>CP137682.1:994866-1302091 GCA_037976565.1 Mesocentrotus franciscanus | reverse complement strand
ATTAATTTTCCCTTTTCTTTTTTGTCTTCTGTCCAGATTTGCTAAATCTTTGGTGAAATCAACCACGTCTCCAAATCTGAAGAGCAAGTGCTGAAATATCCTTCAACTAAACAGCAAGGTGGATATTCAGAGGATTTTGATAACAGTCAGTTGTGAATCACCCAGTGCCTGTAGTAATCAGCCACATCTCAATTGCAAGCTACATGTATTATAGTAAGATGCCACTCTTTGGAGATGAATATAGATTGATTATCATTAATGCCTTGTGAGAATATCAAGGACAATGGATTCTAAGAAGAGGGAGCCATAAACCACCATTGGAGATGAGGGATAGCGGCGTTTCTTGCTACACCCCGTCTCCTCCTCCTCCAAAGAAGTCCTCTTTACCAAAGCCGTCCGAAGGGAGTGCCAGGTCCATGCACAAAGAACTCTGTCATCAGCATCCTTCCATGGAAAGCTTTGATCAGAATGTTTCTAGTAATAATCCAGAAGAATTTCATGGGGAGATGATGATCCCACCAAGGCTGGACCTGAGTAGTATCATTGGAGATGATTCTGAGAGTGATGTCTCATCATCTGGTATTGTATCAACCGATAGAACTAGTCAGTCTCATGATGAACACTATCCAGAGCTTGCCCTAGACACCCCATCCACAGACTCTAGAATGAGCCCAGCGGGTAGAATACTTCAGGGTTACAAAGTGATTCTACCTCTCCATCCAGTTCTTCCAGTCCAAGCTCGTCAGGACACCACAACCTAAGACGGTGCGGAAGCGGTGGGTTGGAGGATGAGAGCGAAGGTAGCGTCTTGAAAGTCAAGTTGAAGCTGAAGTCTGCACGTCCACGTTCTGGTAGTGGAGTGAGGAAGAGGGAATTCACTGTAACTAAAGTAAGAAATTCTCCTCCTCTGAGTTCTTCTAGTGACTTGCTACATGTAGGAAAGGAACAAGCATATAAACACACCCCTGATGATGTCATAAGGTCAAAGTATGTTCCGTTACCTAGTATTGGTGTACAAGGAGCTGATCAAAATGTCAATGTCAGTAAAGAACACAGAGAGAGTGAACAAAAACAATCTGTGATTGATAAACCTTCGAGGAGTCCAACATTAGAAATCACTCCAAGTGAGAAGAAGGATATTAGAGAGCAGAGATTAAAAGCTTTAGAACGTTCAGCATCGCAAGGTGAAATCAGTAGGAAGTTCCCAACACCACCTCCTCAATCTGCCAAAACTGTTTCAAGACGGCGATGAGGATGCAACAGTTTGCCAGGAGAAAGAGTGCAAGTCAGGCTGAATCAGCCTCAAGACAGAGTGTAAGACCAAGGTCCCAGGCAAGTGACTCCTCCAAAAGTGTACTCCTTGCCATTCGCTGCCCGATGGGTCCAGAGTTCAGAACCTGTTTGATGGCACACAATCTTTGCAAAGTGTTGTCCAGTTCGCCTTGAAGCAAGGAAAATGTTCCCTAGATAAGAGCAGTGTTTGTTTGGTTACCAATGACATGCCTAAGAGAGAGTTAATGGATTTATCGAAGACCATTGAGGATGCTGAACTTTGTGATAGAACCCTGTTGAATCTTGAAGAGTTGGAGTAAAACAGTTATATTGGATAGCTACACTGTCCATGTACAGTAGTACCAACCAAGCATGCAGTTCTACCAAAGGCTGAGAAGAATGGGTGTTTTGTAGAATAAGTACTGTATGTGTTTCTTGCCCGATGCTTTTTAGATTGGCCTTTTACAAGATACATGTAACCCGCGAGGACAAAACCACAAATATGTTGTCAGAATTTATATATTTCTTTTAATTTCTTTGTCTCCTATAACCAGAGATTCTAAACTTTCCAATGATGTGTAAAACATGTACATTGTACATGGCTTCTGTAGAATCCCTTTGAAAACAGCCATTGGGTCAGAATTGTACCTTTCCCCTTAATATGTGATTCAAATTAAAAGTTTAACTTTCCTGGATTGCACAAGAGGTGTGTCAAAAGGTGGTTCAAGAGGCCCTAAGGGTCATGCAGTTTAATATAATATGTGCACTTTGACATAATAGTTTATTTTATCAAGGTCATAAATGGTTTGATATTGTGCTACTGCCAATGGATGTGCCATGATTTGTTTTTTATGAGTCTTCCAATCGCACTATTCTCAAAAGATGCCATTTTAGGGGATACAGAATGTTACATCCCATTACAAAATATATTGTTGAAGAATAGAACTTTGTATGTTTGTTTGTTTGTGGAAGTCGAATTTTAAAATAGAGAGTGAAACTCATTATTTGCTTGAGATATGTGCCAGCCAAAATTCTATACATTTATGTAGATCTTGTTGTGCACCAAGCCAATTTTCAGTTGTACTTGTAATGTACATGTACATGTATGTCATGATAGGGTAAACAGTGCTTTCATGCTGTGTGTGTAATACTTGTGTATTTGTTATTCCTTTTTAACAAAATATGGTTTTGGAAAGTTTATGAGAATGAATGTACTACTAATATTTTATTTTATATTTTCCCAAATGCAGACATATCTATATTAATTGCAGGTGGTTAGCAATTGTGATGTGTGCAGTTTGTTAAATTTATTGTTTAAAGTGTGGTTTTATGAAATGACAGTATTCCCCATTGATGTTGCAGTATGTGGTATATATTGTTCAAGAACATATACTACCAACAATACACGTAGAACATCGAGTGATATCTTTAGATTTGAGATGCCGTGGTAAAGTGGTTCATTCACTTGACTCTCATTCAATTCAAGGGTTGAGAGTTCAAATCCCAGCCCATCACTAGTGTCCCTTGGCAAGACATTAATCCACACTACCACTCTCCTGCCAGGTGTAATGTTATACAAATATTGACTGCTCATGAGGATGATGGTGGAAATTATCACTACCAGGTGCTGTTCATACCTGCCCTTCTATCATCCCCGAGGTGAAGCCGAGGGGGTGATAGAAGGGCCGGTATGAACACCACCGAGGGAGTGGTAATTTTAACCACCATCCGATTACAGAGCAGTCCATATTTGTTTTATATACCTCATCCTTTTCATTGATTCATGAATAGGTCTAGCTGTAGGTCATATTTACATCATTCAATGTTTCATTCATCCACAACAGTTTAATTTTAATACCTGTGTGGGGAATTTATACAACAAGTAGACCAAATGAAACATAGAAGGATGTAAATATGTTTAGCTGGCGCTATACAGGTACTGCAGTCACTGCGGCTCCGCGTAAATTGCAATGCGTGAGCGCCCTAGCTAACTGACACCCCGCAAGTTGCGCGCTGGAGGCATTTGTGTGTGCAAAAGTCGCGGAGGGGTTAGGAGTCCTATCACAGGGTTTGATAGTACTATCAAACCCTCTGACGCAATGATAGATCGAAATGCTCCTTGTCATGTGATATAGTTTTGACCAATCAGTGAATGACAATCTATGTATGAGGTATATAAATGTAAATGGGTACCTGGCAATGCAGAACTAACAGGAAGAGCAGTATTACTACTGATATGGCAACCCTGGTAAAATATTAGTATTTAATTTATTATTTTAGTATCACAATAGATAAGTTTCATAATACTGTCCTGATGTGTACGAACAGATAATAGAAATCAACTTACTATATGAACATTACACAAGTACAATATCCTTTTTTTAACTACAGTAACGTCATGAATCAAATTTCCAACTGCTCCTCCTTTTTCTTTTTAAACTGAATATTAATGCACAATTCTACCAAGATTGCAAAACTATCCAGAAATCAACTCAAAGGCTATTAAAGAACCCTATTGTATTGCTTAAATCACGTATGGATTATGAATCATATCATTGCAATGTTTGCACATTTTCAGCAGATGACGGACAAGGCTATTCAAATTCTTTAGGTCAATTCTTTTGAAAGTTTTTGCGACCATATTCAAAAAGACAAAATGGCTTTTTATATCAAATGATTTTAATGTAACATATTGAGTTTAGTTCTATTCCTGTGTTTGCTCTTTGGGCTGTATATAGTGTTTAAAATTTGAGACCATGCCAAGAGTTATTTCATCGAGATTATAAAATTATTTTAGACCACATTTTATCTCCAGTATCAGTACTTGTCTCAACAATCATATACATTATCTACTGCACGATACTTCAATCTTGATTTTCTTTTCTTTTTTTAACTTTCAGCATATAGTTGATTTATTCCCTTTCTTGCTTCTTATTTTCTTTTGATACAATTACTCTCCCGCACCGAGACGTGCCTCAATACGGCTGTAATATACATGTAAATCAAAGTATTGAAGTTGAATATTTGATATTGAAATTGTGCTTTAATATATATTTTCATATTTTTACCTTGCTTGATGACTTTTGTGTGCCAATGTCAAGAAAGGCTAGATTAATTTTTAATGTATAGTTTGTTTTTCTTACCTTTTTTTCTACTAGCGTTTCCTTTCACAAGTTTGTCCCAAATTTATGAAATATGTATGTACTCGCGAATGATTAATTGAAGATTATGCTGGCTTAGTGCATGGAAGCTGATATTCCGTCCCATTAACAACAGATTTTATGCAGTGTAGATTTAGGTAGAGGAAATAGATTTTTGTTATTGTGATAATGTAATTATGCAGGAGGCAAATTTTTTCATTTCATTTTGTTACTCTCTTTTCTGCATAAAGATAGCTAGGCGACCATGGGCAAAATCAAACAGTTTCGTAATAGAATGCAAACTTTTATCATATACATGTATGTACATGTAGTTCATATGTCATATGATGCGCCCTGCATTTGAGGGATTAGCAATAAGTAGATTCGAAATGTATAACGAAGAAGAACTATTTCATGTTCATGGCCTTTAAAAGAAAAGACCTTACGGAACTCATGATTAAGAACAAACTGAATTTATTGGTTGGTATGGCGAGCTATAATTCAGTATTTATGAAATTAATACAGATTGTTTATGTTGAAACAAGTTTAACTTTTCTATCCCGGGAAGTTTCCCCATGTTGAGTAAAATATGATAGATGTTGAACTGTGTATCGGTCAATATCCAATTCCAAATAATTGAAAAACAAACGTATTCGAAATTTCTGCACAGAAGGGCGGTTGTGCAGCATGTATAATTAACTTTTCTTTTATCCTTTCTTTATTTGGAGTGCAATTCATTAACGCGCATGGGAAGACAATAATAATGGCAGTGATTATTCTAATATGCGAAAAGTGGGACGTCTCCATGTGTAAAAAGATCTCTGGATATTTGGAGGTCATTTGTACCATGTGCTAACTACGTCTATTGAAAATAATTCCTATTTGTGTGTTTGCTTTTCTTGATGAATTGTACTGATCGTATCTGCTGATGTCTTTCAGACATTGGTATATAGGGCCTATATATATAGTACCGTGCTTCTAGATGAAAGATTGAGTTTTATTGTTGTTGATGTTTTTTTTAATTAAAGCAGATAAAAGAGATGAAATCGCATTGAATAGTCCAAGTCTCTTTTTCTTTAGTTACGAAATGAATTATGAATTTGAATTAACAGTTGAAAAAATCAAGATATTCTCTCGCTCCCAGAGAACAATTGATTGCAGACCATACATAGTAATTCGACCACATTCCATCTATTTTTATATTCATCTGCTTTCTTACTTTTCGTAATTCTCGTTATACCATCTCTCTCCCTCTCTCTCCCTCAGTGTTCTCTTTGTATCTGTGTCATTCTGACCCCTTACCACTAACAAACCATAATGCTGCCTTTCTCTCATCTCTCTCTCTCTTCTCCCCTCTCTCTCTCTCTCTCTCTCTCTACCTTTCCCTTCTTTACTAGTATTTTATGAATTCAATCTTTGACTTACAAAATGATTTTAGCTCTTTAATATAAAAATTCTGAAGAATATGATACATTATTTTTTACCTAACTTCTTTCGTGCATGAAATTATATCTAATGCACGCTTAATTTCGTATAGTTTGATATAATAAAAACAAATCAAGTATAGGAAGGTGCCCATTTCTTCTCAAACATAATCAAATCTTGCGATATCAGTTCTCTCCTCTGAAGCAAGTTCCTTTTGATTTTGTGCCTAATCGATTTAACCGTTGAATCTTTCTTTCAATCTATTTCCTCTCTTGTGAGGTGAGTAAATAAACTGCAAATGGGATATAGTTCCTTTAACATTGCCTCATTAAACAAAACGAATAAAGATATTTTATTGCAATTTAGAGTCAGATTTTGTGGCATCTCTGTAAGCAGCTCGAGATGATATGAATGTAATTTGATAATATTCGATATGATGAGAGTATGTATAGTTCCACGAGGCATAATTGCATCCATGTTTCTAAACTTTGTGGTGGTGGGGGTGTAAAGCATTTGCGTATGAGTTCACTCATGTTCGTTGATTCATAAAAATCTCTTTTGAATTCTGAGGGGGAAAATCGATTAGTGGCATAATGTAAAGTTGTTACAAACATTTTTATTAGATCGGGATATCTCGAAGAGAACTTTACAGTTAACCATCCAAAATGCTGGATGCAATAATTGTAAACATCTTCAACTGATGTGTGTTGACTATCTTCATGGTGAGTATGGAATGATATAGAATATATAACCCCCTCTTTTTGTTATCCATAATACGCTCCTACAACCAGGGTTACCTATATTGATACCCCCTTCCCCTCCCGAACCAAAAAAAAAAAATACATATATTTATATTCTTCTAGAGCCACTCCTAAAGAGGCTGTAATAATTGGATCTGGGCCGGGGAGGAGCAAACACCCCCTTCAAACCTTCACGCATACACCGACGCGACCCCCTTCAAACCTTCACACACCGACTCGACCCTATCCCCTCCATCTCCTCGGGAATAATGATAGTTGTGAAGGTTTTAATTGTTCATGATGATATTCTCTCGGTTTCTCTCTCTCTCTCTCTCTCTCTCTCTCTCTCTCTCTCGGGGTGCCGTTGTTTGATCTTTGAGGTGTTCAGGTGTTCTTTAATGATATTAGGGGGTCGAGAAATGATCTATTGATCCCCATCAATTTTGTGCATTAAGCCTATATAGTGTCTTAGCAAGATTAGCCTGCATAAATTAAGATTTCTGATAATATGCACCATACTGTAATATGTAATAGTGTGAATTGAAAAAGAAGAAAAAGAAACGAAGAACAGAAAAGAAAAGAAAAAACGAAAGAAAAGAAAAGAAATATCGCATATGCTACATCCTAATGTTTTATTATTAAATATCGAGGGCGTAATTAAGGGATATATATCTAGGCCAGTTGGTATCCCTATCCATGTGGTATATAGCTCCATCTAAATGTCTGATATTATTACAATTATTTATCTATCATAAAGCGCTTTAGAGAGGGGGAAACAGATAACCAAAACGACAAACTTTTATGACTACAGCTGGCCACGAGGATCCCAACAATAGCGTTCAGCATATTAGTGAGTAGCTCGATCCTTCTCGTAACAATGGATGGGAGTTTCCCTTGACTACGGATTGCGCCGCGTCAACAAAAGGTGGTATCCCATGGCCATAGCCTCCGATCCCTACCAAAACATATACACACACGCGGTACACGTGCATAGCAATACTGCACACACGTCACACAACTAGCGAGCTTCGAACTGACGGGACGGTCCGATATCAAAGTCAGTCTCTTCAAAATCAAAGTAACACAACTTCTTACAAATACACTTTAACCTTCTAAAATGGCCCACGGAGACCCAAAGAAATGGAATCTGCCAGGATGGAGGATAGAGCAGAGATATGCGGGAAATGTTCTCATCGGAAATTGGTCAGAGGAGAGACATAAGGTTAGTTTTGTGTTTTGTCATTTTGCCAGTGGTGGAAACACCTGTTGCATGTCAGTGGTCGTGAAACGCCCGTGTCTGCCCCGCCTAGCTTTGGTTAGTTACCGTTGTGGACGTGCATCTCGGTAAAGTGGGCCAACTTGTTAATTACACAAATCAGTCATGACATATCTTTTTCTTCAAGCCAGTGCAGACCAAAGCATTGATAATTGAAGGTCAAGTGTAATTGAGAGAATTATCAATGTCAAGTCCTAGTCATGAGCGATCTACTCTAGACTACTCTCTAGACTCGACCTAGACCCTACTCTAGTTTTAATGATTTCAATTCCAGTTCAATCTGTTCTGAAAATTAACAAAACATTAAATCTACATTTTAGAAACAGTTTTTAGTGTTAACATCAAATCCATGGTTACATGTACTTGTAATGTAGACCTACAAGCCCTCACTAACAATAGTGACATGATTCATGAATACTAATAGTCTAGTCTAAACTTTTTCAGAAGAATAGTATTATAGAACAACTATCATTTGTTGGTTCTAGAACCTTTTATTAGCTTTATACCTGAATACATAATGCAGGGGGAATCTTTCTTGGCATTAAAATAATATATATATATATATATTTTTTTTACTTACAGTTTGGGAGAGGAGGCGAGAAACACACATCAACTCATCGTATGGATTATCTGAACAACAGGAATTTCGCACCAGATGTCATGACCCGAAGAGCAGCAAAAATGAGAAATGAAGTAAGTTGAATTATTCCCATCATGCACTCTTTGCTTTTTTAATTTTTTTTCATAAAGGTCATTTGTAACGAAATCATCCATTTTGTCTACATTTTTAAATGCTATCAGTCATTGCCATGAAGCAACTTAAGCAATAAATATTCAGTCAAACCATGCTAATTACTTTTACTTGCACACTGTAGGCTACATGTACATGAACATGTCTATGAATATAATTTCTGTTTGGAGGCAAAAGAGTGTAAAATCATATACTATTAATTAAACACAAAGTTACACCCTTCTGACTCTAAACAGATGTAGTAATTCTACTTTTGAATATGTTATGCCATTGTACAATGTAGGTGGTATTTTTATGCTTAAAAAATAAAAAAAATTAACCATAGTATTCATGATTTTCTATTCCTTTCTTGATTTCTTTTTCTACAGGGACTGGATCAAACCTTGCTCTTTGCACACCATAACAAGAGTCTCAAGAACAACCTCATCTCATGGTACGATGAACAATTCAACAAACGTGAGAGGTCAGGAGGTGATCAACTACCCGAGTTCAGGCACTGGGACGGTCAGAAACTAGCATGGGAACCTGAGAAAACCGATCATCCAGTCAAAGGTAAGGTTCGATCAGTTTAATAAATGTTAGTCTGTTGCCGATTTGTTAGAAACTTCCATTTAATATGGTGTGGATTATTATAAGTATTCAAAGCAATCTGATTGTTGAAATGAGATCTTTTTTGCATGCACTGAATTTCTTTGAATAGGATGTGTCTTACATGTACATGCTATGTACCTAGTAAATACTTTTGTTCAAAAATACATGATAAATATTGTTATGGAAGAAACAGATAAATTCAGTCAAATTGATATGATGAAATTCACTGATTGAAACATGGTTATTTCATTCATGTATTACTGCATGTACATGACTTCAAAACTCCACAAAGGCATGTATGTGTTGTATGGTTTGTACCAGTTTTTTTTTTCTTCTTCGATCTCAATATCAACTCAGCAACCAGTGTTATTTCAATTACTGAATGCAGTGCATTTAATTTTTCCCGAAAGCCAAAACAGGTGTGAATAATTATTATCCATTTGATTTCAATCAAACAGGTGAACCAACAAACTTTGGCTTGAAAGACAGACTACAAGAGAAATGGAAGGCTGAGGAAGCAGACAAGAAGCTCAGTGATTACAGCACAACATATGGACTAGACTACAAGAACAAACCTAGGGCAGCTCTTGTCACAGAACATTTTGCCCCACAGAGGGCGCAATCATCAAGAATGCATCCCGTCAACAAGATCAATAAGGATATCAACCTGCGAAGTACGTCCATCCTCCAGACACCGCAACAGATTCATATGAGGACGAGGAATGAGGCCGTATCACGATCAGGCCCTGCACCTGTTTCAGTTTGATGTGACAGGATTATATGAGACTATTACAAACATTGACTTAGGTGATCAATGCAGAAACATTGGTGGAAGCCAGTCTTAAACGTCATGCATTTGGATGAGATCATGGAAGCCTTTTGTGAGCAAAACGGGAAAACAATATATTGTGAAAATGGATACAGTGTTTTCAAATCATGAATTTTCAATTTTATTTATTTCTGATCATCATTTTGTGACAGAGTGTAGCTTAATAATATGTATAATTGAAGTTATTGTGATTAGTTGGCAAAGGGCAACAACAAAAAATGTCTATTTACTTGAAATTATCAGTTTTGTGACATATAGAGTTCAGCTTGAAATATGTCTAAAATAATGAAAGCTTCTGTTAACTTGTGAATATTCACAGTCATTTTACAATCATAGATGTTAAATGTATGTTCTCTGAATCATTATTTTTGAAACATAAAATTGAAAAGTGTTTTTTTTTTTCTTCTATTTTTGTGCTGTGTTTCATTATGCATGCCGCTATGCAATTCACCGTCCAAAATCACATAGAAATTGGGAGCTCCATTATGTGTGTACACATTAAATCAGTATGATTACATCAGTTAATGCTATGCAGAATCGATATTTCACAAACAGTATTTATTGCTATAACTCCACTTGATGCAGCCTTTCTGTGCCTTTCATGTGCATTTATGTATGTCTACATTAATTATGCAATCATGTGAGTTTCAACAGTGCAAATTATATTCTAGTATAATAAATATGAGATTAATTCAACATGACTTGATGCAGACATAATGACTTCAATTCACTTTATGATTGAGGGCATTCTTTCATTTCTATTCTGGTTATTATCTTCCCATAAATGGACCACATACAACTGTACTGTACATCAACTAGCAATTTAATTGTGGTTTTGCTTGCATCTTCACCTACCCACTGTATACAGTGTATGTGGAGCAGCAAATAATAGCCTAGAAATGTTTTGCTTGTGATGCTGTTTATATTTTGGACTAATGCATTTGTAATGGAGCCCCAATTCTTCTACATGTTGTGTATACATATAGCAGCAGCAAACATTTCTAATACAGAATGTAAATGAAATTGTCAAAAATAATTACTGATCAATATGCTTTTATCAACATTCAAGATTTGTACAAGTTAATCTATTGCTGTGCCATAGATGAAACAAAAAGATGTGTCTTTATCAAACTAGACTTGTGGAATATTGCTACCTGATTCAATTTCAGACTTCATTTTTTCAGATTTATGATGTCATCGTTGTTGTTGGTTGTATTTTTGGCAATCAGTCAAATTTGACCATTTATCTAGTTCCTAAGTTTAATCAATCACATCGAGGCAGCCGAGTCGTAAAAATTCCTAGCTTGGAAACTCTGTGCGCCTGTGCTTATTTGCTGGTCCACTGCTGGGGATGTATTGTCCCGGCCAACCCTGGATGATGTCATCAGCTCATGAAGGTTAATTTATAGCAAAGATTCAACCACTTGATGTCAATAGCGATTTGTCAGAAGCATATAGATAACTTTAAGTTTTTTCTAGGCTAAATCTTTTCTCGGTAGATGTTTATGACCAATAGTCTGTTAGAACTATGGTTATCTTATCAGGAATTGTGAATAATGATGCGTAAAGGTGAGATTGCAATAGTCACACAAGATCATTAATGTTTGTAATCATGCTGATGAGAATTAAGTATTAAGTTCCATAGAGTGAATATTCTTTTATATGTAGTATTATGTACTTATTGTATGCTCAATATTATTAGTGTATTTATAATGAAATTTTGCCATATTAATCTATCAGTATCAACATACATGTATGTGATCAAAATATCCTATGCAAAAACGTGTGCTTTATTGGTGTTACAGTTTAATAAGGTATGTAAAATAATAAAAATATCTATGTGTATCTATGTGTATTTGACAGTGTTGTTGCCTTGATAATGTGTTATCAATTTTGGAATAAAAACAAAGGAACTTTATGAATTTTGAACATCTACTTTTTAAAGTATGTTTATATTTAAGTGTATACTTAATGTAGAATGAGACTATATCATGCATGAAGGGATGCCTGATGGAAAACTACTGTAGAATACTTATAACCACACTGACGGAAAAATAAGAATATTCATGTCAGTATTGTATTGGAGTCCAGCCTCGAGTGCAGCCTCGAATCTGGCCTTGTGGACGTATTTCAATGGCCTTGGCCTTGGACTGAGTCACATGTACAATCCTATTATTTTCGAGCAGCCTAGTGACTTGGAATTGCAGGCCTCGAGTACATCCCGAATGTACTAATACCTAGACAGGATTATCATTAGATGTACAGAAAACAATGGAAAGTAGTTTGATGTACTGAAACAAGAAAGAATGGGAAGACATAATGCATATACATACAACATAAACATTCTAAACTTTTGTGAGTCTGCAGCGTCTATCTTATCATATGGCGCTCTAGTTTTTATTCTATTCACTTTTTGTGTCATCTATTCATTCTCTTTTATTCCTCATTCATACATCACTTTCAATATCTTTTCCTATCATTCATCAGTCTGTTTTATCTGTATACCATTTTATCCTTTATTTTTTACAATTTTTCTCTGTATACCTCTCTGTCTACCAAATTAAATGTTTCCTGACCTCCATCTTATCTATTTGGAGCCAGAAGGGCATTAACTTATAACACTCTTTAACACAGAGTGAACGCCCTTCTGACTCTGAACAGACGATCTGTATACAACATGCAATATTCTAAATTCCTTACCTTAGTCACAACGCAAAACAACTCCAGACCAACTCCAGACCGACTCCAGACCGACTCCAGATCGACTCCAGACCGACTCCAGATCGACTCCAGACCGACTCCAGACCGACTCCATGCAGACCGACGCTAAACCGATTGACTTATGTTTGATCAGTCTGGTGTCGGTCTCGTTGGTGTGACTGGGGTATTTCTTCTTTATATCTATCATTACTTACTCTGTAGGGGACCCCACTGGAAGTAAGCTCTCGAGCTTTTGTGGGTTATCCTGTTCAAGCTGATTTATTTCTGATCTGTTATTATTGTATAGGTTGGAAGCTTGTGGAATAAAAATCAATCAATCTACTCCTTTAATGTATCCCCCTCACTATACCTTGTGCATTATTCATCCCCCTTCTCTCTCTCTCTCTCTATCTCTATCTCTCTCTTCCCAACTCCCTTTCTCTCCTACCAGTATTCAGTTCGTCGCCCGGCTGGCAGAAGGGCGTTAGCGCGCGAGCGACTCGAAAACTATTTTTCGAATTATTCGCATTTAAAGATTTGTTTTATATTTAAACTGCTTTCCATCCCGAAGATTGGTTTAAAACTTAAAACACTAATAGAAATGTTTTAGTAGAACACGGCCACAAATTTTTTTCGGAAATAAGTCAGTTTTATAAAAGTTTGAGGCAATTTAGTGCTAACGCCCTTCTGCTTAGCGTTCATTTTTTACCTGAAATTCGAGCTAACGCTCTTCTGCCAGCCAGGCGACGAGTTATTCTACATCTTTTCTTTTCTTCCTCTCTCCCCAAATTTGACCTTATAACTACCGGTAGTATTCTTTCTCTCTCTCTCTCTCCTTCCCTACTTACCCCCCCAAACCCTCTCTCTCTACCTCTTACTTCCCCCACTCCACTTTCTATACACAAAGAGCTTCACAATTCAATGTATATAGATCCCCTCGGCATGGTCTTATTAACTTCCTGGCTTCTTAAAGATAAAGACCAGTTGTGGTCATGTGATTGCATTGTGAAAGAAACGTTGTGGAATCGATCAGAAAAGGTTGATCATCTAGCATATAAGTATTGGTGTGTACTGCAAGGTTCTGGAATCATCAAAATGATAAGAAATTTGGCCCAGTCTTGGTAAAGCTACAAGCACTGTACACAGAAAGATGTATATGGGACTACCAGACACGTGCGCGATATCTATTTGGTCCCAATAGATATAATAATTTACCAAATATATCAATTAGTAGGCGGTTTCCCGGCAAAATTTGTATCATCACGTATTAGTCAAAACATATTCTTTCACATGATTGGTAATGAGAGCTTCCATTTCATTTTTTGAGAGGGGGGCGTTTCCAAAACTGGTCTTTACCTTTAATACCTGACTGAACTTTGGGTTGGCTTGAGAATACCTCCACTTGTGAGGTAACGGCATAGCTTCATATGTGATTTTTGCAAAGGAAGGAAGGGAGCATAAAGGAAGCATTTGAAGAAAGCACAAACGAGGAATATAAATGTATGGTGTTGACAGTGGCATTCATAGGTTTATTAATCTTCACATTTGGCATACAAATCATTCATGAGAATAAAGATATGATTTTTTTTCCTATGGTTAAAGTAAGATACATGTCAACAGGACCAAGCAGTTTGCGCATGTGTTGAGAATACATTTTGTTTACATAGACGTCAACATGCATGAATCTTCATACATAATCGTCTTTTCTTTTCTTTTTCTTTTTTTCTTCTTCCTTTAACACCACGCTTTTACAACTTTTTGTGTATTTCATTAAAGCAATGATATAAACTTTTCAGATTGAAAAAAATCACTACCTCTACCCATATCATATTCAGGTAATTACATATACATATATATCTTTGTATAAACTGTAAGTACAGGAAGGGAAATCGCCTTCCTCCTTTCAAATAGCATTTCATCTAGGTTATGCATTGCATCAAACAACGCATAAAACATCACAATCTCATGAAAAAAAGAAAAACATTCAAAAATTCATTTCAAGAAGAAAAATAAGCTACACTTTTCTGTCCATGCTAAAGTAAGTGAATAAAATATCCCTATATATACCATCATAACTCTACTGATAATATATCTCCCACTCAAACACGACGTAAATAAAAAGAATGAAATGAAAGATATTGAAAACAGGTAATGCTCAGAAAATATACTTATACTGCAAATTAAGGTCTACAAGATCTTAAGAAAAAGCCATATCGTAAGTAATGCCTTCACCAACAACAGTCTCTTTTCAAACTTATCAAATGTGCTCAAAACATTCACACGTTCCTGTGAATTGCACTAAGAATTGATTTCTTGGCTAAGAATAATATGAAACAAACAATGATTTACCACACGTTGAACGTAATCCTTTCTCTGCAGAATAAAACAACTCTACTAATAAGAAACGTTAATTAAACACTTGTTTAGTAGTGATACATACTGGACAAATTCCCTACTCACATTATTTGATTGCTAAAAAAATCAATCACTTCTTCTCATTCTAAATATTTGCGTATCTCGGTTCTTTTCACTTTATGAGAACTACAGCCTACTCCTATCCTACAACAAATAAACCATATCATATCATTTAAAATTAAAAACCACCCGCATTCCTTTATCACAATACAATGACAACACTTTCAAAGTGAGAATTATCAAAATCAAATTCATCTCAAAACGAATTTTAGCTAGACTATGATGTTTCATCATTATATGACCACAAACATGCAGCATGGCAGTTAATGTTTGCTGTATCATGAATTTGGTCTATCGATAAAGACAAATTTAAAAGAAACAAACTCTCCAATATTGTGGATTTTGTTACACTATGCAAAACCAACAAAAAATGCATATCATTAGAATATTACAAAAATACAACATTCAATTTTGTACTTACATAATAAAAAGACTGAATGGTATTTTCCCCAAAATAAGGTGATCTGAACAGAGGCTTTGTGTTACTCAAGTCAATACCTCAAACTCATAAATCTGTCTACTATATGTATTGCTAATAGAATAATACTACATGTGATATGTAATGCAAAGCTTATGCTGCAAGCCTTCTTCAAAGACATTGTAAAATGTGAGAGATTTATGTTAAAGATTAAATCACAATAAATATTTCCATTTGTAAGAATATTACGGCAGTCACATATTAAAGTACTGTATAAAAACAGCCTTTAAGATTGAAACATTAAATGAAATCACTTTACCTGCCTGTTATCACAAAATAAAATTTGTATGAATTTACATGTCCTTGTAAATTATTGGAATTCAATAAAACATGTCCAACTGATCAAGATACAATGCAATAATAAAGATCATTAGATTGAAAGTAGGACAGAATGCTAACAAGGATTTCTGGATTGAAATAAAAATGGCAAATGGACAAAGAGAAAAGATATAAATTACTAAACTAGTGATAAACCTTTATCAATATAGTCATAAAAGTAAAGTGCACTTAAAATAGAAGGAAACAAAGAAAATCAGGGAGAATATATGGATTGTTTTTAAATTGTCATCAAATTGAATATTAAACATCGAATGTTAGACTAAACAAACAATCTTAGCTAAAATGTGGAGTCTAAGAAATCTACTCAAGGCAAAGACACTTAAAAGAAGAGCAGTGACATGATGTCACATGATCTTCCAGTCACTTCATTGACTCCCTCTGAAAAATCTATAAGATGCACATGCGGCATTACAAGAGGGATTTCCTATAAACTAGGAATCAAGATACAAGTATGGTCCCGTTCCAAAAAGAAAATACTGTTGATTATTTACGGTTTCTCTCTACCACATTTCTTTGTCTCTTTCCAAGAGGCAGTTGTTATATTATCTATCGGTTTGGGTTGCACTCTCTCACTTTTCTTTGATTCTTTCCCAAATGATATATGGATTGTTACAGGAAAGAGGGAAAGAACACCATGATTGGTTTCATTCATGGTGCTACTTCTCTTCATCTCTTTAGCGCTTGTAGGATGGTCCCCATCGAGGAGCAGAGGAGGCAGCAGCAGCTGGTTTGGGCGCTGCTGGGGCCTGTCCTGGTGCTGGTCCACCAATAGATGGGAAATCATTGACGTTAGAGGTGTCTGGTGGGTTGCTCCATGGGGCATCACGGATCACGAAGCCACTGTTGCTTGGGTTCTTGGGAGCTTCCTCTCGGCGGCTGGGACCACGGATGTACTGCTGCATCTCCTCAGTCTCGTTCACATCCATCATCTATCACAAAGCATTACACAAACAACCATTCAATTCAATTTACATTTTTTAAATAGTTTATTCCTGATAATAATAAATACAGCATTTATAATGCACCATGGATCTAGTAAACTATTCTGAGGCACAGAGAGATATTACAAAAATAAATGAATTAAAGTTACTTTCCCATAATAATCAATCAATAATACAAAAATACCAACCAATAAGCCTTTATGTAGAATCTAAATTATGATTTATTATGAGGTAGCATTCCTATGTTCTTTGTTCCTGTTTCAGCAGAAATTGCACACTCAGAAACCATTAAAAGGATCCTCCATCAAAGCAGCTGTGAATTCTATTACTATCCTAGCTGACAAGTGCTGACAGCATTCAAGGAATAAATTCCTACTAAGGTACCCATTTTACTACATCCCGAGTCACGAGTAACATATGGGCATCAAGGTGAGGTAATTTTGAAGCAAAAGTTTGTTTTTATTTTTGTGACATATTATTGATCTTCCAAAAAAACTAGCATCCTGCCACTGGTGTTTCTATATGTCTTTTACCTACAGAGCCATCTATGGTGCAGTTATTAACCAATGACTTTCTTATAAGTTCAGATTTGTAATAACCATTAAACTATCTGTCCATCACTAAAGATCAGATAATTTTCAGACTAAATGGAATCCAGACATCCTACTTACATATTCTTCCTCCAGGTTCTTGAGATAGTCGCAGCATTCGTCCACAGTGTCCGATTCACCGGTAACCACGACGACGTTAGGGTTAGGATCCTCCTCCCGTGGGAAACGGATATCAACCTTGTACTCGTCCATGATACGGTTGATAGCCTTGCCACGAGCACCGATCAAACGACGATGAATGCGATGATCGATTTCCAGTTCAACAGAGACTTGGTCCTCCTGATGGTGTAGAGGAATAAGAAATGACATTCATGAGAGATCAATTGAGGTTAAGAGTTACGAATGCTCACCTGACACATGACCCCTCAATAACCAAACAGTTTTTACACATCAAAAGGACCCATTCTGTGCAGCTTAGCATTACATCTCTTAAATTGTTGGAGGTGCTCATTGATAGATACTATTTCATCTTTCTCCCTATGAAACGAATACGTTCACTTGTGCAGTGTAATACTGTGTACGCTACAGCCAGGGTATTATTTCTCGGAAAATTGATTTACAGTGCCTTATTCAGGAGGGCGTCAGCATAAGCATTCTAAATGATGTAGCCGAAATACCAAGGCTCAGGTCCTTACATATCAACTTCTACTAAATACCAATTGTTTGACGATTGTATGAAGCAATGTGAAACCATGTATTGTGAGTAAGAGCATTCTATTCATTGCTTGTATCCAGGGCTCCACACAAACTTTTTTGGAAGGGGGTCCAGGCCCCCGTTGCATAAAACTTGCCATTGATGGTAACTTTGCCATCAATGGCAACTACCATGGCAACAGGTCTCAACAGCCAATCAAAATTAAGGTTTCCATGGTAGTTACCATTGATGGCAAAGTTACCATCAAAGGAAAGTTTTGTGCAACAGGGCCTGATTGATTGTTATACAGTCTGTATGCATGAGCCCAATGTAAAAACTTCAAAATTGTGGGGGTCCGATCTTCAATTTTGGGCGCCCATGTCTCGACCCCTGCTTGTTCCCTATCACAAGAAGATTTCTTCTAAAGCCCTACGACTTTACTCACCAATTCCTTGACAATGGCTAGGATCTCCTCCTTTGCAGCCTGGGCATTCGCCTCATATCCCATGATTTTAATGGTGTCCTGTTCCTCCTGGTTACGGGCAGGGAACTGGATGTTGACCTCATGCTTGATACGGATCTTACCGATGACAGCTCCCTTACGTCCTATGATCTTAGGATGATATTTAGGAGCCACAGTCAACTCCAAAGTGAACGACTTGAGACGCTGCGAGGATGAGAATTTAGTAAATAAACTGTTAGTCAAAAGTACGTCTGATGGATGGATGAATGAATGAATGAATGAATGAATATACGTCAGGAAAAATTTCGCAATAAATCTCCTATTCATTCTTAGACTGTTTCATATGAATAATAACAACCAACAGGTACTATTAAACAGTATTATTAAACAGGACTAAGAAACACCACAAAGACTTGAGAAAACTGGTAAAGATATTGCAAGGTATACATGCTGTAGGTCTATACATTTCTCAGCCACAAATAATATTTTGCAGAAAGTATTTCAAAGTACCTGCTTATCTTACACAGTCATGGGAAGGGAGTTATATCAGTGCGTACGGTAAAAAGGGGGAAGAAATGTCTCATTAAAGCCCCACTGTACTACTTGTAGCTACTTGCTCCCTCTATATAGAAAACAATGCCTAAGCGGTGCCTGTTGGTCCCCCATGATCCTCTTTTTCTTATGTTAAATGAGAGCCGAGTTGATGAGATAACCACCTGTTAGTGACCACGCTAATCCCTCCTTCAACTGCCAAGCAAACAGATAGCCTTAATGTTCTCAATTAGATTTCTGTACACATTTAAAATGCTGATGTGGAAGAAAAAGGACTTACTCTGTCTTCTTGCTCATCATCTAGCTCCCTGACTCTCTTGATAAGAGCCTCTACACCCCGGGCTACGTTGACAGGTGTACCTCTCACAATCACAACATCGGACTGCTCGCTGGCAGGTGGGATGGCAATGTTCACCTGGGATCAAAACAAAAGTATTTATTTTGTACCATTCGGGTAAAATTTGATTTTTGGTATTACACACACTTTCCAAAGAGTTATCTCTGGCTAAGTATTCTTATTTGACATAATACAGTCAAACCTGCTTTAGTGACCATCTTTCTACAAAGACCAACTTTTTTGTTTCCCTTGAAAATAGTTTCTCATTGAAACATGTAATAAAGGAACCTGTCTACAAAGACCACTTTTTGTGTTTCCCTTGGGCAGTCGCTATAGACAGGTTTGACTGTAATTGCCAAACTATATATGTATCATGCAAACGGGGATGTTTCACAAAGAATAAGATCGACTTTAAGGTGGACTTAACTATGGCAGGCCGTTCATGCCACTGTTTGCTCTCACCATTTACTGGTATTGGTTTCTCAAGGGACGTACAAATCGTGGTCACAAATCTACAGAATTTATATTTTTTGATAATTCATTATTGAACAAAAAAGTATTAACTAACGTCCCTTGAGAGACCGATGGTGAGAGCAACCAGTGGCATGAATGGCCTGCCATAATAAAGTCCAACGTAAAGTCGATCTTAGTCTTTGTGAAACACCCCCAGGTCATATATTGAATAAGGATATTTCTCAATGTATTATAATTACTATATCATACTTCAAATCATTTTCATCACCTGAGAACTAATGATTATTTCATTTTAAACCAGTGAGGAACACATTCCAAATACATAATTTGTATAGAGTTTGATGAATTATTTTCTCTTTAGAGTCATTTTTTTTTCACATTTCTTTTCTAACATAAACATAGCATTACAATTTTCATATCAAATAAATTAATATATCATATTGTAGCATTTATAGCATCGGGTTATAAGTGGGGGTAGGACTCAAGCCTAGTTACACTCACATCATTTTCTTCCATCAAATGTCTCACGCCAGCTCCTTTAGCTCCAATGATGTAACGATGATAGTCAAATGGAACATTCACTTCCTGGGTGATTGGTACCAGAGCCTGAGGAGAGAAACAAAATAACAATGCAATTACTTCCTCACTAATCACTTCTTCCTCTTCTTGTATTTCATTGTACCATCTTCTTTTTTCTGCATTTGTTCTCCTCCTATTTCTCGTAATTAATGTATCATTTACTCCCGGAGTGAAAAATACCAATATTTTGAAATAAAATTTGAAATTTAAATTAAGTATTTAATGTCCATTCAGAAGTTTGTTTTCATTGATATGAATTTACAAAGGACTTCCCCTATCATTTCACAACAATTTTTCATTTCTTTTCTTTAAAAAAAAACTATTTGTCCTTTTTTTTTCCTTCCATCTACGACTCATTTTGTTTCCCCGACAGGAGGCGCGATAGCTCAGTTGGTAGAGCAGTGGTCTCGTAATCCGGTGACCCAGGTTCGAAACCAAGTCGATGCGCTAGTGCCCTTTGGTAAGGCATTAATCCTCATTACCAGGTCTCTCGGAGAGGACCTAAAGCCGTCGGTCCTCTGGTTGCTTACTAACAAGTATTTATGCTTTCTTAGTAGTCAGGTAAAATAACCACCACTACTCAATCTAATCATTGTATTATTTAGTAAGGGCATGCCTTTGATGAAAATGGCTTGCAATTTGATTAACTTGTCCATAAAATCTGTAAAAGCAACTATGTCATCCTTAAAACTATTGCTGATTCAGGATCATTACATAATGCCTGTTGAAATCCAGAATGGTTGTAACAATATGATTAAAGATACATAGAAGTGAGCTCTCATCAAGAATTTGACACCATTCAGGTGTTTACCCAATAACAGGTGTTGTCAATCACCAGGAGTTAGCCTTCAGTTATATGACCAACTTGCTTTATGTAATGCTCTGCCTTTTCCCCATAATGGTAAAGTCCTATTCTGTCATTTGCATCACCCTAAGACTCTCAAAGAGACAAGGGGGGATTTCTTGATTGGCCTACGGATTTGCTTTGTGCAGACTTGTACACCCATTAATGTATTTGCACCAAGTCTGGTGTCAGCGAATTATGCCCTTCTGCACATGGACACTGGCAACCCTCTACCTATAATGCCCATCCGACCCTCAGCAGATGAAAAAATCCTATCAACCAAGCTTCTGAGAAAGAAATGTTACTAATCAATGCTCTTACCAAGAGAGCTTCCTTGGCTTTGTCACAGTTATCTTTCTTTCCAGTTATCATGATGATATCTTGTTTCTTAACAGCAGGAGCAGGAGCCTCCTCACCATTGGTCTCTCCGTTTACTGGCTCGGCTGTAAGATAAAACAATGTCATCTAATTAGTTAGGTAATACAACTCATTGGTCTCTCCGTTCACTGGCTCGGCTGTAAGGTAAAACAATATCATCTAATTAGTTAGGTAATACAACTCGTTGGTCTCTTCGTTTACTGGCTCGGCTGTAAGGTAAAACAATATCATCTAATTAGTTAGGTAATACAACTCATTGGTCTCTCCGTTTACTGGCTCGGCTGTAAGGTAAAACATTATCATCTAATTAGTTAGGTAATACAACTCGTTGGTCTCTTTGTTTACTGGCTCGGCTGTAAGATAAAACAATATCATCTAATTAGTTAGGTTATACAACTCGCATCAATTAATGTAACTGCAGCATAAGTGGAAAAATATGATATATAAAGTTTGAACTGTATATGGAAGTTAATGTTTCATATATCAACATGAAATGTGGTTGTTTTTTCACACACTTCATACTTCTCTTCTTCAAAAGAGGGTCTCATTATATTAATCTGTATATTTCCATTTATTGTGGGGGTGGGATGGTGGGATTGTATTTTTAGTTAAACTAACCCACCATTTTACAAAAAGTGAAATGATCATTTGAAAGACATTCGCTACTGTGTCGAATCAGACTTGACCCCCCCCCCAAAAAAAAAAAAACAACAACAACAACAACAACAACAACAATAAACAAACAAACATGGGTACACAAGAGCCTGTGGAGCTCAAAATGTACTCTGGTTAATACAAAATCAGTGAATAAAATTGTTGTACATAGGAATTGCCTTCTCTTTAAAACTATTTATCCTTCATTGACTTACCAGCAGGAGCAGGAGGAGGAGTGTTCTTATCAGGGAACTTGATGGCTACATCAAATTCCTGAGTGACCGTCTGAATGCGAGAACCTTTAGGACCCATGACTGTACCATGGAACTTCTGAGGAATGATGCACTCAATAGATACTTGCTGTACCTATGATGGAGATATAAAGAGATGATCATAGCATGAAATCAAAGAATACTATTGAATAAAGACATGACAAAGATTTTTTGTATTGTACTCAGCAAAGTATATAATAAGAATGAAAGAGAAAGCATGAAACCACACATAATTGGAACTAGAGAAACAAAGCTTGAACAATTATAACAAGCTCTGACTGAAAGAATGAGGTGTAAACCCTTACATATGTCTAGGAGCATCTAACTAAGAAGTTCAGTAAATAATTTCAAATTTCAAATCTACAGTAAACTATCCTCTTGGCAGAACAAATAACACCAATAAGGGTAATCTTGTCACAAAGCATAATTCGTAAGACTTTTCACTCCCTCTGCAAACAAAAATGACAATAATGCATACAAAAAAATGAAATGAATTACATCAAGTTGTGCTACAAAGATATTTTGCTCAGCAGATTTAAGGGGTAAGTAATTGAATTGCAGGAGGACTTACAAGATCTGACACAATGTCCAGGATGCGTTTTTGAGCCCCATCTACACAGTCTCTAGCTCCCTTGATTACTACTTTGGTGCTAGATGATCCATTGCGTGGGAAACTGACCGTCACACCACCATACTCATCACCAATCTCACGCAAAACCTGGCCGCGACGGGCAACGAAGTGACGGTGGAACTTGGTGTCGACATCGATCTCGGCCTCAGTGATGTTGTCCTGTAAAGGTAAATAGGGATTCAGGGATTCAGTTATTAAGGTCTTGAAGAGCATCAAATTTTGTTTTTCTTAACAAATATTTTAGAGTACACAAAAGTGGGAGAAATCATGCCACACAGATGTAGTATAACTGGCAGTTCATCCATGGCAATCATAATACAGCAACAAGATTAAGTGTCTAACTAATCTACAGAAAACCTATATGACACATCATAATGGGACCAATAAAACCAAACCAGTGACAATCATCATCATCATCACTGTCATCATCATCCTCATCATCACTATCATCATTATCACCACCATCATCATTACCAGGTCTTTGATGAGACTAGCCAGCCTCTTCTTAGCCTCCTCCACAGCTTCCTTGGTTCCAATGATCTGGACGAGAGTCTGGTCGTCATCGTTGTTGTTAGGAAAGACGACTCGTGCTCCCGTCTCCTCACGCACTTTGCGGATATTTGCTCCACCACGGCCAATCAGGAACCTGTGATACTCCGGCTTGGCATGAACGTCTACAGTGAAGCTGGCTTGCTCCTGTTTGACATAAAAAAGAGAAATGAATGAACTTCAACTGATGAAGAAACAATGGCTTTGAAAGATATATTGTTAAGCTACAATTGGGCAAGTCCAAGGTATGTTCAATATGTTACCAAGTTTTAGTGAATTTTATCATGGAATTGTGTACACAAAAGTGACATGGAAATATTTTGCTGATTCAAGTTCTAGTAGGGCAATCAGCTTGATAGAGATATACTGAAATCCTAAATTTGTTTGGTTATGTATGGGATAACTTAGCTTGGACTTGCCCATTTTCCCCAGTAACACTTAAAGGGGCTGTAGCATGGCAAGACTATGCATCTTTCCCGAGGCCCACTCGGGGAAAGTCGGGTATAATACGACTATACGGATATATATGGGTATACGGACGATGCGACCACAGTAGGCCTATGTATTCACGTGCATGCAACATACGCGAAACCGAAGCGTGAGGAGAACTTCGGTCTGTTTCGCGAACGCTAGCGCGCGCTGACCCAGTTAATCAAGTCCATTCGTTTACGTGCAGTTGTCCAAAAGAAGACGTAGATGGCGTCAACCAGTATTTCCCATGCTACAGCCCCTTTAATATTGTAATATCAACCCTATCTAGCCTGGGCTATTTTGAAACTGCATAGCCTTGGGGGCTTCTAAGACTGTTATCATTAACCCTAGTATTTTCAGGTAATGATTTAATACACCTGGGTCAATGGGGATATATGTGGTCAAAATTTCTAAAAATACCTTGTACAAGAACTTAGTAAGGAACATATGAGATCCAAGAGCCTTATTTATTCATTCATTTATTGCAACCATGAGTTGGATTTCACACAACAAAAAGGCAGGCATAAAAATGGTTCACAATATAGTTATCTGTATATATATACTTTGTACAATAAAACTGTATAAATTGACACTTTAAATACATAGATATGAAGAAAAAAAAAACATTTAAGAGCAATCGCATCTAAACATAATTATAAGGTACATGGGACTTCACAGTACCAATAATCATATATCAACTAACATCAACATATTGTTCAGAACAATTAAAATTGAAGAAGATTTTGAAAGAAAGAGAGAGACAGTAAAAAAATTGAGTGGTGGTATAATGCATTATTCGTAAAAATATATCCAGTCAAATTAAATTGATATCAAATTTGTTACATTCTAAATTATTTTAAAATTCATATAATAAACAAGTGTGTAATTTAAGTAAAACGTCTACACGGCACTTTAATTCAATATAAACCCTTCAGAAATATAGAGTGCTCTTTCATTACAAAAGATCTTTGTCCTTTACTTACTCGTTCATTAGTAAGATCCATGAGTTGTTTCTTAGCTTTGTCCACTTCTTCCTTTGGTCCTCTGATGGTAACCCTGTCACTCCCTGAGCCTTCCTTAGGAAATGAATGTGTGCACCTCCGCATTCATCCATGATAGCTCGGATCAGACGACCCTTAGATCCGATCAGCGACTGGTGATGCTTGGTTGGGATACGCACCTCCGCTTCAGTGATATTGGCCTGATTGCAAAATAGATCCATCCATGTTTAATACTTTACATTGTGACTATTCTCTTTTTTCTTTCTTTTCATTATTTTTTTTAATTTCTCAATACTTAATCCTTGAAGCAAGGACCTTTGTTATTATTGGTTATACAAGACGTAGCGCTGTTCATAAGTCTTTCTTGCATCAACACTTTTTTATATATTAATATATTCAAGAACATTATTACATCATAAAAAAATGACAGGAAGGAAGGCACTTTCAAATGGTCTGAATTTAGAATTCAGTTTAGAATGAAGCAACATCACATTTTAAATTGCACTGCCATGTCCTACAGAAAGTTAGATGACAACATTTTAAGAAATCTTAGTTTTTTCTTAAATATTCAAAATGTTTGACATCGCAAACTTTTGTTGATACTGAATAAGTCCCATGTGTGACACATTTACTTCATTCAATTAATTCATTCATTATTAATTCATTCAAATCATTCTGCTTTCGTGATCTTACCAGTTCACTTTCAATGGCAATGATCCTCTGTTTAGCCTTCTCAACGTTAGCTTTCTTTCCTGTGATCATAATAAGATCACTATCACTGCTCTCTGTAGGGATCTCAATCCTCGTGTCCGTTTCTTCTTTGATCTATACAACAATAAAACAATGAGCAATACAAATTACAGGTTAGATACAAACAAACTTATAAATCAATTACTCGAAAGTTTGTTAAGATACTAAGGCTAATCTTGAGCTCTAGTATGTTGAGAGAACATGGCTATAATTAATTCTGGATTTTTTATCCTGCAGGAAGTTGATTGTTTGAACCAGTACAATAAAAACAACCTCACAAAAACTTGATGGAAATCATCTTTAAAAAAAACACAACTCTCATTTGCACATAGTGACCTGTGTTTAATAAACACATGGTGTCGAGCCTACCTACCTTGATTTCCTTATCTTTCTATGCTCATTACTGAGCCCCTATACATTTTATACCAAAATAGTTTGGCACATGTCATTTATTTGTAATCTTGAACATTCAGCGCAAGTTTTGTTGGATTCTGTGAGGATTTATTTTCTATCATTACCAGAACTCAAGCTTATCTTCAACTTATTTCCCTGTGACATTTTGCTAGTAACTACAGGCTTCTTCTAGTGGTCTGCTTCCCATTCTGTGGGACTACATATTTACAGGTCAGAATTTGAATGGTAATCGCGATGCATACCCCCAAATAGTGCCCTTGCTTTGCAATCTCTTAACTGGATTTAATTTTCTTTTACTAATGTGCTAAAAGTGGCATGGTTGACAGGCAGATGCAATTTGGTCGAGTGGACAACTCTTTAGTCTACCACTACAAACCACATTTGATCCAGAGTCAAGACTTACGAAGGTCCATCCCCACATGTAAAGAATAAGATCTGAATGAAACATGTCTTTAAAGGCCCATTACACACATATATGAAAAGTGAATGACCAAAATTGCATTGTAGGTCCCACAACCTCATTTCAGAAATACATTTATGGAGTGAATTTGATAACCACTGCAGGAAAATAAACTTTTGTGATTACAATTTGTGAAGATCTCATGTACTCCATGCAGATGTCTGCTCTTACTTTTGCAAATGGAATTTTAGGAGATATTGACAAAGGATAGAGGGATCTTCAACTTACCGTGTTGATGGTTGAGCCTCCTTTACCGATGACATTCTTGTGGAATTTCTTGAAAATAGGCAGAGAAACCTGGAAGTTGTTCTCCACCTGAAAGGCAAATGATTTAATGATTTTATAACAACCATTAACAGTATGTAACCGTTACGGTATCATTACAGTTCCATATACAAAAGGAGTCAACGTCTCTGTACTTAGTGAAACCTCAAACTATTGCATACAAGAAATTTTACTAGGGGTTCAGAATCATGAAAGTTTCCTTCTATGAAATGACAGAATTACAACACAGAATTGTTGCAATTCAGGAACGCTTCTTGCATCAAATTAGCAGTTATTTACAATTTGTGATAGTTTCAGGTCAGTTTTCACTTTAGAAACATTCTCCTTTTGTCCAATTATACTCAAGTACAAAAATATAAATTATCCATATATATACATTTATATTATTAATATATATATATATATTTAAATATGATATCTTTGACAAGGAATTATATCCTGGAGATGAAAAAGCAATGAAAGATATGTAAACATCCTGACTTCCTGATTTCAAGATTTGCGATGACCTATCACTTCCTTGGTGAGTTCCTTGAGGAAATGATGGCAGAGATCCATTTCCTGACAGCTCCTCGTGCCCCCGATGTACACTGTTGCGACAGTAGAATGCAGCAGTCCCTGCTTATGACCAAACTCAGTAACGAGTTAGTGGAAAATTATGTCACAGCCTATGGGTAAAAACAATGGAAGAAATCTACCTCCTTCCAACAAATCTTTTGAGGAGATTTCGAAACGTACCAATTCCTTGGTGAGTTCTTTGAGGAAACGGTGGCACAGATCTACTTCCTGTTTGGGTCCACGAAGGGTCACTACATCACTCTGTTTGCCATGGTCTGGGAATGTGATTTGAACCTGTCACGAGCAGAGAGAATATGTAAAGTTAGTTTGGGTATTTTAACAAGGTGTTTTTAGAATGATGAATCACGACATTAGTTAATTATTCCTGCCAGCTCTACTTCCTACCTTGCAATGCAAAGTTAACTGCATTTGAGCAGGTTTTCCCAGCACTTTATCTTCCAACCAAATGCTATGACCTTACATGCATGTAGCAAAAGGCTTCTACTTGCTAGCTATTTCAACGATTTTTTTTTGGAAAATTTAATTGTCTCTGACAATTTAATTTCAAACAAAAATTCAAGTATTGTTTAGACGTAATACCCTAAAAGAGGGCATTGTTACCTCTCACATCTAAAGTTAACAACCTTTCTCTAAGATTGTTTTACTCCACTCACTCTCTCTCTCTCTCTCTCTCTCTCTCAATTTAAAAACTGCCTTTTCACCATACAGACATGAAAGAGGCATCACAATCAAAATGGATGGGTGGGTTGTAAAGATTCTCACCTGTTTGAATTTATCCCTGATATCTTTGATATATTCTCCTTTGGTTCCAATAATCGTGCGATGGAATCGATGCTCAATGAGAATGTCTCTGGATTTCTCATTTTCCTGCAAATCAGCAAAATAACAATGATAAATTTTTAACAGATTGCTTAAGTTTGAATGGCAGTTCATCAGTCCAATATAGAGTTTATAAGAAACACAAAACCATTGAAAGAATTGTAATATAGTACACCAAACTTGATAAGGCACAGATCAGTTTAATAACTGAAAAAAACAATATTACATCACAGATAGTAATTCTTAGATCTATAAAGCACAACTCTTTCCTATATTGGCATCAAGTTGATGAGCTAAGAGCCTGTTATGAATCAACGGATTGGAATTTGTTTTTTGAATCACACAATACTATAGATGAAATGTTCAAGACAATCTCTGATAACATTTGGTACTGCGTTGATACGATAATCCCTGTGAAGGAGCAAAAAATCTACGGTAATGACAAGCCATGGGTCACGTGTTCAATGAAGAAGCTGCTTCAAGTAAAGAGGGAGGCGTTCGCAAGCGGCAATCAGGGTCAACTCAAAGAAGCACAAAAACGGATTGACCGACATATCGAGGCATGTAAATTAGCCTATAAATGCAAACTTGAACATAACTTTGCTCAGAACAATACCTATGCATCGTGGCGCGCCATGGAAATGATCACGGGATACACAACAATCAACTTTTCTGCGAACTTTGTTGAAGAGCTTAATAATTTTCATGGTAATTTTAAGTACACGATTTTCAAAAGGAAAATGATGAGTTGAAATGTTATTGGAAACCTAATTTCGCAGCTTAGTGACAGTGATAGGATCTGTGTCAGTGAGGAGTGTGTTCGAAAAGTACACGGAAGGGTGAAAGTAAATAAGGCACCTGGTCCAGATGGAATTAGTAATAGGGTCCTTAAGTTCTGTAACCAACAGCTAGCCCCATTGTTGTGCAATATTTTTCAAATCTGTTTGTACACTGGAGATATCCCCATACTGTGGAAAGCATCTACAATACTTATACCCATTCCTAAAGGAAACAAAGTTCAGGAACTAGATGATTACCATCCCATAGCATTAACATCAAATATCATGAAATGCTTTGGAAGGTTATTTCTCACTGAATTGTTAAAAGAGACGAGTGATTTGTTAGATCCATATCAGTTTGCATACCGTTCAAAGAGAAGTGTTGAAGATGCTATACCCTTGTTTATCTCCATAGGGCATTTGAACACCTTGATCACGCTAAGTCTTACATCAGATCACTTTTTGTGAGTGATTTCAGTGATAAGAATGAGATGTACTAGAAAGAGATGACAGTACAAAGACAGTTTTAAAAAATGGTGCGCATGAAATACAAGGAATACAGAGCTTAAAAGATGCTTATTTCACATAAACTCCACACAAAGCAAGATAATGCTATTTAGAAGTTTCTTACCAATCTCTGAGCAATCTCCAGGAGCTCCTTCTTGGCTTGCTGAATTCCTTCTGGGCTTCCCTCGATCCTGATGTTGCTACTCTTCTCTTCATCGGCAGGAATGCGGATAGACACTCCGGTATCCTTCTTGATACGAGTGACTGATTGAATAAAATAAAATAAAAAATTGTTTTTCAATGGTTTTGGTGCACATGAGAATGAAGTTTTCTTAGCTGTAGTTTGGCAGGTCACACTTTGCGAGTTATACTTTGGCCTCCACTGTCTTCAGTTGAGAAGATTTTTAGGATTATGAGATCAAAATGTAATTAACGTTTGCTTAAATGCATACAATTTAAACAGTGTATTCACAATTTGAATAGTGTAATCACACTACTGTTCACACTTTACTCCCTTTAACATAAACATTCATATATTTTTACTATCAGAAATGCCCTGCTCAAAATATTAATTCATCTTTATATCAGATGAATATTATCTGGCCAAAAATGTAACCCAAAAGATTTTTGGCTATCATGTATCACTTACTATTTGCACCAGCCTTCCCGATGATGTGTTTGTGATATTTAGGATCAATGTTGATATCAACAAACGACAGGCGGTTCTGGAGATCGCGAGAGATTTCTTCGAGCGCTGAACGCGCTTTCTCAACTTCATCTGGCGGTCCTTCGATGACGATGACGTCACGTCCTTCCTTGAATTCCACATGGACCTACAACCAAGAACAAACATGTAGCAGTATTGTAATTAAATACTACTGTATAAGCCAAATATCTTACATGCCCAAAACATTTTAGCGAGTTGTTGCTTGTGCAAATGTCCCACAGACTTGACTGTGCTGATGCTCTGCACATATACATACACTGTACCAATACCTCTTACATTTGGTGGTGTTCATAAGTGTTTATGTTTATGCACACCTTAAAGCTCCATATGGAAACCCCACTACTGGAGGAAAAAAAACCTAATAGTTGTGGCAATTCATTTACACAATTCCAAATGTCAACTCTGAAACCAGCACTATACTTAACCACCACCTTAAACATTGAATGAACACAGTTCCAACCCTAACCCAAACCCTATAGCATTTAAATTGCCCAAGAGCAAAATTTTGATCACTTTTTTTTAAAAGTTTGGTTGCCAAATGCATGTACAACATCCACTGTGAAAATTGCATCAAGAACCATAATTAATCCTTTGGAGTATTCAGTTTTAAGTGGAGTTGTTTTTTAAAGATGAAGTTGAGTTCTGGTCATGCGATTGCATTGTGAAAGAAACGGTGTGGAATCGATCAGAAAAGGTTGATCATCTAGCATATAAGTATTGGTATGTACTGCAAGGTTCTGGAATCATCAAAATAATGAGAAATTTGGCCCAGTCTTGGTAAAGTTACAAGCACTGTACTGTATATGGGACTACACAAACATGTGGCGTAAAAATCCGTCCCGATTTTTATGCTGTTACATGCCATATTAAAATATGAAGGCATTTGAAGAGCCATGCTTTTCAGGGGACATGTTTTATCTGATGTTCTTCCACACTTGCATAATAACAATGATAACTCTCACAAATTATATTTCACCTCTTCCCAGAACTCAACCTTCTCTTTAATCATTGCTGCCTATAACAATTCAAACCAACTTCACATTATGTTTTTTTAAATATCATTAAACATTAACTCATATTTTTAGCAACTTTTCAACCAACTGAGTCTAAGCCCTGATTGATACTGACCTTGGGTAGGTTTTGTGTGATGTTCTTCACGTTCTTTCCTTGTCGTCCAATGATGAATCGATGAAGCCAGGCTGGGGCAAATACTTCCTCCATCTTGATGCTATTAGCCTGTAAAACACACACAAATAGAGATGTATTAGTAAGGTTTCTCCTACCTCTTACTTTCAACACAGAAATGTAAGCACGGATATATCATGTGCAAACTTTGAGATTCACAAAAAATGTATTCCTTGAACTATTCAAATGCAAACATTATTTTGTTTGCAATTTGCAAAGGATTTTCTTGTAACAAAATTGTCCATCATTGACATCTCATTTAAGTTTCTGTTTTCAAAGTATATCCATGAACATGTAGAAGGCAGTTTGACAGGTTGTGTGCAAAGTAAAAAAAAAATCTCACTTTAAAGTGAGTGGATCGTCAGTTTCCATGTGCAGAAGGCCATAATTCACTGACACCAGACTTGATGGAAATAACAGTACAAATCTGCACACAGCAAATCCGTAGGCCAGTCAAGAATTACCCCCTAATCTCTCGGAGAGTCTAGCTTCGGATCCCGCTTCGGATCGGGTGAGGGAAAAGCAAAGCATTACATAAGGTCAAATGGTCATAAAACTGAAGGCTAACCCTGGTGATTGACAACACCTGTTATTGGGTAAACACCCGAACGAACGGTGTCGAATTCCCCATGAGAGCTGACTTCTATGTGTCTTTAATACACCCCACTTTTACTTTCATCTGAAATGAGCTTAGCCTGATCGATGCCCTCCTTAGGTCCAAGGATCTTCATCATTCCATTCTGATCAATAACACATTATTGTATGTAGTTTAGATATTCTGCACAACAACCCAACACTCCCCCAAATCAAATAATTCTGTGTCACAGCCAAAATAAATGTAGTTATTATGAGAGCAATCCGGATCTCACACATTTGTGAAATTGACCTTTGACCTTAGGTCAAACCTTGGGTCAAACCTTACCTTGGCATAGACTTGTGTGATAGCTGGTCCCAGCTGGGCCTGCTCACCCCGCAGTGTGATGGTCTCTGAGGAACTGTCTGTTGGAGGTACTTCCACAGACACTCCGGTCTCTTTCAAGATATCAGCAAGATTGGAACCACGAGGGCCAATAACGTAACGGTGTTGGGATTTACGCACCTCTAGGGAGACGGTGGTGGTCTTCATTTTCTGAGAAAAGAGAAAGAGGGAAGTAAATTGGTGAAAATCAATTTCACTGTTTTTCCAATGAATTATATATGAAATGTATCATATGTACTAGTTGCTCAAGCACCTAAATGGTAGGAATTTAATTAAATTTTTCGCCTTTGAGTAGATAGATCCATATTACCTTCTACAGTCATCTACAAACATGATGTTCCTTTATTGGAAAAACACTGTCAAAGCACTCTTTAGAAAATTAGAAAACTGTTCAACTTTTTTTTTTTAAATGGGCGTTTTCTTTTTAATAGTTGAAAAGTATAGGTAAAAAATATTTTTTAAATGATAGCCTTTCATTTTGAATACTCATTAACCATGGAAATCAACAATGAACATCTAAATATAACTTACCTTCTCTTCATAGGTCCCGAGGATGACAGTCTTAGCTTCATGCACGCCTTCCTTCTCACCAGCCACAACAATCTCATCCTTCCTGGCACTGAGGGGTGGGATGCTGATCTTAGCTCCGGTCCTGGCTGATAGCTCCTTGGTGAAACAATTCTCTGGCCCACAAATGAAGGGGTGGTACTTGTAGGGGATAATCAAGCGCTCAAAAGCCCTCTTGGCCTGTAAAGGATAGAGGAACGAGAGAGAGGGGTTGTAATTCTGTGCCTCTTCTTCTTTATAACAAAGTACATGTTTGTATTGTTGCAATGCTTGAAAAAATAATGTTTACCATTTGCTCACAACACTATCTTCTATCCACTTGTAACACTACCTCTTCGCACCAGCTTCAATTTACTACCACATCATAATCATTGTCGCATTCATTATCAACATCATCATCTCCATCACAAACCACCACCAAGTCAACATCAACAACATCATCATCATAATCATCATCATCACCATTCTCACATCATCATCATCATCACCACCACAACTGTCATCATTACCATCACAACCACTACAACCACCTTTGAAATAAGCCAACAACATCATCATCCACCTTCTTCCTACCTGTTCATCTGAAATGAGTTGTAGTTCATGCTTAGCCTGATCGATGCCCTCCTTAGGTCCAAGGATCCTGATCATATCGGAGTTCTCTTCACTGTTTGGGATGGTGATCTTGGTCATGGTGGCTTGTTCCAATTCTTTCAGTTTTTTGCCTTCCTTCCCGATGACAAAACGATGATGCTCCTTAGGGATCTGGACTGTGATGTTTGCCTACAAGGAAATTATTAAGTAGAGTTTATGATTTATGAACACATCACATTCTCAACTCATGCAACATAAACCATACATGTACAACCAATATAATCATGACCTTAATACATTCACAAATTCCCTTCCCTTTGTAATATAATACTTGCTCACTTGTTCACCTCTAAATGTTCACTTGTTCAACTTTATTGGGAACATTCTACATGTATCATTTCACACTAAGAATGAATGATAAGTATACATGGACATACATGTACTAGCACAATGTAATAAATCACTGGCAGCAGTAACGACTTTAAATGAGGATACATGTATTAGAAAGTCAAAGACTTACACTGATATTTGGAACCAACAGAAAAATCATAAAACAAAATTCCAGAGCTGAACAATAACTGGTACACATGGGCTCCCAACATTGGACCCCTCATCTAGACACCCCATGAAAAAAACATGAATGAAGAAAACTGCAAAATAGTATGCTTAAACTGACTTGGGTTTGTAGTTTGTTCATGACTTCTCTCCTGGCCTTGATGACCGCTTCCTCCTTACCGGTCACTACAATGGTCAAACTCTGATCTTTGGCAAGACTCATCTCAATGCTGGCATCTGAATTACAAATCAATCACAATTATAGTCAAACATGGACATGGAAATTAACAAATGAGTCACTCACAGGTACACTTATGTTACAGAAAGGACATGTTTTGCTTTAAAAGACATAGTACTGTGGAGAATTATGAAATACTGTTAACACTGATAAAGAAGTGTTGAATGTTGAGAAATGAAGTGCTCACCCATGAGATGAATTTAATGAAGTATAACTTACCTGTTTTCTTCATGATATCTGTGCATATCTTGCTGGATTGACTACCGGTTTCTCCAAAACCTTGGTTCATTTCTTTGTAGCGACGTTCCTCTAAAGGCACATGGAACACCTTAAGGAATGTAAACAAAGATGGAATCTTGTGGAACAAACTCTACTGATGTTCAAAAAACATCAATGCACTGTAAAACCAGCAGCTTTGGTCCATATTCACAGAAACTTTCCAAAATGTATGAATCATGGCACTGTATTTTTGCATTTCTTTAATTTCAAGCCAAAATCAGCAATCGTCATCAATTCATGAAGTTTCCCGTCACCCCCCAAAAAATCTTATTTTACAGTAAGTAAAATGTGTGTAAAATTAACAAAGAAGAAAAAGCACAAATACATATCTGGGGCTACAAATCTTATCTTACGACTACAATTTGTGTGGACTTGAGGCCAATTTATAACCCTTATCAGGAAAATGTTTTTGTTCCAAATTTGAAGTACAAGTGAACATGCAACGTATAAATTAGGCATAATAATGAACTACATAGATGCAATTCAATATACAGCATGCAGAAATTCTATCAGTTATGAAATGCACTTTTTGAGGTCCAATTAATATTGTCATCAATTATTTTCTAAGTTGCAAAACTTATAAGATTGCAACTGCCTAAATTTTATATCAACTTGCTCATATTCAATCAATTGCTTCATTTTCAATGAAGCTTATTAGATACAAGTATTATGGATTATAAATATTGCACTGATGAGTAAAAGAAGAAGATAGAGAGTCTCACTCACCTGAGTTACTACGGAAGACTTGACTGCCATTCTGGCATAGGACGCCCCGCGTCCAATTTGCCATGCTTTGGCCCGCCACCCATGCGGCGCTCTCCATGGGAGGAAAGGCGTCATCGTAGGTGGGAGGTTCATAGGCTTCTTCTTCGATGTTGACGCCATTAGGGTCAACGGCCGAGCCGGGTACTGCCGCCAGGCAGAAGTTGAGGATCCGTACTCATGGTCTAGGGTCGTGATCAAAGTCAGACAGCACCACTGAAAATTGAATCAAACATCAATACTCGTACATGAATAAAGTATAGTATATTGCTTCATAAGAGCCTATTCACAGACAAATATACATTATGTGATCACAAAACAGAAAATACTAAAGAAGTTTTAAGGAAGTTACAAAACCGATGTGTGTGTGTCATAAAAAGTACAGGAAAAGGACATTCCACTTCACTCATTTAATGCCCTCTTATACAGTGTCTTATAATATGTGGAAACAAAGCGGATTTTTTTTTTTTTTTAAATTCAGATCACAGCCCCCAACACTACCACCTCACTGTAGAACTATTGAATACATGTAGGTGTATAACATTTAAAAAATACCATTCAGGCCTTAGTAATTAAGATCTCTACTTCAGATAGTTCTCAGATTTCCCCAACTTCCCAACACTGCCCACTACTAGCACTAGACATTTCAATGAAAACTTAATGTTACGTTTTCATGACCCATTTCCATAGGATTTTTTCAAACTTGTACTTTAATAGTCTAAAACAGTTGAACAAGTCAACAGCCAAAGTTTGAAACAGCAACTAACATACCAGTAATTTTTCTCAAAATGAAAATATTAAATAGATATACAGTATAAATAATTCCAATATTAATAGTGAACTAAAGTGCCATGGCTGTCAAAATATTGCTGAAGAAGGAGAAGGAGAAGGAGAAGGAGAAGGAGAAGGAGGAGAAGAAGAAGAAGAAGAAGAGGGAGGAGAAGAAGAAGAAGAGGGAGGAGAAGAAGGAGAAGAAGAAGAAGAAGAAGAAGAAGAAGAAGAAGAAGAAGAAGGAGGAGGAGGAGGAGGAGGAGGATTTGAAGAAGAAAACAATTAAATTAAATCTACACACATCAGTCTAAAGTGAAAGGGTTTGATTTCAGCAATTTCTAATCAAGACTGATACTTGTACTTGAGACTGATACTTGATAGATATTAAAATAAATTGTGATCATGCACACTGCAAGTAAAATAAATGAATGAACAATCAGTCATCTACTGCAATTTCAACACAACACACAACCATGATAAATCTGTCTTTGCGAGCCTAAAAAGTAAAAATGACCTTGTTCTTCAACTTCTTTTTGCACAAGTTTTTTTGGGCATAATAATTAATATACTATAGAGTAAGACCGTCAAACTTCGGACGTTGCCAAACTTCGGACAAAAATGACTTCACCGGCTAGAACGCAGAATATGAGCCTAGCTCAGCCGGGTGACTTGCATTAGATACTACTACTAACCTATTATCGTTAGTACAGAAAGTTTGGGCAGGTTGCCGTCTACAAAACTCACAAAAACATCGAATCCAGAGACAGATTTCGGGTAACCTAGATTTTAACAGTCCATTAACAGGGGGGTTAAGGTGTAGTGACTCCAATATATCGATTATAAAAAAATCCTTCGTATATTTAAGGTGGTTTTTGCCAATTTTATGAGAGCTTACGAGATACTTTTTCACTTTATCGCGGAAATTTTTTTAATGGCGTCCGTTACTGAACGAAGATGGCGCTCTTCCAAACTTCGGACAGGCAACATTGAGTGTCATTTTGACTACGAAAAAATAGTACTTTCGTAAGATTTTAGCACCAAAATATTGTGTGAGTGTTGTGAAAAACACCCATCTTATAGTTCTACCTCACTTAAATCTACCCAAAAAGAGAAAATAACATCTTTCTCATGAAATCAACGTAGTCAAACTTACCCCCGTCTTACGATTTTTGATCCGATTTCATATCTCTGATGAATGCGTATTACCCCCACTGGAGCGTGCGCGCTACACATGCGCTATACATGCGTGTCCGAAATTTGGCAAGTGCATCCGAAGTTCGGAATGAAAAAAAGGTTCTGCGGGTAAGTAAATAATTCTAGTTTTCCATTTCCATTACTGATTTTCTTTTACATGACATACATAAACAGTATTTGCACAATAATAGTATATTTGGTCTTTCAATAATTAAAAGAGAATTTAATGTTTTCCCCCGTTATGTCTTAAGTGTCCGAAGTTTGGCGGTCTTACTCTAGATCTAGGTCAATAACTTAAGTGAGAATAGAGGTCTACTCTTTATTTATTACCATATCAAGGATAAGATTAATCACTTACATCCTAAAAAATACAATTTTTCCTTATTATGAATCATTCACTCAAATTAAACAATTTTAACTTTAAGAATTTGTCTCACACTCGGTCTCACTTTTAGTTCAGCCTCAGGTTCATTCATTCTCACTCGGACCTCAGTAACATTTAACAAGACAAACACACTCTGATTTCAGAAATTATATAAATTCTGCATTTGTCTTGATTTATAAATCGAATTGTGGTTATGACATCCTACAATGTTACTTAAGATTGCTCATATAAAATCATAAAGGGCCAAAGAAGAAGTCCTCTCCAATTTGTTAAGATGTTGGCGGAAAATGTGTCAACGTGTCAAATCTTTTGCTGGCATCGCAGCTAGCGCAGTGCTATAGTATAGCGGCCGTGGCTGTGGAGAGGATGCGCAGTACACCCGGTCGACTCACGTCAACACGCATTAAATGAATAAGATGACAAATCTGGAGGATGAAAACTCATAAAATACTGGATAACTTACACTGAGGTGGTCACTGTTTGCCGGGTTATCCGTCCTAGTGTGGATTTCTTCCTTTTGGTTGCGCCACTTTCTGTTATTTTCAGTTTTCACTGAAAATATAAAAAGTTTCTTTCCCTGAATGAGACAGACGTCGCAACTTGTGCACGTACAAGGAAAGCAACTGCCTACGTACGCAGCGGAAGTCGGAAAATGACCTCTCTGCCAACTCCACAAGGATTTTGTGTGTCAAGATGTTTCATTGGCCAATAGTTGACACATCGCTAAATTCTATCCAATGATTTTACGTCTTAGTAAATCTCTATATGCACCTGTCATGATGAGCCAATTTGTGAGAGATAATCCCGGAGATAATATAATGCGAGCTATTATCATGTCATGATCATTATTGTACAAGTTCAAACAAATCATTTGCAGCAATTATGAGCAAAATTAATCGGTTTTGTAGCAAGGGACTGGCATAATAGTCGATTTTTAAAATCAACAATATAATGAGTAAAACAAGTGGAGTATAGACCTCGTGTTCATCGAAATATATCTACATCTACGTTACACTTGGTACATGTATATAACTGGAAGAAAATGTTTGCAAAAAATATATTTTAACATATTATTACAATATTCTGTTCATCAATTGTGAAATTAGAGCAAAAAAAAGAAGAAAACACACACACACGCGCGCGCGCACATTTTATCATTTTAGTATAGGACAATTAAGTGTGGTTAACTCATTAACTCATATCTCTCCCTCTCTATATATCCATGCCCCTCCCCTTTTTTCCTTCCTCTCTCTCTCTCTCTCTCTCTCTCTCTCTCCTCCTCCTCCTCCTCCTCCTCCCTCCCTCTTTCTCTGTTTGTTTTTCCATAAACTATGTGGATGCATTTTTTCAGGATTGGCTTCTATATACGATTTTATCCAGCAATACTAATTTCATCGAAGTGAGAAAATTCATAAAATGTCTGATAAAAAGTAAAACAAGTGTGAATATAAGAACAATCCGATCCTGTGTCTCTAGCTCGTTCATACAGTTCTAAAAAAAAAACTCCTGAAAATATGAAGGGTGTTATTTTTTATCCCCATGGCCCTAATTCTTATTCGCTTCGGATCGAGGTGTGTTTTCCAGCTAGATTATCAACAAACTTGCTGTGTAAGGTCTCATATGAGACTGATATCAACCATGAACGAACCCTTTAGGGGAAAACAAAATAAACATACAAAGTTTTCCAAAATATATAGGCCCTATATTTCATGGTCTCTTTTTGTTTTGTTTAATGTGTGTACGTGTTTGTTTGGGATTTTATTTCTCCCCCATTTCATTTGCCGACGTGCAGACATAACAATATGTATACCGCCATCTTAGGGAGAGACACGGTCCTCCATCCAACAACTAAATACGCGTTTGATATCTTCAAATAAAATAGTTCCAACTAATATACCCTCAATTTGCCGTAATTAAGTAGCATGTCGTCCTTTACTAATGGTCTTTCTATATTATGGTGATAGTTCACCAAATCCATGAACATATTTTCTCGAATCCACTGTTCTCAATCTTGTTTTGCCATATGTTGTGGGTACGTAGATGAAAATATCTATATTTATCTTTATGTGATTATAAGAGCGTCAAAGTACGTAACTCGGTGGACTCTTTAGGATCCTCTCACTTGAGAATTAGAGGTGTATATATAGGCATATATCTTTGGAAAATATGTAGGGTCGGTACATCCTTTCGATGTAAATTTGTTATATTTTTCTTGAAATTTCATGATTTAGCAATCTACATCATATTCACAGTTCATGGCGAATCGTGTGAAAGAAGAGGTACTCTGATGCTAAAAAAGACAAATATCTAAAAGAAATACTGAAAGTAGTCAGTATTGAGATCGAGACACGATCTGCGTCATATTATGATGTATATATGTTATAAATAAAGACAAACAGCAAGAAGAGGATTCAAACCTTAACCTTCTGCAGCTATGTGGGCAGCGATTGTACGTACTACCAGGTATCTCTGGTCAGTTGTTAAAATCTGAAGACTTTGAGTTAATGTTGAAGCCGATAGGTAATACCGAAGCTCTTCCTGGTCATATCGATGCTTAATTGCCCTTGCTTGGATATAAGAAAGCTGATCGAGATGCTGGGACAGTGACGGATCAATCAAGGATTATCTGGCGGGGAGGGGATAACTCTGAAAACTATCTGATTGTTGGCATATTTCCTTTTGATAATCAGTGTATATTTATGGTATGCCACATTTTAAGTTTTGCCGTGGTGGGTCGTACATATCCCTGTGCCTCATTATTAAAGATCGATGCTTTTTTTCAGGCGTGCACAGGATGGGCTTTTATTGTTCGACAGAATGAGAGAGAGAGAGAGAGAGAGAGAGAGAGAGAGAGAGAGAGAGATAGCGTTAGAGACAGGGGTGGCTCGAGAATTTTCCAACTTGAGGGCGTGGCACAACATAGTAGGGGGTGTGTCACCTCAGTTGGCTAGGAAGCATCATATGGTATAGGCTGTTTATTTACAGGTATAAACAGAGAGTTAGAGAGGGGGTAGGCTGAGAGGAGGATGGGCTTAATATTTTATATTTTTTTCCATTTTAAATATATAAACTGTAGTCTTATTCAGATATTGGTTTGCTTGTTCCGTGGATACCTGGGCCCATATTCACAGCTGGCAAGGTTCTTAGTAAGGTTTTATGTTTTATGAATACCGATTTAGTTGAAGACTTCCAGTGCTGCATAAAGAATTATATAAATTAGCCATTTAGACTTAATTTTCACGTATTCACCCACGTCTACTCCACCAGAAGGCACACAATGGCTAGTTCGTAATTACTGATCCATAGTTGGTAACTAGAGACTTTAGTTGGCAACTACCTTAGTAAGGTTTTATGAATATGGATCATGATCTATCATAGGTTACCATACGTCATCATCATCACCTCTCTTTCTCTCAATCTCTCTCTTTCTCTCTCTCTCTCTCTCTCTCTCCCTCAAGCTCTATATCTATCATCCTTTCTGCTCCAGAATTTAATAAGCAACAGTCTTTTAATAGATTCAGGTCCATCCAATACTTCCAGAATGTTCTTCTTGGTCTCTCTACCCTTCCAATGGTCTTAAGAGTGATCTTGTAGATTACAATAATTTTGTTTTCAAGAGAAAGAGTGAAATGAGACATTGAAGAAAATAGCAATAAAAAGAAAACAGGTCGATATAATATGTTTTTGTTTTACGAGATGCCTATATTTATTTTCATACAGAAATAAATACACACGATACGCCAGACACAGTTAACGAGGCAGCATAGCTTTCTTTAAGCACACAGAGTGCGTAACATCTCTTCGTTAAATTACCTGAATTAATTTCCTACCTTCAAGCATACAAAGAATAGGACAGATTAAGGTGAGACTGCAACCCCTATCCCAATATAAGGTAGTATTCAAAAGTTTAGGAAAATGACATAAGGAGAAAGAAAAATTTAAAGTTTTCAGGTATAAAATTATATATAGGTTGACATATTTCCAACCACAAAAAATTACAATTAAAGATCATTTGGAATTTTCCACCAAATGCATTTTATGAAATGATCTCTGAAGGCAAATTATTTGTTGAAATGCTACTAGTAATTAAAAATCTGTTAGTCTCAAACTTTCCAATTATCTGGTCTAAAATAGATCTATGAACAAGTCAACCACTTTATTTTGTTACTCACAAAAGTTTCATTCTACTTTTACATAGAACTCTGTATTACTTAAGGGCAAAATGAACTTTATGAATTCTTTATCATGATTTACTCCCTTGCACAAAACAAACAAGGTTTTTAATCTAAACATTTCTCTGATAACAGAATACTTTATAATATCAAGGAGGGAATGATATACACTAGGACTTTATCAACTCATTTCATAAAACAGATGTTGCTGCTTACATAAATACAGATTTTATCATTAGTTATCAAGGAAACAATATAGGTAAGGAATGATTCATGAATTAACATACTCTTTTTATCAAATGTACATGCTTTCAGAAGCAATAAGCAAAGAACTATGACAACTTGACAAGTATTCATCTCTTTTTTAAATTAAAAATGAAAATGAAACAAAAGTTGTGTAAAATGCTGAATATGGCACGGTCATTCTGATGCATACAAATGTAACAAATTAAACATTGAAATAACAGAAAAGATGAATAGAATTGAGAAAAGCATAAATTAAAGAAATATGAAAATATCTTTAAATAAAAGCACAAGGACTTTCAAAGTATGGATGGATGAAACTATCATGATAAGCACCTCCTCTAAACTTTGAAATAAATAAATCAGTCAAGAATGAGATTAACTTACATGATAATACAAATTTAACAAAAAAGAGAGGTAAATAACCTTGCTATTTACCAATCTATAAAATAAAGAGTCAAAATCTAGCCTGCATCTTTTATTTTAAACAGGTATTTTGTGATGTATAGACCTATGGAGTCTTGAAGAAACAAATATTATAAAGAAAGAAAGAACATAAGGCAACTCAACGGTAAGGTCTTTGGATAAATTGGGGCATTGTTCAAACAAACATTTCTTCTTTGATTAACAAGTTAAAACAATTTTCTTGCATGTATCTACGATTAAAAAAATACAGTGTGTATTACTATTGCAACAAACCCTTTACATTACAAATAAGTCTTCTCATGACAGCGACGTTTGTACAATGGCAAAGAAACAATTAAAGAATGGAGAATGTGATAGTCGGCAAACACTAAATTAAATGCTATTCCCCCTTCATGACAAGCAAAATGAATAAATAGAGTTAGGAGTAGGTACCTAGAGAGATCTTTAAAGACCTCAAGAAAAAGAAACAGGTGATAACAAAAGGAACTGAACACCAGGTAGATAAAGTGGAATTCCGTCTAACTTCCCCCGATACCAACATGAATGAGTTTCTTTTATAACTTAAAACCATGTATTGCAAGCACAAAGATGATACTCGGATTATTACATGTACACATCTACTTTCCTAGATAAGAGGTCATAAAGACATTGCTCACAAAGATCTAGCTCATACAGAGGGAAAAGCCAACTCTCATTTCTCAAGAAACAACTCAATTTCTCCTACAAAAATGAAAAAATAAAATAAAATTTAATTCCATGTCTGTACTTATCACAATAAACAAATATAAAAAAATAAAACTTTTCAGCTGATTACTGCTTATAAAGGCCCTAGAATGCAAATCTGAACAGAAGTTGTCTGAGAAAAGGACTTCTCGCTGGACATTTGTACAGTTACAGTCTCGAGAGTGTATAGCCAATGCAGAGATGCCAACCTCTTGACACAAAAAAAACAGACTAAAAAAACAGACTGAATTTCCTTAAAAAATCAAGATTTTCACGAAAACTCGACACTACCACTGGCCTGTTGGCCCCGGCCAGTAAAATGTCAGAAAAATGTTTTACTGGTAAGAACGGGCAAGTAAAATGTTTGCTCTTTCAATAACATTTAATGAGAAAATTGCTGAAAGCAGCTGATTCCGCGTATTTCCCGCCCATGTAGGCTCGTTGTTCAACTTTTTTGTCGGGTAGTTTGTTGGGGTGTTACTTGTCCATGTTTCTATGCGGTTCCGCGGTTTATATCATTTTTTTTTTTTTTTTTAAATGAAAAATCGTATTTTCAAGAGGCAATATCGTATTATCGTATTTCACTTGTTTTATCGTACTGGTTGGCATCTCTGCCACTGGTAACATAATAATGCTGAGAACCAGAAGACCATTAGCTCTGTGTTGAGGTAGATGAGAATAACACCCTTCTGGCTATCAACAGAGGATATTATAATAATAGGTCAATTTATATAGCACAGCTACTGTATGAATATACTCTACTGCACTTAATACAAGGTGCTAGAGCATTCAAGGAATTTCTTCCTACCGAGTACCCATTTACTTCACCTGGGTGGAGAGTGGCACTTGAACTGCGTACCTTGTGATCCACAGTCCGTTGACGTATCCGCTAGACCACGACACCTCTATATTATGCTAAATTAGAATCACTATGCACACATGTACATATCTTTATGAGTACAATACCCGACTGTTTGAGAAATTAATGTTTCCTGATTGGCCTGTATTAAGGCTCCACTCAGACCTGACATGGTAAACTGCAATGATGAGGCAAAACTTTGCATGTAAGCAAATAGAAGGAGAAAATACTTGGATTAAGAAACCTAGCTGCATACAACAATTGCCACTATATGTACTCCCAGATGTGTCTTATAAGATGCAAAAATGTGAAGCACTATGCTTATTTCATTTTATTTTGCTGCAGCAGTTTTCTTTAGGCAGGTCACTATCTCATAAACTGAGAGATGTTGATTTTAAACTGATCCCTTACAATATTTCAAAAAATCTCTAACAATGATGATGATCGATGTAGACAGACACGTAGTGAGGTATTGACATAACATTGCATAACTACTGAATGGACACATGTAGATTAGTAGGTGGGACTATAGTAGTAATAATGTGCTATTTGTATTGAGCCCGACTCTTGCACTTAGCATAAATCAAAATACTAACATAGCCTACACAGGTAACATCGTTGCAACAATATTAAACAAGATAGAAAAATAAAGCATAATATCTATAGCTTTAATGCCATTTTTTGCACAATGAATAAATTTGCACTGGTTCTACTCTCTGAGCTAGACTATTTCAAAATCTATCATGAAATAGCCGTTTTTTACAAAAATTTGCCGTTCTAAATGAGATATTTGCAGCTTAGTAATGCGTACTGAAAATAGTACAAGTTTAGAATAAATTGCAACTGTGTCACTGAAAAAACATGAATATTGTACTTATTAAGGCATGATGCAGAAATGACGAATGAAGATCTGCATCTGTGTGTCTGATATCATACATATCTCAAGAAGAATAAAATGAAGGTGAGAAAAAAGGAGAGGGAAAGAAATATGGACAAAGAAAAGAAAAATTGTAAAAGTAAAGAGAGGGAGAAGGCAGTGAAAGAAAAAACAATCGTGTGAAGGAAGGAAAGAAAGATAATAAATATAAAAGGAAAAAAAGAGAGAAGATGGGGCAAGAAGATGGGGAGGAATAAAGAAGTGGGTGGAACCCCCAAAAAAAAAAAATGGAACAAAAAAAAGAAGGAATAAAAGAAAACCTTTTGCTTAACTATAAAAAAAAATGACAAGTTGAAATACGTGACTTTCGTTATGTTTCCAATTTCACACTTGATTTAATACTGTTTCTTTCTGATTCTTGATCACCTGCATAGAAAAACATCCATCTGTGCACAGAAGCACTCAACCTTTCACAAATTTTACACAAAATCACACAAAATCATCCCATTTTCATAATGATTTGTTTCAATAAAATATGAAAAATTCACTAAAATGTCACTTTATCACAACCAACAAAGTTTCCTATTTCTGATTTCTGGCTCAAAGGAACTTTCTTCCACAAAACAGCTACAGGATAAACTGACAACATCATTTATCAAGAAAGTCACATGTCATGGAACTGATTCTAGAAAGTCACATGACAAATATGGGGAGTCACATGACAAAAATTTAGAGTCACATGACACATATCTGACACTTAAGTGACATGACATATCACGTTGTAAAAGAGCACACATAGCAACACATACTTACAGCTGTTGATCCCATTATACATTGCTTCAAATAAATAAAACTAGACATGCTAGTAAGACTGCCGTGTTTAAGAATGTAAAGTTCATATTCCTGGTCACAAGGCTATAGCTGTTGCTCCGCGACGCTACTGTGCGACCCTCTTGAGGCGACTATGTCAGCGACTGTTACTCCCACGCTACTACGTCTCGTTGACATGCCTGATATGGTAGTCCAGCGGTGCGTCTTAGGGTCATAGCGCTCTGCACTGTTCAGACTACTGCTTCCATCATTACCTCCAACGACGTAAAGTTGGCCGTCCAGAGCTATTGCATCATGGGTACTCCTGTAAAAATAGAGTTATTGAAGATTTCATACGTTAAATCATTATTTTTTATTTACCCAGTCATCAGATTCTTACATGCATACAATGTGTGCATCATCTCCAGTACCCGGACAGTATTCGCTGTATATAGTCATCGTGAGGGGATTATACAAATGTTGACTGCTTTAAGGGGTACAGAAAAAGCTATGGCCCGAGGTGAGCTCGCAACTGTGCTATGCCCCGAGACGACAGTCGAGGGGCATAGCGCAGTTGCGAGATCACCAAGGGCCATGGTTTTTACTGTGACGCAAAAAAAAGCAGCAGTCAACATTTGTTTTATATACTGCATCCTTCGCTAGCTCAGAAATTAATTTCAAAGACAGATGAAATACGGTACCATAACGTAATTCCCATCGATCGCTCTTTCGAAAATTTGTTTGGTTTACATGTATGATATGGTGCCGGCCGCGCGCCTGCATATCTAAATTGCCATAGCTACGCGCGTGCGTACAAAGACATAATACTATTCCCGGTCAATATTTTTCACCATCCCGCCCTGCAATGTACATGAATATCTTGTAAAATGACAGGACTACAATGCGCTTGATCACAGTCAAACATTCATTTCTATAATTATTGACTTTCTCATAGTTTTTAACAGAGTTGGACATCTTCTTGCATTTTTGTAGAATAAAACTGTAAAATGCCATCGAGCTTGAGGATATAAAGAGAGATTTCAACTGACCTTCTGACCGACATAGAGGGCAGCGGTTCCCACAAGTTTATTTCAGGATTGAAACTCTCCGCACTGCTCAGGCACATGGCTCCGTCACTTCCACCGACGACAAAGAGCTGATTGGCTATGACGGCCACGCCCATACTGACACGGCGGTTGATCATGTTTGGAATGGAGGTCCAGGTATTGGTCCGTGGGTCGTATTTCTCGATGCTGGAGAGATGTGTGGAGCCATCGTACCCCCCTACTGCATACAGGCATCCACCTGATCAAAGAAAGATAATGTTTAGAAGTGTGAACTCTATCCATGAGTTAGCAATACTTCACTTATCCTTTAGTATCATCACTCATTCTTTAATATCATGGTATCTGCTAGTAACTGGTGTATATAAATGATAGTAAAGACTAATAACAGCACCCCCTCCCCCTCCATTAACAAAGTAATTTGATTCCTCCAACTGCGTTATTTTCAATATATTAAAGTGCATGGAGTCCAATTTTTAATGAATCAAATCCATGATTTGCAGTCCCTAAATGATTCTCATGGATGCTTAGCAAACATTGTTGTATCACCAGCATTTGACATCCTATAAACAATATGCTGTACGCTAAGTATAAAATATATGGCCATCAAACATTTGGTGCAAATATTCACATTTAAATGATAAGCCCCTTTACACTCAAACTAACAACAACAACAACATTTGCTCTAGCAACGTTTTTAGCTTTAGGCTTACTTATTCAAAGATATATTTTCAGGCCTTTGTCTGTCATTCTTGGAGGTTTTATTTCAGATTTATGGTAACGACAGGTTGAATGGGTCCAGAATTGATGTTTTGGTAATTTGACTGATGTTACAGAAATTTAATGCAGAGTGATTTTCACAGGAACATTTGTCTTACAATACTTGTTACAGCCTAAAGTGCTAATTCACTGTGGTACACCTACCCTATAAAATACACCATGTGAATCACAGTTATCTGAACGCAACGCAAGGCATCTGAACATGCATGTATGAAAGATATGAATACATTAACATGAAGATTATTAAGATTCAAATTTCCTATCAGTTACCTAATTCCGCAACTTTCACATATCTTCTCCTGGCTGACATAGGTGTTATAGAGGTCCATGAATTCGTCAGAGGATCGTAGCGTTCGGCGCTGTTCAGGCAAGATGCACCATCATACCCTCCTACAGCATAGATCAGACCGCTCAAGACAGCCACGCCTAGAGAGCTTCGCTTGGTTCCTAATGGAGCAAGCTCAAACCATGAATGGGTCTGAGTGTTGAAGCACTCTACAGAGGCTAGATCATGAGATCCATCGTAGCTGAAGAGCAATAACAGATTGAAATGAAAACATTTGAATTTAGTATCTTACTAACAAGGATCATTTGGCATAAGATGTGAAACCTTCAACAATTAATTTACGAAGTAAAAATCTATCGGGTGGAATTGATCATTGCTGTATATGTTTACCTTTACTGTGAGTATTTGCATGATTGCATTTTACATCTGCCACCAAGATGAATGTGGACGTAATTGTAATTGTAATTGTTCAGGGTAGTTGTCCCTTGTTCATTGTCTTCGGGGAGGGGAAGAGAGTATTTGTCCTTGGAAGTAACTCTCTAGGTTAGTTGCATGGCGGTTAGTTGTCTTGGAGGGAGGGGGAGGGGTCATCGTTCATGGGAGTGTAGTCATCTTAATACTCAAACCAACATACCCTCCTATGGCATAGATTATCTTTCCGATAGCTGCAGCTCCTAGTCTTGCTCGACGGACGTTCATTGTGGGCATAGGTCTCCAGGAGTTGAGTAGTTGATCATAGCATTCACATTCATTATGTATTGCAAACAGACTGCCTCCACCTACAAGGGTCATAGAAAATAAAATATTGAGGTAAAATAAAGATGCTAACACTCTGATGAGGAGACAAGCTAATCAAGTTTATAATATTATTTATGAAGCATTTATTATCAAGATATTACATTACCCATGTTTTTCTCAACATCTAATTAGTTCAATTCAATTCAATGTATATATTTGTCCAATGTATGTTCAACATGTATATATTTGTTTTGCTCACATGTAAAATAAAGGCTCAAAGTTTACAAAGAACAGAAATATGAAACAAAACATGTTTACATTTTGGTGATGACAAAATAAATAATCATACATAATATTGATTCTAGTTTGGGTATGGCTTGTTTCATTTCCTTAAGTTACGTGATTTAACTGTCTTCAGGCATATTTATAAATAAAGATTATTTACCACTATACACATAGAAAATTAAGCTTTTAAACTGAATTGAAGTATATGTTAGCATATAAATACTAGGAAATGAATACCGGTAAAAGAAAACTACCCCAAGACAACAAACAACAAACCTCTACTGACCTACTGCAAATAGTACTGGTACTTGGGATGAGTTCTGTCTTAATCTTGTTCTAGGAGACTGAAGAGTTGATCTTTGTTCTGGTAATAGATGATACTTCATGGCTTCTATCAAGAGATCTTTACATCCATTACACTGCTGTACAATGGGATGAGCTTCTACTTGAGTGACGAGGAAGTCTCGGTTCAGGAGAGGCAGTCGCACGTATCTTAGAAGCTAGAGGGAAAAACAAGAAATGGCAATATTATACGATACCATCCTTTCTCTTAAGATTGGATAACAAGCAATACCAGATGACTTTAAAGGTAGTCTGTCCCTTTTGCAGGCTGAATAAAATAAAATAATGTAAATCCTATGGTAAACAAGAGATAATACCAACTAAAACTCCTCCTAAAAGATTAGAACTGTTTAATTGCCTCTGTGTGGAATTATATCGACCGTTAGGTAGTTTCAAAATACGCCTAGAAGGTAGTATGATTATCAGATCCATGTACCGCATAGTCGTATGTTTGTGCTGACTAAAGACTCAACACCGGTAAGTTTAATTTCGGTTATTATAAGAAGTGGGTCATTGATGTGTACAAATGATAATGTACCCTTTATAGCTAATTTTATCTATGTTATTACCAAATTTTAAAAATTCAGTCAGTCACTCAACAGTGTCTGACAGTGAAGTCTAGAGTGTTAACAGTTTCCCTTGCATAACTAGGTCACTGCTAAAGTTCTACAGAATTTGATGTTGGCTGCAAATGGGACATCTTTAAGGATCTTTAAGGAAACACATTGAAATAGAAGAATCACTTAAATAGCTATTTCTATGAACTACAACAACAAAAAGTGGGTATTGAAACTCCTATCCCCAGGACAATGAAATTCTGGACCCCATATCATCAAGACTTTCATTTGATCCAATAGACGGTTTACTAACAAATTCAAATTGTATGCACACTGTTTAAACAAAGGTTATTCTTGACAATCCATAAGCTTGCCTGAGGCTTGCCCGGCTGAGCAATAAGTATTGTATGCAGACTGGATTTCAAGTATTGTAGTTTATTCATTAATAATAGGTTAATTGAATATCTCATCATTAGGTCCCCAGGAAAGAAGCATCCATAAAGCAATAGCCCTTTCCTCATGTGATAAGTAGCGTCTGATATAAAAATCAAGTGTCAATCCAAGAAGGTCAATCGTAAGACATTAAAAGATGGGGCCCATTCACATAATAAAATAATAATATTCCGCGTTTATATAGCGCTTAATACATCAACGATGTCTCTAAGTGCTTTACAGATATATTATTACCCCGGTCATCGGATTCAGGCTTGCCCGCACACAAGGTATGCACATTCTCCATTCTCTGGGTAGCATTTCAGCCAGGCACCATTTTACAGACGCTCACAATGCTGAGCAAATTACATTAACGTTTGCATCCTACCGGGTACCCATTTAACACCTGGGTGGAGAGTGGCAAATGTAGATTAACGTCTTGCCAAAGGACGTTAGTGCTGGGCTGGGATTTGAAACCTGTACCTTGTGATCTAAAGTCTGGTGACTTATCCACTAGACCACAACACCTCTACTTTCACTCCTTCCAGAGCATAAAGAAGTGGTCTTACCCGACTGACTGCATCTTTCCTTTCTTCTTCATTGAATTGAAGCCATTGTATAACAGCACTGAACACCTCTTCTTCTGCTGTCACATTCAACTGCTCACTAGAAACCATCTGCTCAACCTGTTACAAATATAACATTAATAAATAAACATAAGACTTGTGGAATGAACCAGTTTTATGGAAGGAAATTATTTCTTAATGATTCCTATCATATCCCTCCTTCCACAATTTTTTTGTAATAGGATTACTAAATCCAGTGACCTTGTAATGTGCTATGATCAGTTCATTGTAGTTTGTATTATCATAACAGAGAAGCTATGAACACCTGTCTACAAGGGAAATCAGAGAGTTCAAAGTGGCTAATTTGTGGTTGACCATAAAACTTGAGTAATTAATTCTCTTAACCTCTATCAGATTTTCTCCAACATTCTCAGATTTTCTTCTCTCAATTTTTTAAAGGATTTTATGAAAACCAATTTAGTACCATGATGCCCGGGAAGGATGAACTTCTCCTTTAATAGGAAGTCCCATACATAGATATCAAATACAATTTAAATTTAAAGCAAACAAAATATATCAGTACCGTAAATCTCTGTGTATAAGGCGCAAAAAAACCCACGCGGGGAAGGTCTTTCATTTAACTGCGAGGTGCAGTTGAAGGTGCTGATTTGTGCTTGTGAACTTGTCACAAATAATAGGAACAATGTCGTTTTTTAGAAGAATGTGTAAGATCATTAATGTAAATTAAAAACAGAAGAGGACCTAGGATAGGACCTTGTGGTATGCCATGTGTAATAGAAGAAAAATTGGAGGAATTATTATTATAAACTACATATTGACATCTATTAGAAAGATTACTTTCAAACCAAGATGACAGACAAATTTGAGTGTTGTTTTAGTTCCCGAGTGGTGAGTCAACACACCGATTACTGAGCTGGGAGACATTGCCAGGCATAGTGCCAGGTGGAGGGGCACAATCGAAACTTTAAAAAGTGCGCCTTATACACCGAGATTTACGGTAATCAAAAGCTAGCTTAAATCTGTATCTAAACAGAAACAACACCAATGGTAAATTGTGCATTTTATTGTATTATATTTATTGAACTTAATTGATATCGAAATATTCTGCTGTTATTTATTTATCTTATTTTTTTATAACATATCACAAAAATTATTATCCTACCTCTGTTTCAGGTAATTGAAGGAACTCTTCAGTATTGACCACATGACAGAAGTTATAGAGAGCATACTGTCTTGAAGATTGCTCTAAGTCATAGCAACCATGTGTGTCTGCAAACCTTCTGATCCCCAAGCAGTTCGTAGGATCCAACTGACCCACCAGGAACTTACAACAAGCGTCTCTAACGCTCTCCATCTGTAGTAGACTAGCCGCTGGGAGTAGAGCCTATAGAAGAAAATTTAACAAACCAGAGAAAAGATAATAATTAGTAAAACAAAAAGAGAGAAAACAGAAAATGGTTACCAAAAGAGGTAACTTACCACACATATCCCTCACACACCAGGGCCCTGTTTCACAAAGCTTGTCATCAGTGACAAATGACAGTTTTTGTTATAAGCTAGTGAAATCCTTGCTTCTGATTGGTTATCACCAGATTTGTCACAGATCTTTGTCATTTGTCATTGAAAAAAGGCTTTGTGAAATAGGTCCCTGGTAGAGTGGCATCTTGTATGTGTGTAATTGGGTTTTTCCAGATGTGCATCTACCAGGTGCATGATTATTTACGTCTCAGACTGACATTTAACGTCACCTTCAGAAAGACGTGACTCAGTTTCAACCCTGGGTCCGATCAGAATCAGTTTGTGGCCAGGAAAGAGAGCTGACTGCGGACATTACAGCTAGACCAACAGCACGGAGTAGAGCTAGTTTATACTTGATCCAAGATACAGCATAGTTTGTTTCAATGTCATACATTTTCATTTTATTTCGTCTTTATTTCACAAACCATGATTTTAAAAAAATATTATAAATATAACATGTATTTTGTTGTTTGTAGAACAGAGATGAAAGCAGGGAAACTATGCAAATGTTAAAGAGTTCTATCACGTTCATATCTACTGAAATCACAAATGAAATTGGTTTAGTCTGATTCTGTCAGAATTTATTTGTTATTATCATGAGAGCTCATCCACAAACAACTATTGCTTTGGCGCAGTCCCACCAACACTATCACCAGACAGAAAATAGACCGAACCAATAAATGGCCCAGAATCTGTCCGTTTGGAATCGCTTTGGAGTTGGTTTAAAGGTGTGACTACGGTATTACAGTGTACTTTGAGCACTTTAATAGAGATGTTGTGGTCTAGTGGATTCATCGTTGGACTGTGAATCACATGGTTCGCGGTTCGAGTCCCGCTGCAGCACTAATATCCTTTGGCAAGATATCAATCTACATTCGCCACTCTTCACCCAGGTCTAGTAAAGCGCTTAGAGACTTCGGTGGTAAGCGCTTTATAAGAAACGTTGTTATTATTATTATTATTATGGGTACCTTGTAGTAAGAAATTCCTTGAAAGCCTGAGTGCCTTCTCATGGTAGCTTGGCTATATAGCCAGGGTAATTAATAATATGATTGCAGGGCCTTCAGGGAGAACAGTATTAATACTAATGAGGCTTCCTTGGGTAAACAAGACATATTATTATTATTATTATTACTTAAGGCTAAGTTGGACATAGGGCCTGGTACCACTAGGATCATGGCTCTTACCTGAACGTTACTCTCTCCAATCATGATTTCAGCTGTGTATGCGAACGAGACAAGCTGATTAACAGCATCTGAGTCTATCTCATGTAGCGTGACCTCTGACCTGTGCGATTCTGTCATGTCACCTGATACATACCGAACATGAATAGAGAACATGTATCAATGGATGCTCCACTCAGCTTATCATAATGATTACAATTAAAGTCATTAAAAGTAGTTACTGTCCTTCAATTGAATTGAATTGAATGAAGTACGTACTGTCTATATTCAAATGAATAGATGAACATAATGCATGACAGTCTATGCAGGGGTCTATGGTTTAAAAGACCAAACTACATACATGTACATGTACACTGTACACATGATGTTCCTTAATATGCATACTGGTACTGATTTTGTTTTCCCTCTTTTTATTGAGGCAAAATATTAAAGGGAAATCCAAGCTTGATAGCAAAATACTATAGAGGAGTAGACTGCTGAAAGTTATGATTTTTTAAAAGATGTAATCACTATACATGTAGGTATGGGCTCTTTGAATTGGCTGAATCAGTAATGTCTCTGTGATGTAGTGGCGGATAACTTTCGTATTTGTTCCAACAACAAAAAATGAACTAAAATTATCAGTTTAAAAAAATGTATGGGTCAGGAGGGTCTTTTTTTCTTTACATTATCCACAATGTATTTTGAGTAGTACCCCAAGGGAGAAGGCCCCCCTTAGGAGAAAAATAGAAATTAATGATATTTTTATACACGACAAACAGGACATTTATCCACAACTACGTCACAATCCACTGACCAAACTGCCAATTTGAGATTCGCATAGACTTAGCTATTTCACATTTCAAACATTAATAATTCTCTTATTATTGGTCCGATTTTGCCATTCTGTTTCTCTCATTTTTCTGCTTTCATACAAATAAACTTATTACAAAGGTTGGATTGCCCTTTAGTGTATACAAGATAGATGAGATCTTCATCTACATACATGTACATGTACAATACATGTATGTACAGTATGTACATACTTGGTATAACCCATTTGAAAGGATTCTTTCATTTTTTGTCACATGACACATGTTTACCTAATGGATCAATCCTAGGGTATTTCTAAGAACTACATTTTATTTTGGTAATGATTATAAATTTATATGAATTATTTTTTAAATATATAATACCGGTAAGTATGACAAATTGAATTGGATTACTGGGTCAAGGTCAGTATTCTTAGTAAATTCTGGACGAAAGGGAAGATTCAATAAATTTGTTAACATTGACCTACTTGTAAACATTGCATGAAAGTAGGCACTGCATGATGCTAGGACCAGCCTGTGTGCTCTGATTTCATGATCAGTGACCTTGAGGACGATATCACACAGCGCCCCCTGTTGCCTCATCTTATCCATGGCAAGGAAGGAGTCGTTGGTATGGCGCTGGGCATGATGGATAATGTATACGCCGGAGGACTGCCCCCCACTGGAGCTTCCGCTACTAGTAGGGCTGAGACACAGGGAGGGGACGGAGGGGCTTAGGGGAGTGGGCGAGGTCATTAAACCCAGGGATGAGCTGGGGCGTTGACCCCCGGCTGATGGCCCTCCACAGGATACCCCTCCCCGTGGGGTGCCGGTGGTGTTGACTTGCAGCGGCCCCAACTCCATCGTGCGATTCCTGTCAACAAAAATTAAGGAGGAAATACCATGTTATGAAAATAATCTTTAAGTCTTTTTACGATTGAAGTACCAATAAGCGCATAGGGACTATCTTTGTGTTAGTGACATGCGCTATACAAATAACGTTCATTATTATTATTATTACATAGAAAATAATCAGCACATGGTTGCAGAACGTATATTGTACATTGTATTTCTATTTGGCATTAGTAAACTGAATTAGCAGATCTGGAGTTGGTCAATTGTTAATCAACATCTCACATGGAGGCGCGATAGCTCAGTTGGTAGAGCAGTGGTCTCGTAATCCGGCGACCCGCGGGTTCGAAACCAAGTTGATGCGTTGTAGTGCCCTTTGGTAAGGCATTAATCCTCATTACCAGGTCCCTCGGAGAGGACCTCAATCCGTCGGTCCTCTGGCTGCTTACTAACAAGCATTTATGCTTTCTTAGCAGTCAGGTAAAATAACCACTATTACAATAACTACATGTATTATATACAATGTATACAGAATAACATGTTCTAACACTTTCAACTACAATGCACTGTTATCATAATTCACCTAAATCTTCTGTATGCTGCCATTTGGATGTCCAAATCTAACTCCTCTTAAGTCAAACTCCAATCACTCCATCGATAATCGTGACATACACAGAGCTCTCTTTCAAATCGTCAGCACCAAGTGTTAGGCATCATCTCTTTGATCCAAATAAAAGAAACTCTCCTTCCATATGCAGGTCACAAGATAATCTTCACTCCTACAATCCATGAACACTTGGGAAAATATGTTATACCAGGCTTGATCAAGGTCCAAAGTGTACAGATCATCATAAATCTTTCAGATGATGGGTTTCATTTCAATCCTGGATGGTGCGCTGTACCACTCCACAAGAGACTGAACAGAGGCCAATTTTAGTTAACAAATTATGTCTATTCTGTTGGTAGGTGTGTATAATTTATTACAAATTTCTCATGTTTGTCATATCATAAGATTTATAAAGTATTTGCTCCTACTAAAATAGGTCATCTGTAAAAGGTTACAATATATATACATGTACAATAGGATAAACGTTTGACTTGCATTCTGTAATCTTTCAATAAAGTTGAAAAGCCAATTCAGTCATTTATCATCACCATCATAAAATACTGCATACCGGTATTTGAACCAGATTCTAAACACAATGGCAGTGCAATGAACTTTTGCCTGCTGTGTTGCTTGGCTAGTCAGAGAATGAGTGAATATATAATACACACTCTTGGTGGGCAGAACTAGAATGACTGTCAACAAACTTGACTGTAACCATGCACTTACATGTAGATGTACATGTATCAGATGCTCTATAAATGCATGATTGGTTACAGATTTTATTCACAAAACTATCACACACCTGACCAAAAGATACAGGTAAATAAATTGCTTGTGTTTTGGGTCAGGTAAAATGGCCTTCAAGTGAGACATTCACTCCAATTTAAAACTCGAACTGGTATAGCCTTTAATCCAGCTGTCAATAATCGTGATGATCAAATAAATGGAGAATAAATCAATGTTGAATTTGTTGGCTTAGCTTTCCATGACTGCATTTGACTAAAGTAAGTTCTGGATGACTGCATTCACCAAGGGAACTTTAGGGAAGATATTGACCTGCTGGTCCCACTGAGTTTTATCAACAATCTCCTGCCTCGATCAAAAAGCCAATCAATTTCTCATCAAAATGTTGTTAACAAATGCTGAAACCCTTCCAAACACTTCACATTCACAATCCTACATGTATATGTACATGAAACAAATAAACAGTTGTCAATGACTGCAGTTCACTAAAAAAGTTAGTTCCAAATGACTGCAATTAACCTAATAGGCAAGATATTAACCTCCTGGTCCCAATAGGTCTGTCTTCATCAGCTCGAGATTGCCAAATATCCCGCTATTTGAACTATCCCGATCGCAAACTATCCAGCTAATTTGCGTCTTCATCAGCCCGAAGTTGCAATTAGCGGGATATTTGGTCGGGATTGTCATCCCAAGATATCTTGGGATAGTTTGCAAACTATCCCGCTATTTGGCAAAATATCCCGCTATTTGTCCGGTGCGTCTTCACCAGACCAAAGACTCGCACTATGCGTGAACGCTGAGCAAAATATCTCGAGCTAATTTGTCAAGGTCGAGTTTCAAGTTTCGAGGTCGAATCTCGAGCTGATGAAGACGCGATTTGTAACCTCAGGATTATTTCCCAAATCAGAAATAGCGGGCTATTTGGCTATCTCGAGATGATGAAGACGCGCCTAATGACGTTTTATCAAGGATCTCCTGTCTTGATCAGAAATCCAATCTAATATCACATCAAAATGTTGCTAACATGCCGACACATGTCCTTCCAATCAAAGAGGCCTACATGTGTATGTAGTTATCGATGACTGCTGCTGTCGGTCTAAACTAAGTTTTCCAGATGAACAGATGCACATAGTAAAGAAACCTGGACGCCTATTGATCTGTTGGTCACCCTGCACTTTTATTGTATTATCGTAAGGACCTCCTTTCTTTCTTCTTCTGAAATCCACTTGTAAACTATGAGTTGTATCAGAACATCGTTAACAAATGCTGAGATCCTGTAACTCCTAGATACTTGTAGTTCTGCATGAAACGAGTGAACAGTTCATAGAGCTATGAGTGAAGTCCTCTGCGGAAGTTCTAAGCGCAGGCTCAAGAACATAAAAGTGTCATGTCAGGAAACAGGTTGACCTGCATGGGCACTGAGCCTAAAATCAAGAGGCAAATCTTAGGATTTCAACTGTCTTGATCAGAAACCACAAGAACATGTAGTATCACAACATTGTCACTGCATACAGAATAATATCTCACTGTTGTCATAGAACACAAACAGTGAAGCAGTACTATCAATCACATGTTCAATATATGATGAACTTGAGACCTTCCAAAACACAAAAGGAATGAAATCTTTGAACGATTGGCCTCCAATAAACCGTGAGTACGTGCACTGTCGTCAAAACAAAGTCATGCATTCATGACAGACTGAAAAACAAACATCCTCTTGATTTATGAGCCATAGTAGGGCATGCAAGCAGACATGTGATTATTAATAACACACCTCCTTCATAACCTCTGCTTAACCTAGCTAAACTCAGCTAAAAACAAATGAGTCACATTGAGATTTCTAATCAAGCGTGTCTTATCTTTTGGTTTCCTTTCAGACCCATCAGCAGTGACCTCAGAAGATGACTATTTTTGACCTGAGAAGCTTGAAGAGATCATCCTGGAGATTAGACTATCATTACATCTCATAGAAAGAATATCAGTGACACACTTTGTGTACAATATGATGCAGATATGAGATGTTTGTTTGCATGGGTGGAGTTTCTTAATGAAAATAATTAGATGTAGATGTAGATCTAGGGTCTTAACCTGTAATTACGGAAATAGAAATGACCTTTTTAATTTTATTAGTGGTACCTCAGGAAGCAAATATCATTTTATTTCTCATTTATTTTCATTATAAGCATTTCTTTGGTCTTCCCATATATGGGGACATTTCCAAATTTACATACGTATAAGCATATTGTGTAAGTACATGTACATGTACATGTACCCATGTTATAAACACAATGCTTTTGAAAATAAATTATACAAATAGAGGAAAATTGTATTCAATCTACAGAACAATGAATGACCAGATTTAACCATGTTAAGCTAAGATTTATTTTTATTCAAAATGTCCCACATATTTTTTATTTTAAAAAAGAAAGAAAAGAACAGGGGTAAAAATGCATGCATTCATACGTCCCCCGCCCTCCCCAGTCCCTAATACCAAAGGACATGCAATATATGATACATGTAGACTACATACATGTACCGGTAAGTACATTTATAGCATTAAAATAATGACACTCCAAGAATGTACTAGAATGGCAGAGAACAGATACTGTATGTGTAGGAAAATGTTGCCATCAACCCCAAGGCCAAGCTGGAGTCTAAGGTACCTTCCTTGCTAAAATACATGCAGATAAAGGCTACATTCATATCCACTAGCAATCTTCATACCATGTCTTGATTGACTACATGTACATGTACTGTAAACAAGCCAAGTGTTGACCGAGACACTTCTACACAGACTGTCTGTCTGTCATATCTAATAAGGATGAGCCGTGCATGTACACTGTATGCTAGAAATCAGTCTGGAATGATAATAACTAGACCAGGGTGCTGCCGTGGCATATTTATCCTTTCATTATGGTTGGAGGTTAACAACATACTGTACATACATGTATGTACATGTACATGTATGTATAATGAGGGAACGTAGACAATTAGGTTACAACAAGAAAGAAACATTGAATCATTAAAATCACAATGGATTGTTAATCACCCATCTCAATATTATCATCATTATCAATATCAGCATCATCGTCAACATCATCAGCATCATCATCATCATCAAAGTTATAACCACCACCATCTTTTCCATCATCATCATAGAAAATTAACACCACCATCAACATCAATTCCATCAAAATTCAATTCTATCAAAATGTTATTTAATTTAAATCCCTACCATCCTCCTACACAGGTTTCACCGTCACCCTTCTTTACAGCCAGTGTATTAAAACATCTTCACATAAAAAGTCTTCATCATCATCTATTTTTCAGGTAAAATCTTATATTTTCATCTCCATAGATACATACATGTACATTATACACATGCACAAGTTGCCACAGGGTATTATTATTTAAGGAAACATTAACAAAGAAATCAAAATTACAAGATGAAATGTGTTCACGTACCTTCTTCTTTTCATGGACGTGCTGCCACAGTTGAGAGCTCTATGATACCTTCAAGCTCATATCATCACAACAGGCAGATGGTCCTGAACTTAGCGCCAAAATCCCACCAAACCAAAGACCTAAACACAGGAAAACACAACACAAAGGAACAATTATCACAGACCACAAAGCAGTATAGCAGCGCACACAATACATGAATGGACCATAACATATGAGGGCGATTTCCCGTCAATCATAACTAAATGAGGTCGCTCAGATGTTCCCTTGTTATTGTCGCGAGAGGACAAAAGCATGGCTCGGAGGAGAGTGGAGGAGAGCGGAGGAGAGAGGAGAAGAGCGGAGGAGCCAGACCGAACCGATATCACTTGCAATGCTCAGCAGGCGATTCACATGCAAATGAAAGGCACGTGCTTTGTGTGTACTTTGCGGGAGGTTGCAGAGATATTTTGAGAGGAAAACCAACAAAAACAAAGTTTGATTGAGTTGAGGCCCTGTATGAATATAAGGGGATATTTACTCTTCAAACTCTAATTTTCTTATTTGAAGATGAAATCTGTTTACAGCTAAACTGTACTTTGCTTCGTGGGAGGTTAACATTAAGTTGAACTATAAAATCCCATCATTTGAAATAAATCCTTATATTTGAGGGGGTTTTATTTATAATTACGAATAGAAATTCTTTCATGAAATGAAATGGAGCAGTACAAACATGTACTTGCAGGACAAAGTATAAATCTGATATGGGCAGGATTCAAAACAACATGTTATTACTCTGAACTTGGATATACCCCGGTAAAGAATAATTAAAAGGGAACATGTGTGGGAGTGAACTTGTTATCTTCATATCTTCACTGTTCAGGGTTCACACTTATTTTGTTTTGCTGATCGAGGGAATGAACTTAAATTCGGGGCATTTACACTTCAAGCAAAATATATTGGGTTTTCTCACATTCCAGAGTTTTGCCAGAAGTTGCTAGGCAACTACCCATAAACATGACCAAAAAACCCTTGAATAACTGTTTTTGTAAATGCCTGCCAAAAGTCTACCAATTTTTGCAGTGTAAATGCTCGCTCTCAAATTACCAGTGATTTATTCATTTTGGTAAGTGACTCTCCTCGCTAACACTAACGCTGACGCTGACGCTAACGCTAACGCTAACGCTAACGCTGACGCATGCAAACTGCAAAGAGTGGCGCATGCACACATCTCACACACACACACACACACACACACACACACAAACAGAATTAGCAAACACTGAAGCTTTGGTGTTTTTTTCCATTAGAGTACATGTACAACGTAGTATGGTTTTTCAAATGGTTTTTCTGCAATAAAATGGGCCTTGTGTTAGGGTCTGTAAAACTCTGTATACATAAGGCGTTAAAAAAAAAAATGTTGTATTGCTCTTTGCGACTGACCCAAAAATCTTGAAATCTACGGTTGGCTTTAAAAAAAAAACTTAAAAAACTGAGAAATATCAGTCCAAAGAGGGAGAAAAAAAAATGAAAAAAAGGTTAATGCATTTAAAACTGAGAAATATCAGCCCAAAGAGGGAGAAAAAAAAAAAGAAAAGAAAAGATTTCCGACAAACAGACCCATGTTTTGGCACCTAAAGGGCAACACAACAAATTTGAGTTCACTGAGCTACAAATATAATCATAGAAGGAGCATAATTAAACAGAATGAGCATTAAAATATTTTAACAATAATAATCAAAATAATCAAAATCAAAACAAAATGTGATTTTTTTTAAAACGACAATGAGCAATCAAATATTCAATAACAAAATTGAAATGATCTTACAGAAGATTATATCAAAATTCATATAAATAAAGCTGTATACTGTTTACATTGGTATTAAATATATAACATCATCAAACCAAATCTCACCAGCAACAGAAATCACACCTTATTGTAATATTTCCTTTAATACAATACTTACTTACCAGCCAAACAAGAAATCAAAATGCCCTTACTGATCCATAGAAAGCACTACTGACTTCAACTCAATGCAAAACAATTTATGATACATGATTATATTTCCACTCCATTGGCAATATTGAAAATCATGTGACAACATCCTATTTACAGTTTTTCACAAAAATGTAAGGAATGTTATTTGTGCCAAATATTTTGGTACGTTTTTCACAAAAATACTGAAGTATTATCCAAACAAAATCTCTGAAGCATGTCATTGCTCTTTATGAATTGAAATAATTAGTTCAAATTATGACAATTAAAGGCTCGGTAGAAATCTCTTTCAATTGTGTTTTGTTAAAAGCTAAAGGCTTTTAAAGGTCTACATTAATTACTATTTGGATGGAAATACAACTTAACACTCAATTGACTCAAATTCAATATTAGTATTAAACCTACCAATGTCAACTTGTTCATTTACTATGCACATTCATTGTATTTGTTGTTATTGTACATGTATGTTGTTGTTGTTTTAAAGATAGATATTATATTACATCTAGACACAATGAGAAGATTGATTACAATTGGAACACCAATTTATTTTTTCATTTTTTACACAAATATAATGAACATAGCTAATAAATAAAATGACAACAAACAGCGTCTCCTATTAAAGAGCCCAAAAGATAAGATCTTCTAAGTAAAGTGAAATAAAGTTAACTCTTTTCTGGCTTTAATAAGCTTCTGGCTCTTAGTAGACAATACATGTACGCTACATTTTTATAAATAGTTTAATAGTCAAGGTGTCTTTAAAGATACAAATTCACAAAGAAATGAAAAATGGTTCGTCAATTAACGTAAGTGGATAATAATACATGTACATGTAGGTCTTTATTATGAGTTAATAAAGAGCTTCGGAATGTATACGCCCACTGGACTTCAGGAATCACCACACATGAGAGATTTCTTGTAAACAAATTCTGAGTCTAGGATGTTTGGGTAAAACCCAACTCTGAATTGACTATGATTTTTTTCAGTATTTTTACTCCATCTAAAAATGTAATTACATATATATACAGGTGTATACATGTACAATGTAGCTCAATGGAGTTCCTTAAGAGACTACACCAGATTTGTTTGTAAAAGAGAGAAAGTAAGATAGAAATGAAATGAAAAGAAAAGAAAAGAGAAAAAAAGAAAGAGAAAAGAATGAAAGAGAGAAAGAAAGAAAAACAGTAAGAGAGAGAAAGAAAAAAAAGAAATAAAAGATAATACATGTACCAGAGCACCTGTATGAGCTGGATAACAACATCTGAGGATGTTCATGTACACGTACAATGAATAAAGCGCATTTCCATAAATAAGGATGGTCTATTTTCGGATTTAAAAAGAATAATGAAATACCAGTATGACATTTTTGCAAAGTTACTGTAAAAATATGTATTTTGGCAATTTGGGGGCATATAAATTAATCATATAGTTAACAACCGAATTATTCATACTCCTTGTAATTTTTTTTTTTTTTTTTTTTTTGTATCTCAAGAATGAGAGGTGGACTGGTTGAATTAGGGACTTTGTTGAATACTTCTAGATGTAAGCTAAACTGCTATCTGTGAACACTATCATGATGTTTTTATATAATGTAAATTATTGATATTTTAATCATTGGTACAAATATTATGTTGTTATTCACAATTTTTGTTGTCTGTAGTCATTTTGTCACAGTCACACTATAGGCAGTGTAAACACGGATACATCAAAACAATCTTTGAGTGACAGAGTAAAATTAGTTACAAACTAGCTATGTACAGTGTATTTCATGCTCCATAGATTCCCCCCAAGGCCCTGGACTCGCTACTCCTTTTTTGTGTATGTGGTTTTCTTTGAATAATTCAAAAAGGTTTAAATACAGACAGGAAATTGTAACCAAAAATACTCTTTACCATTTCCTCTTCCTGTTTACAAATTGTATTGTGTGAAAGATAAAGTGTGATGAATCTTTAACATAGCGTTATTTTCTCTATACTGTACAGTATATGAACTTTATGGGTCTGTGTTTACATGACAATGGAGGGTGGAAATGATCAGGGGAGTGTTTCACAAAGACTATGATCGACGTTAAGTTTGACTTAACTATGGCAGGCCGTTCATGCCACTGTTTGCTCTCACCCTTATGATATTTAGATAATTTTTTTCCTTCCATATTGAATTATCGAAAAATGTAAAATCTGTAGATTTGTGATCATAATTTGTACGTCTCTTGAGGGACCAATGCCAGTAAATGGTGAGAGCAAACAGTGGCATGAATGGCCTGCCATAGTTACATGTAAGTCCAACTTAAAGTCGATCTTAAGTCTTTGTGAAACACCCCCCGGTCAAACTTCACCAAGTATAATAACAATAACATGTAGAAAAGGTACATGTGTAGTGTTAGCCTGACCAGACTCCCTACACTGTAACTCTAGCATTGCCAACGCTCATATGAAGCGTAATGTATGCAATTACTTAGTCCAGAATCTGGCCGGTGTTATTTTTTTTCACGATCGCGATTTCTCCCATCCCCACCTCCTGTAAGCCGAAGATAAAGCGATCCACGAATCCATATATGCATTGATGATACACCCAGTCCGCCAGGCGTATATACTGATTCGGGGATCATGATACCTTTAAGTGGCAGCAAGTTGGGGGAGATCGCATTGCGTTCCTCAGAGGTCTTAAACTGGTTGCTTTAATAATACAAGCATAAATTATAAATGCTTTCCTAGCAATCACATTAAAAAGGCAAAAAAAAATAAAAAATCAGCCAGATTCTGGACTAGCAAATGATAGGCATAAACCATAAACTTCATGTACATGTATGTACATGTAGGCCACAGGTGAACTAACATCCAACACATGCAAACACAAACTGAGTAGTAATATTAAGATACTACAGTATGCCAATAATTAGATTTTCTTGGGTCCAAAATTATCAAATACCTTTTCTGTACAAACAGTATATACTGTAATCATTTGCAGTGATATATTGTGTACAATAGATCAGGGGGGTGTTTCACAAAGACTAAGATCGACTTTAAGTTGGACTTAACTATGGCAGGCCGATCATGCCACTGTTTGCTCTCACCATTTACTGGCATTTGTCTCTCATGGGACGTACAAATCATGGTCACAATAGTTTAGATAATATTTTTTCCTTCAATAATTCACATCCCCTGGCTACGCACCTGCAGTTAACATCATTATTTTGGACATGTCATGTGGTAACCCACACACAAGTTGAAGGGCTATGGAAGATTTTTGTCCAAAGCTCCCTTGTTGAAGTTGTTCATTCATGATCCTCTAAGACTAAGTCTAATTCATAAATAAGAAACAATCATGAGACATGACATTGACAATTGACATCAACACTAACAAAAAAAAACAATGCTTTCAAAATTCAAGTTTTAATCTCAAGATTGAAAAACTGTTCCTTTCAATTAATGTAAAATCTTGTCAATTGGTGTACTTAGCTCCCGGACTTAGCTCCATCAACATACCTTTTTACTGAATCTTCCAGGCCAAGATTGCTTGATGGATGATGATGACCACTGCCACTGGCATGGCACTGCACTGTACTGTGCTCTGCAAGCTCTGCAGTGACTGCACTGATGTGATGACATCCACTGACAGTGAAGTTCTTCTCAAAAACTTCTTTGGCTTTGCCAGACAAAAGTCAGAGATAAACACGATCACTCAGCCTAAATTCTTGATTCAGCTAAATTGTGGCTCAGCTTGCTCTAACTGTATCTATGTCACTCAAATCAGGCCTAGCTTGCTTTCCACATTCTTCAAAAAAAAATGTTAGTGTAGATCTAGATCTACTGTGCTAGTGTGAATGACACTGTTGTTGTGGAGATGGCTGGAACGCGGATCATATGGCCTATGGTCAGCGCAACGCTTTTCAATGTCCATGATCCAAGCTACACACTGTATGCTAGCTAAGGATCGGGCGCGGGCGGCCGCCTGAGCTCTTGGCGAGAGAAGAGAGAGGAGGTGCCGGTGGAGCTTGCACCAAATATGATGTGGTAGTAGGTATTTGTGGAGTAGAGGTTGCAATTCTTCGATAGCCTATTTCAATACAACATGGACAAAAATGCAAACAAATTCAAATATTGAGAGGAATAGAAAAAATGTTTTAAAAAAAAACTTATATTTTCAAGTAAAAAAAATAGTATGAATTGACACATATATTTTTTCTTCTAAAAATACTTAGATCAGGGTAATGTATAATCTCAACATTTATCAAAAAAGATGAATAGCGACTACCCCTAATTTTCATACACGGTGAAGAGGTTGTGATTGCATTATAATGTTCTAGCAGCTCAGCCTCAGAGGAAATGGCAGAACAGATTGTCAACAAACTGTCGAAAGACAATTTTAACGCAGACGATTGTAAGTAGCATAGCATCATAGGTATTAAGTGATTTGATTATGTGAATTATGAGTTAGAAATGTGTTTATGTTTTTATCCCATTTCAAATGTAGCTGTAGAGAAGTGTGAAGTTTAAAGAATTGACTTGGTCTTGGGCTTGGCTACTGACTGACTGTGTAGACCGAAAGCTCCAGTCTCTGATATCGACGGTTGTTCCGCTGAGATTGCATCTGGCTCCTCTGACCGCCTCTATGGGGAATGTCAACAAATGTTAGTTTTATTAAAGAATGACCCATACCAGACGGTTATTTCTGTCTACTGACTGTGCAGCTGCAGGTGCAGGGGTGTAGCCTTCGCAGGGCTATATATGGCCTAGCCCTAGTGCCTAGGCCAGGGCCTAGCCCTAGGGGTATGGGGCCATGGAATATGGGGGTGGGTAGACCGAAGATTTCTGTCTCTTTCGTTCGTTAGCCTCTGATTTGGGTAGGGTCGGCTCCTCTCTTTAGAGACAGAAGCCGACCATAGGCGCTCCTGTGCAAACGTTTTGGCCATTTATGGCCAAAGAACTTTGGCCAAAATACTCAATTTTAGCGGATTCATATCCGATGCATTTGATTTATGTTTGAAAATTAGGCCTAGGCTAATATACATTGGTTCCACTTACCAAATTGACTGTATGATGCGTTTAAGGGTTTTTTCCGGATTTTTATCGCCGAAATTGAGCTTCGTGTTGAAATTCTTGCAGCCGTATTTTAAACTGTTACTGCGCATGAAGGAAGATGACGTCATCTATTGACAGTAACAGTTTAAAATACGGCTGCAAGAATTTCAACACGGAGCTCAATTTCGGCGATGAAAATCCGGAAAAAAGACCCTTAAACGTAACATACAGTCAATCTGGTAAGTGGAACCGATGTATATTAGTCTAGGCCTAATTTTCAAATATAAATGCATCGAATAAGAATCCGCTAAAAAGTAAAATTGAGTATTTTGGGCAAAGTTCTTTGGCCATAAATGGCCAAAACGTTTGCACAGGAGCGCCTATGGTCGGCTTCTGTCTCTAAAGAGAGGAGCCGACCCTACCCAAATCAGAGGCTAACGAACGAAAGAGACAGAATTTTCGGTCTAGGGGGTGGGGTGCCAAATAAGGCTAGGTGATATTTAGACAGAAATAACCGTCTGGTATGGGTCATTCTTTAATAAAACTGACATTTGTTGACATTCCCCATACACAGACGGTACCCCGTACGCCTCGCACCACGGGGAGAGATTGAGCCGATTGTGGTCCGCTTTGGTCCCAAAACTTTCTCCCACGATTTTCTTTATTTAGATCTAATTTTCTGATTTATAAATCAGATACAAAAATACTATGTCTATTTTTCTCCTATGTACATGTACAGTTATCAATTTTTTTATGACTTATTTCTAAATGCGAAATTTACGGACTTACGTATATGAGTTATCCAATTTTATCTCAGAACCAAGGAAACGGTACGTTCATGCATTCGAACTGGTAATCTATGACATGACCCGCCCGATATATTTCGGGTCAACCGACCAAAACAAGCCCAATGGCCAATCAGAGCACGTGTTTGATATTGGGCTTATGAATATTCAAACATCACCGGCTCAAGCCGGGCTGACTCATACGTAGCTATTGGACGTTCGAAAAGAAAAAATGAATATTCATCAACTTAAACCAAGATGGCTGACAACAAATCTTGTTGACTACAAGACTTTCTCGGATTAATCATTAATATAGGATCTAAATGAGCAAGCTATCGTAAGTCAAAGTAGATATTTCTGTGTTATTTTTAATTTTTAATAAGTTTCAGTGTAAAATTGCAGCCAAAGTGGATATATGAAGACGTAAAGAGTGAAAAACTCGTTGCATATCTCATTCATCGCGGTCCGGCCGAACTGAACCATTCGTTCCCCACACTACCCCATTGGCGTACTTCAGTCTATGTATAGAGGCGGTCAGAGGAGCCAGATGCAATCTCAGCGGAACAACCGTCGATATCAGAGACTGAAGCTTTCGGTATAGGTGATATTTCATATTATCACCAAGTCCAAGTCCTAGTGCAGTACGAGTGCAATATGGAAATTGAATGTGATGACTGTTGTCTGTGCTGTGCCTGTGACCGAGTCTCAGCCTCGGTTCTACTGAATTGAATTGAGTTGAATTTTGCTGTGCCAAGATTGACGGGTGTATACAACAAATGAAATGGGCGCTAGTTCAGAATCATATCCAGACTTTGACCCGTAACTCCGGCGTGGAGATACTCTACTAAAACATACCAAAAATCAACTAAATCTTTCTCAATTGTTCAAATAATGGTCATGATTTAAAAATCGTTTTGTTTCTTACCAGTTTAGTATCAATTTTCTGATCTCTTTTGGAGTATTTTTCCCCAAAACGTAGAATATACAGTTTCTCACAGGTTTCACGGCAAACCACTGCACAATACAATTGGATACTGTACTGACGATGGGGTGCGGGTGCACGTGCGTGAAGTTAGCGACCGTAATTATATCGTCATCATTCATCATGATGTGAATCATGAATTTAATAAGGATCTGAGAGTACAGTCGCTAACTTCATGAACGCGCGGTCAAGAATTTAACCACAAATATGAGAATTTGATACCAGAGTGAATAGTGATGGTGATTTGCTTATACACTTATCAATTGTAAGACGCACCTAGCGATCCCCGGGAATGGTGCGATCCCCGGGAATGGTGCGTCATTGGTCCTATGTGAGTCGGATATCGGGTTACCGTGACGCACCCCTGTGTCAACATTTTGACGGACCATTCAACTACATGACGGTACATACAGTGACTTATGTGAAGCACCATCTCTTGATTTTGACACACTGGTAAACTGACTGACAATGACGCACTACTTTTGTCATGATATGACGGACCAAAGGTTGATTTGACGGTTCCTGCTTCAAAAATGTTTTGGTAAATGACCCAACCATGACGCACCATTCCTGGGGGTCGCTAGGTGCGTCTTACAATTGATAAGTGCATTACCTTTCACGTGTTCCTGATGATAATGAGCCTACGTGCAATTTACTACAATTTAATACAAGAGTTCGCGATGTTGGTTCAGGCTGAAATACAAAGACACATGGTATACATGAAAAGTACTGTTTTTTGCGTTGCCAATTTGATACTTACTTTATGTAATAGTGATTAGTTTAGTATATGAAGGCCCATGCATGGAGTTTCACTCTAATCACTGTACTTGATATGTAACTTGTAAGTAAATAATTTTATATCCCTTTTTTTCAGATGTTTTGGAAATAGCATCTGGTGGAGATGTGTATCAAGATCTTCAGGAACACAAACAAAGGGTACAGAATCTCAACGATGACACTGCAGTCGCTCTCAAGAAAAATGTCTACCGCAACTACACTCAATTCATTGAAACGGCCAAAGAAATCTCATGTATCCTTGAAGTAATAAAATAAAAATATGTGCCCTTTCTTCTAGTTCACAGATGTGATTAGAGGGTGATATATATATATATATATATTTGGGAAGTTCTAAATAAGTATTGTCTTTCAAATTCAGTTGGAATTTAACCTTTTTATTTTTTTTTACCTGCAAATGGGACATAGTACTTTTAAACAGGCAACATCTTTTGGCCTCTTTTTAAGGTCTGTCCTCGTCCATTAATGGAAATCTGATTTACAATAAATTTGTTGTTGTTGATTCGTTTAGCTTTGTGGAAGCTAATTTCTTTGACTAACAATGTGTTCAGATTTGGAAGGAGAGATGTATCAACTGAGTCACATCCTGACTGAACAGAAGACTATTATGACCCAACTACTAGACATGTCTATGGGAGGAAAAGGTACACTCAACATGAATACATACCATAGTACTTGTCAATCCAAATACAAAGCATAGCCTTTGGTCGCACAACTTATAACATGTCATGTACCTTCTTTCTTTATGGGAGGAGTCTATTCAATATCAGTGCCAAGACTCCTACGTTTCAAATCATGTTAACCTGTAGAAGAAAAAAAAGAGTCAACGAACAGAATATTCATCCGAGTAATCTTCTTAACAATCCATTTCACTGCATTCTTACAGTAGTATAGACAAACCTGAAAGTTGTTTACTCTTCTCAAATGAATAGGTATTAAGGTGATGACATGCAAGTTACTAGATAAAAGAATAGACGTTAAAATAAATAGCAGTAATACAAAAAGTGGAATACAGAAAAGATGACTAGATGTATACATCCTCAGTGTTCATTAGAGTATAAAGGTAGCTTTTAAAAAAATTGTGCTACCGTTTTTTTTTGCTTTTTATCGTACACCGTAGTATGTTAGAAAACCCATGCTTCGAAGTCGATTTGTGTTTGTGAACTTGTCACAACTAATAGTAACAATGTTTTTAAAACTAAAGATGACAGACAAATCTTGCTCCGAGTCCAAACAGAAGGATTCTAAAGTTAAGCTAAACATAAATTCGGACATAGGCTAGTTTGGTTCTAGTTTCTGAATGGTGAGTCGATGCCCTGTGTGTGTGTGAGCTGGGACCATGCAGTTGCTCTACCGGGCACGGGTGAGCTTCGGCCGGCAGAGTGCTATGTGAAGGGGCATAATAACATTGAGACTTAAAAAAACTAAAAAGTAGCATTTTGAGGACTCAAAATATCCTGTACCTGTCTATAAGACGCACCCCGACTTTTTAATTTTTCTGACGGAAAAAAAATGCGTCTTATACACGCAGATTTACGGTATTCATGTTTTAAAATCAATATGGGAGATAAAGACTGTTTGATAATTACAGTAATGCTGATACTGATTTTGAAGATATTTTATTATTTATTGCAGAGGATACAGGAAGAGATAAGAATGCTCCACAAGCCCCAGAAGAACATAAAAGAACCATAGCTTCTCTGCTTGATAGAGTGGAAGGCTGTTCTGTAAGTATTTCTTTCCCCTCCCCTTTATTCTTCAGGTGACACAACTTTTCTTTAGCTACATCGGTGTACCGATGAAGAGAAGAGCCCAGTGAGAGACATTTTTAGTTCTATAATGCTCTAATCAGAGTCTTTTTGGTAGTGTGGTACATCAAAGCTCTGTGTGGAAACTATGGATATGGTGAAACACATTATCAACATGAACATGAATGTTGTTTCATTTGTGGTCAATGCAGTTTTCATATTCTTTTTTACTAATTGAATTTTTCAGTAATTAGTCCAGATTGTAAAAAAACTGTAGCTGCCCATCAGTTTTAACGTTCACAAGTTCAAATTCAATTGATGTTCATCATTGTTAATGAGAAATTAAATAATCTATTTACAAAGATAGACACCAAATAAAAATGCCCTGTCTATTCTGATGCCTGATTCGTGAAATCTCCTTTTTTAAAATTGTTGCCCCACAGAGAATAGCCGAGGTACCAGGTCGATACATCATCTATGATGCTGATCTGATCGAGCTAGATACCGATTCATTCCAAGAGATCCAGAGGGTCCATGCATACCTCCTCAATGACAGCCTCGTCATCACAGCCTTCATCAGAAACAGGTATAGGATCTTTTTATGTTTTTGCAGACCTGCATCAGTCACTTTGATTATGTAGGTCAGTGGGATATATTTTAGAGCATGATGATATCCAGTAGTGCCCTTAACATCGTTTATTTGGATCCAAGTTCTAAAGTCAAAGCAGCAGTAACCTTTTACATGAGTGACCTTTGCTACCCAAAGATTTTTAATGTACATTTTACATGGGCTTTGTAAGATTTTGGAGACATGCTCAGCAATCAGATTTGTTTTGTCAGTTATGCCTTTCCACCTTTGTATATTCTTCCTTCTTTCACAATTGATTTCACTTTGTATGTGTAAGGTGTTGGTATTTAACTAGCGGTATTTATAGATACAGTCAAACCTGTCTATTAAGGCCACTCAAGGGAAACGGAGGAAGTGGCCACTGTAGACAGGTGGCCTTTCTAGACAGGTTCTACGACACCCATTTCTACCTCGAGGGAGACAAAATGCATGACCATTATAGACAGGTGGCCTTTATTGAGAGATGGCCACTAAGACAGGTTTGACTGTATGTTTCACTCAGGTGTGAGTGTATCTATGTGGGAACCAATCTTTACGTCACTATTTTACAGACATGAGTAAGATTTTAACCCATGTCATTTTGTGGGCAGGCCATAGAGCCAACTACCAGACCAACACGCATCTGTTTGTACCCTTCTTCGAGATAATATTGATTAATCAATCAATAATAGCGTTGATAAGATAGCTGTATGTATGATGAATGTGTCTTTAATATGGCACTGTCATTTCTTCTATTTTCAGACGAGGACCAGTACGCTACAAGTATCAAGCTCTGTTTGAATTGGACAGTCTTGCTGTGGTTAACGTCAGAGATGTAGGACGTAAGTATACTACTAACATTGCATAGGTATACTCAGTCTCAAATGTGACATGAATGTTGTTTAGCTAAAAATCATTATTTCGTGAAAACATCTTGTTACTTTTGTTTGCTTTTATGTCGATTGAAATGCTTTTAAATTTGCAATTTTGTTACTATTGTACAGCACTTTAGTGAAAAATATTCACGGAGCCCTTCTTACTGTCATAACCTCTGAATATGGCTTAACCTTTATACAAGTCTGCATAAAATTTGGAAGAAGCCAAACTAGAATCTGAAAAATTATTTATGAAGTAGTACTACTGATTCTTATTTCTGTAAGATGTAGATAAAGACTCCATGATAAACAACAAACATACATGCTTTTAAATTTATCTTTGAATTTTTAACATTTGACATCCAGGAAATTATGAATACCCGTAATATCTCTCCCTTCTTTAATTTCTTTCTCCACCAGCCGTGAAGAATGCTTTCAAAGTTCTGAGATTTCCTGACCAGCACATGTACAGCACTGAGACTGCCAAATCAAAGGTACATGTTTATATTTCTTCTTTTACAGTTAACTCAGGGGGTTTTCATAGAAAGCTATGACTACAAATTTCATTATTAATGTTATTTGAGTGCTTTGAAAGCAAGTATATGCTCGTAAGAAAGTATTAGAAGGCTATAGCTGTATGTCCTATCCAAGATATGAGATGATTTAGAATACTTCACGGGCACTAGTGCTGTGACTTGGTCTTACTTAGGGTTAAACTTTGATATCACCAGCCTGCAAAACCATTGTATTTGTGGGAGAGGGAGTTGACAAGTTATCACTTTGTACAGAAATACTGTTGAAGATTATGTTGGAATGACTGTATATTTATGATTCCTTTGTGTAGCGCACATGGCTAGATAAACTAGAGGAAGCTAAGAGGATCCAGGTCGCTGCAAACAGTCAGAGAAGAGAACTGGCTGAACAGATGAGTATTGATATACCAGAGGGAAAGAATCGTAAGTTATTATATTCTCAATCCATTATGGGTTGGCTTGGAAATATGAGAATAGATGATTGGGGCTACATAGATTAGAATGGTTACCAGAGGGAAAGAATCGTAAGTTATTATATTCTCAATCCATTATGGGTTGGCTTGGAAATATGAGAATAGATGATTGGGGATGAATAGATTAGAATTCATATACCATAGGTAACAATTTATAAATTATTACATTATCAGTTCGAGTTGAAAACATGAGAAATTGATACACTGGAGAGCTGATTGGGAGTTGGATAGAATGGATTGATATACCAGGGCCCCGTCTTATAAACAGCTGATATCAATCGCAACTTATTTGCGATTGATAGCAATCGGAACTATGTACATAACAGATACAAGACTGCAAACTTGCGATTGATATGGGTAAATCACAACTCTTTATAAGATGGGGCCCAGAAGGGGGAAATGATAAGTTGTTACATTACAACTTGATCGAGTATGCATGTATTGGTTGTGTTGGAGAAATGAGAAGGGATTAAATAGAGAGTTGATTTTAGAGGCTGAGCATACTGTATGTGTGTCTTTGATGTAGCTGCACATCAGAATACAGTATTTGCAGAGTGGTTCAAAGCCCATTTTCTAATGAGGAACTTCTGTAAACTATCACAATGCAGTAAATGAATGCAGAACACAAAATTAGGTTGAATACCTTTGAACATAAAACTGTTGAAGTATACATGTAATAGGGATGTATGAACTGTAATGTGAAGGTGTTTTATTTGTAATTGAACAAAAAGAAAATATCATGCGCAATTCATGCATGTATAAATTATCTTGTTCTGATGCAAAGTAATTTGTTTAAGGGTAGATTGTAACACTCCATCTTTTTTCCATCTACACTTTTGCCTTTGACCCTGCCTTCTGAAATTCTTGTTAATTTCTTAGTCTTGTTGTACATGTACTCTTCTGTATTCGTTTTTATTGTTTCCATGACAATTAAAAGTCAAAGAAAGCACTTTATTTTATTGTGAAGAAAAAAAATGATCACTATGAGCACATGGTATCATTAAGTTGCAAACCATGTGTACATGTAATTGTTACTTGTGTGGTGTAATCGTTAAAATCAGCAGTGAAATCTTTTTTGTCTAAGTCATGGCTATCCCATGCTCTTATGTTGACTATCTTGAGAAGAAAAATATTGACATGATCATAAAACAGCTACCTTTATATGTCCTTGGAAGAGGAGATGTGCTGAAGAAAATCATTTATGTACAGTCAGTGACTACAGTCATGTTTGTGCTTGGTTTTCTCTTTTCTACATGTTGTTCTGCACTCTTTCCTGTTTTCTTGTACAGAAGAAGAGGGTAATAAATTCTTGCATGTCTATCATTCATTCATCCATCTTGCACGGCATGATGCATCATATGATTTTGTTTTTGTTTTCATCACTTTGTTGAATGCCATGCATTGTGTAGAGATATTTTCAGAGCTGTTCATCCAAAACATTCTCATTTGTAAATACCACAACTTACATGTACATTAAAGCTAATAGAGAGCTACATGTATCAACATTTATGATCTTAAGGAATTCATGTATTTCACCTTTTCAGACGTAAATCTGTTGTTTTGTGTTATGTTCTAATATACATACATGTATGTCCATCTATATGTAAACCTATTTTAACTTTAATAAGCTTAAAGAGAAAGACCAGTTGTCGTCATGCGATTACATTGTGAAAGAAACGTTGTGGAATCGATCAGAAAAGTTTGATCATCCAGCATATAAGTATTGGTGTGTACTGCAAGGTTCTGGAATCATCAAAATGATAAGAAATTTGGCCCAGTCTTGGTAAAGTTATAAGCACTGTACACAGAAAGATGTATATAGGACTACGCGACCACGTGCGCGATATCTATTTGGTCCCAATAGATAAAATCATTTACCAAATATATCAATTAGTAGGCGGTTTCCCGACTTTCCCAGCAAAATTTGTATCATCACGTATTAGTCAAAACATATTCTTTCACATGATTGGTAATGAGAGCTTCCATTTCAATTTTTTGAGAGAGGGGCGTTTCCAAAACTGGTCTTTGCCTTTAAGGGAAAATTTTACATTATTTTAAAACTGTTTTCTTCACCATCTACATTTGATACATGCATACATTGTTTTTGTTACATTTACGTAATCATACCCTTTTAATATAACAAAATAAAGCAATCATGACATCTATACTACATTTCAAAATAGTAAATATGCAGGTCAAAGCTACAGAACTTTGTATACCGGTACATTTAACTGTTAGTTGCATCCTTTTACAGAGAGAAAATCACTACGCTCTCTCATATGTTTGTCCCCTGTAAAATTTTTTAAAGGATCCCCAAGCCCTTTTGATGTCCTTGAATGTCTGATATTAATGGCATGAGTTGGTTTGATTAATTGTCTTTCTTTCATTAAAAACAGTTCATAGTTTGTCTCGTGAATTTATAACAAGTATCAAACTGTATCAAATGGATAATAGGCGGAATGTACGTGTATGGTGTAACCCACTACCCTATTCAGAATATGCATGGGATGGAATTTTATTTCGAATAATTTTGTGTTAAAGAGTATCCTTGGACATGAAGTTTTGTAGATATAAAGTCTCCTCTATTTGTGTTGTATGATTTCAGTGCATGAATGAATTATTATTAGTTTACAGATTAAACATCAAAATTTTGGGTAAAACTTGTACCTGTGTACCCAAGTTTGACATTTTATCAGCAAAGATATACCATTTACCACCAGTTACTATATTTATACAGTGCATCGTCCAGCAAAGATATACCATTTACCACCAGTTACTATATTTATACAGTGCATCATTCAGCAAAGATATACCATTTACCACCAGTTACTATATTTATACAGTGCATCGTTCAGCAAAGATATACCATTTACCACCAGTTACTATATTTATACAGTGCATCATTCAGCAAAGATATACCATTTACCACCAGTTACTATATTTATACAGTGCATCGTTCAGCAAAGATATACCATTTACCACCAGTTACTATATTTATACAGTGCATCGTTCAGCAAAGATATACCATTTACCACCAGTTACTATATTTATACAGTGCATCATTCAGCAAAGATATACCATTTACCACCAGTTACTATATTTATACAGTGCATCGTTCAGCAAAGATATACCATTTACCACCAGTTACTATATTTATACAGTGCATCGTTCAGCAAAGATATACCATTTACCACCAGTTACTATATTTATACAGTGCATCGTTCAGCAAAGATATACCATTTATCACCAGTTACTATATTTATACAGTGCATCATTCAGCAAAGATATACCATTTACCACCAGTTACTATATTCATACAGTGCATTGTTCAGCAAAGATATACCATTTACCACCAGTTACTATATTCATACAGTGCATCGTTCAGCAAAGATATACCATTTACCACCAGTTACTATATTTATAGAGTGCATCGTTCAGCAAAGATATACCATTTACCACCAGTTACTATATTTATACAGTGCATCGTTCAGCAAAGATATACCATTTACCACCAGTTACTATATTTATACAGTGCATCGTTCAGCAAAGATATACCATTTACCACCAGTTACTATATTTATACAGTGCATTGTTCATTCATTGGATTATTTGTGTTACATGATGAGAGTGTACATGATTCATTGTCAACGTGTTGTACCGAGTTAGTGCTGCATGGGACCGTGTACACGAAAGAAACACCACTACACATGTAGAAAATAAACGAATAAACGAAGAAAAAAAAATCATGTTTTCAGCATTATAAATTGCTGTAGTCAGTATTTCACAAAAATATCCGTCATCAGTCTAAAAATAAATATTAAATTCCAATGCTACTTCATTAAATAATCATTTCCATACACTGTACAATTTTGATCCAATGCCCTCGAGTCTCTTCTCTTGTCGTCATGCAAACAATCCCAATCATTGCGGTCTGACTTTCCCATGAGCGCGATGGTTTCGTAGTACCATTACTACAGTAACAACTTTTCAGAGAAAATCCTTGTTGCGACGCGCATGCAATGTTTTCCCTGAGCGCGATTGCGCGCTGGTTTCCATTGTCCGTCATGTATGCTGGATTGCTGGTCTTACGTGGCTGAAATACTGCTTTTGTTTTTGGTAAATTTTATAACCGTGTACATGCACGGATAAACTGCCTGTGTACACGGATAGGAAATTACACGCTAACTCCCAGCACTATACTGAGTGCAGAAAAACTGAACAGAGATAGGATTTGGAGACTTCTAAAAGTTTCATGTCATCACATACAATTTAGGCCTGGCTATATCTTCATATTCATTTTTGTAAACCATATATACATGTACATCTGGAAAATTTTGTTCATTCTAAGTTATGTGAAAGTGTTTATCAACGTTTTATCAACATATATCAACATATATCACTGAATTTAGATTCAGTAGATTGAACATAAAGATTTATTTTATATACTTAATAAAACTGATAAAACTGATAATATTTGCAATTTTTTCATTCCATAGTGATTCCAAAGTCTCACATGTTAACATATATATCTATTGAAGTGGTTATACAGTCTTTGTCTAAAAAGTGTAATTTTCTTTTATAATATGAATTCAAAGCATTTTTGTGATTTCAAGATAGCAATATTAATTTTTACACATTTTGCAATTACACATGTATACACACATGCTTAAGTTAAGTGAAGTGTGAAGAAAAAAAACTTCAATAACAAAGAGGAAACAAGTTCAGGAAACTGCACATGTATGATCAATAGTCTTGACTTGCAATAATTGTACAACCCCCTTCCCCCCATTCTTTCTGAACCAGCCTTTGTAGAGGATGAAAGCCTGTTTTTTCAATCTGTTTCCATGGAGACAAGTATGCTTCAAGTTGATTGGATATTGGAGCTCCCTGAGGATCTAGATATGAGTATTGCACAGAGGAACTTTGAGGAATCAGTCGATCTTATTCTTAAAGGTATGATTATAGTCTTTCATTTTATTTGATTTATAAAAGTCTAGGCCTGAGTTATGTCGGAGTTTTTAGAACCGGGTCCCGACGGCCTCGCACTGATCGGGAACCGGTGTCCCGATACCAGCTAGCAGGATCTGCCACTTGCCTCTATAAATAGCGCATATCATCAGCGTACATACAGAGTTACATACATTAGTCTATGTTCAGTCTGTATCTGTTTTTGGTGAGCTAAACTGCTCGGCAAAACTAGGCAACATTGTTTATTCAGTCCTATTATATTGTCCCTTTTTTACATTAAAAGTATGCTACCTACTCTAAAGTGGAACCGGGACCCGATGGTAACGATCAGGAGTTGGTGTGACTGACCGTACTGACTCAGGCTTATAAAACCCTTACAATTTTAATAGATACAATTATTATCCAGAGGAGCTTTGGAAAGTCAGCTGTTCTAATTCCTAGAGGTAGCTTGAGTCTTGTATTTTTCTGCTTATCTGCAATACTTTTTCAGGGAATGGGATGGGGGTTGCTTCTTACCGTAAACCTGTTGTCATTGACAGGGCTAGAACCTTTGTTTTCTTCAGGCAAACAACACATTTGTGGATGATTGTGACAAAACCACATCAGAAAGGACTTGTGTAGTTTTTTATTTTCAAAACTAAGAATGACAGGGATGTAAATTGACGTAAATAATCAAAGAGTGCGGGAAGCTCAGAATATCAAAAGGTAATTTTAAATTGCTATTTTAAATAGCCATAATTCTTAGAATGCATTTTACATGATCTAGTTGATTTAGTACTGTTATTGTTTGTGAAGTGTTGAGATTCAAGATGAGAGGTTGTAATTATCTGTCACTCCAGGGCCCTGTTTCGTGAAACTTGTCATCAATATAAAAAATGCTAAATTCCTATGACAAATTTGCGCTTAGCAAATCAAATGCCACAATTTCAGTAGCTTATAACAGTTATCGTAACTTGTTATTAATAACAAGTTTTATGAAACAGCCCAGAAGACTTTCATCTAAAACAATATAATACAGAGCCACTGTAGAACTGAAACATAATAATATGCCTTTTTTTATAGCCATTTCCATGATATTGTAATTCTTTAATTTCTGTCATATTTTCATTTTCATTTTCAGCCAATGAATATTTGGAGCAAGTCCCAGTGGGTCCATCACTGAAGGAAATGAGGTATATGATAACATATATTTCATAATTCATTATCAACAGTTGTGTCATAGAGTTTGTTAACACAAATCAACTGGCCAAATCAATATTTCAAAAAGGGGCTGCAACAAACTCTTTATTACATGTGAATAATTATTACTCACAGTAGCCTGTGGCTGCCCTTGTGCTCGTTCAGTCTCCATTTATCTGTATGTCATGTCCTGTATAGCCATTGGCAAAAGGAATTCTGTTCTGGAAGTCTTGTCTCAATGAAATATTAAGACTATTAAAATGGGCAAGAGTGTCCTTTGTGAGTAGTGGACAATTTATTGGGTAAACCCGAGCACCAACATTGATAAACGCACTGTGTAAAAAGGGCATATGGGATGCATGATGCCCTTAAATAATGCATAAATTTAATCTTCAAGTTGTTTCTCTGAAATGATGTATTGTAGTGCTTGAATGCTTGATGACTATCCATGTAAGAGCTGTCCAACTCTAATTTCCAAAGCTCATAGAAACTCAGTCAAAAAGTATAATGTACTCTGGTTTTTGTCTCGCCTGCGTAGCAAAAAAGCGAGACATAGGCGCTGCTTTTCCGGATGACGGCGGCGGCGGCGTCAACATCAAAAACTTAACCAAGGTTAAGTTTTTGAATTTTTAATATAATTTTGAAAGTATAAGTTCTTATTCAATGAAACTTGGACTAAAGGGTTATCAAGTATCCCCAATCATGTGAGGAGAATTTCAGGTCACAAAGTCAAGGTCAAAGGTCATTTAAGGTCAACAAACTTAGACCATGTTGTGGCATCATCATCAAAAACTTAACCTGAGGTTAAGTTTTTGAATTTTTAATATAATTTTGAAAGTATATGTTATTATTCAATGAAACTTAGACTAAAGGCATATCAAGTATCCCCAATCATGTGAGTTGAATTTCAGGTCACTAAGTCAAGGTCAAAGGTCATTTTTGGTCATCAAACTTAGACTATGTTGTGGCATCACGTTAAGATCTTGAATTTTATCATAATTTTGAAAGTATACATTCCTATTCCATGAAACTTGAACATAAGGGTTATCAAGTATCACCAATCATGTGATTAGTCTTTTACGTGACAAAGTCAAGGTCAAATGTCATTTCAGGTCTGCTTATTCTTAGTCAATATTCACTTCAAAATGCACTTCAAAATGCTGATTAGATTCAGAGGATTTCATTTTGGGGGGCCTGCTAATGGGCAAACCTGCCTATCAATAATGTCCCTACTTCAATTTTTCATCATATCGAATTACGTAATGCAGGCGAGACTGCCGAGAGCGTTTCACTTGTTAAACTACTAAATGACACTAAATCCTACTATTCACTTATCTGCAGGGCTAGGGTTGACCATCGAGTGAAGCAGCTGACCGATACACTGACCAGAGAGCTTCAAGTGTCTCCCGATCGGTCACTCCGAGGTGGACCACAAGTGACCAGAAGGGCTGTAGTACAACTCATCAGGCTTGGTAAAGCTACACAGGTAAATATAAATCCAGACTGTTTACCATCATATCAGATCGTTCAGTGTGTTCTTAGATTAATTACTGTAAACGCGGATATATTTGCGGTACATTAATTTTCGCGGATTCGCGCTAAGAGAGGCAAGCGCAAATATAAGCATGACTTCTTAAGCTAGGCGTTGTGGCGTGCGCCTGTAATCCAGCTAACAGTGGAAGTTACAAACTGATTCAGCCGAGGACGCAGGTTCGAAACCGAGTCACGTCTTTCGGATGGTGACGTTAAAGGTCGGTCCCCAGACGTAAATAATCATATCTGATTGATACACGTCTGTAAAAACCCAATCACACACACGTGTTCTGAATGGGCTGAATTGCGTGTAACGCAAATTTAAGAACCAGCGAATATGTTTTGGGGTCGCTCAGCGCGAAAAATTAATTGCACGAAAATAACAGCATTTAGAGTAGTAGATTTCGATGACAGCTTTCTCTCGTCATCAATTACAACCTCACTTTTGTGCAAAACTTTCACTATTTGGGGAGTCTTATGAGTCACATTTTCTTGACAGCCATTGATCATAATGGACAAATTGATGAAGGTGTCCATGGAGTCAAAATGGTCTAGGCACTCTAATCCATAGTATGTAACCAAATGAAACCTGTTACTGTGATTGCTGCCAATTCACATAATACTTATCTTGCCCTAATACAATTGAATTCCACCTCATTTGGCCATTTTGAATTTGACCTAAATGGCGGCCCCAGGGGGCACCCTTCTTGGCGATCGTCAAAAAATCAAAATAGTATGGTATAGTCCCCATCTGGGCCCAATATTTAGGGAGCTAAAATTATTGAATGTACATCAACTCCATAAACTATCTATATGTGTTTTTATGTATCAATTATTGAATGATAAATTGCCGCAGTCCCTAATTCAGTATTGCTGTTTCATAGAGCACAAATATGAGACTAGACAAAGAGAAAGTAAGAAGTTGAGTGTGCCTAAAGTAAGGACAACGCAGGGTAAATTTTCAATGTCATTCAGAGGCACATGCTTTTGGAATGATCTACCCCTATTTGTGCGGGAGAAAGCATCCACGTCTTGCTTTCGTAGAACTCTAATATCACAAATGTTAATAGAATAATTGTTTTGAACTTTGGACCGAAGTTTCTTGCCTATTTGTAAATAGTATGTTATATAATTCTTTATCTTTTTATTTAGTGTAAAATACCAAAGCTTTGTATTTAATCACAGATCATATTTTAGCCTAGATGTAGAATAGTTTGTAGCTTAAGTGTGTATTCAATAGTTATTCATATTTATTCATTACGTTCTCATTCATTGTTGTGATACTTTTGTGTGTTAGTGGTACCAGACACGATTAGCATTTAATGCTATTTTCTGGTCCCATTTATCCTTTCAATGTTAAACATTCACATTTGATTGTAATATATTGATGTACTTTTTGTTTGGATAATAAACTTCAAACTCAAACTCAAACTCAACTCAAACTCAAACTCCAATTTGATGCTTTTAGAACAATCTGAACCAAAACATCCCTTACATCCCTGGCTACAAAAGAGAAAGCTATAGTTTAAACACACACATATGTACATGTACCTGTAGAACTTCATAAGCTTCCAAGTTGGTCCTTCAAGGCAAGTCATACATAGATTTAGCAGATTAAGACTTTAGCCAATACATATTAGGCATTGGCTAAACTTCCATATATGGTCCATATATCCTTCACATTTTATATGAGACATGTATCATCTTTCAATACTCCATGTAAAGTTCACAAGATGTAATCACAGTTTCTCGTTTGTTCTGTTAGGCATGTGATCTGTTCTTGAAGAATCGGAGTGCAGCCATCAAGCAGTCTCTGAGACAGCTGAGGATAGAGGGCGCTACAAGTCTCTACGTTACCAAACTCTGTCATGTTTTCTTTAATCATATCATAGAGACTGGCAAAGAGTTTCGTTTTACATTCTCACAGAATCAGGGCTGCTATTCAGGTAAGATTCCACTCACATTTGTTAGAAAAAACATAATTGAAAGAATCTAGTTGAAATTTAGTCTTTTATTGCAATCAAAGATTGTATTTATATATAAATATATATATTTGTTTTTTATTTTTTATTTATTATTATTATTTATTTATTTATTTATTTATATATATATATATATGTTGTTCTTTTTTGTTGTGGGGGGAAGGAGTAGTGGAGAAAGTATCATGCTATCAGTATCACTTCATTTTTGTTGCTGCATTGCCCAAAGATGTGAAGAGGTATATAAACCAGGAAAGTATTAGGCATGTTTCTTTTAAATTTTGTGTAGAATTAACAGACATACGAATGTACTCTTTATTATTCAGAATCAGATTCTTGAATTATTCATAGAGGAGAAGGGAGCAACTATTGTTGGTATCTGTCTGTCTCAAGAGACAATGGGAGAGCAACTTAGTTTAGGATGATCACCAAATATATTCTACCTTCATCTTTCAGCATTTGTAATATGGGTGAAGGGAGAACTTTGTAGCTTTGTGAATCTCTTTTACTTAAATCTTACATTTACCATGATATCTTTCAGCTTTTGTGGTGTGGGCAAAGGCAGAGTTTTGTAGCATTGTGAAGCTCTCTTCTTAAATCTTACATTTACCATCTCTTTCAGCTTTTGTGGTGTGGGCGAAGGCAGAGCTTCGTACCTTTGTGAATCTCTTCTCCCGCCAAGCACTTGCCAAGCAGACTGCCCTGGTCACTGTCGCTGAGTGTGTCTGCATCGCTAGGACTTCATGCGCTCTCCTGTCAACCATAGGACTAGACCTCCTGTTTGCACTCAATGGATTAACGTTGAAAGGCATCAGGGAGGTACTGCTATACAACAAAGAGCAGTTCATTGAGGCTTCAAGACATAGGAATGTGGTATGTGGTATAGTTTGCATTACTACTATAACAGTTTTAAAGGATTATGATGATAATAATCATACTAGTATTCATATCCTGTTGTGACTCTAGACCCAAATAGTATTATTTTGCCCCCCCCAAAAAAAAAAAAGGATAATAATAATTATAATAAATAAATAAATATATATAATATCAGCAATCAAGCATTATGATCTTGACAAATTTGGAATACAAATTTAAAGAAAATAATGATTATAATAATAATGATAATAAAATCTACCTCATTCTGAAAGATAGAGGGCCCAGAGTGAAATGAAAATAATTCTAGTCTTTCCTTTCTACTATAATTTTGTTAGCCAATAGAAGATGCTTCTGACCAATCCATGAGCAAGAAAGTTTTGATGAAGGATTAAACAACATGTACAACATGGTATGATATCATTAAACTTGCTTGAGCCATATATGGTGCTAGAAGAATAAAAATAACTTCTTCCTACTTTAACTTATTACTTTCTAGACAGCATGTGAAACTGAAATCGTGTTAGAATGTTTGCAAAGTGTAAAGGTGTGGGATATGGCCGTAATGATGAAGTGTGATTGCCTTTGTCTTTCAGGAGGAACGTTGGTACCCATTGAATCTCAAGAACCCCAATGCAGCAAACAACTTGGTCAGAGACATGCAACAGCTTGGCTTCGACAGGTTCAACCAACTAGTCTATGGTAAGCACTGCTTTCTTCTTTCCATATCTAGGTCCCGTTGCATAAAACTTATCATTGATGGTAACTTTGATTTTGATTGGCTGTTGAGCAATGTTACCATGGTAGTTACCATTGATGGCACAGTTACCATTAATGGTAAGTTTTATGCAACGGGACCCTGGTCAAATCCAACAAGTGTATTTTGAAGAAAACTGGCAGTAATCAATCATGTATAAGATGTCACAGAGGTACAATGAACCAAAAATATAGAAAAGTCACAATTAACTGTATACTGCATGTAAAGAAGGAAGAAAACCAGTTGATAATACATATAGTTTGCCATGTTTGTTGTATTCAAAGTGTTAAACAGCTTTTTTATTTAATGCATTATGTATGCTTTCTTCTCTGTTTCACTTGATGTTTACAGATAGCTGCTTTGTGAGTCTAGCTAACAGTACCGTTGCATTCACCAAAGTTGTACTGGCTTTCGTGAAAGACGCATTGAAACTCTATGTACCAGAGGTTTGTTCCATTTGATATTGATAGTATCCTTATTTGGGAAACATAGGTCAAAGAGTGATACTGCTCATTACTTTGTTTTTGTGATTAGGAAAAAGAATACAGCACATTGTGTTGAATTTCATGTTTGAAACCGTTAGTAGTTTTAGCTTAGGTTTTTCTCTATGAAGCATAGATTTGTTTTATCCTACCAAGTGACACACAACACAACTAAACATCAACAACACACAACTGTAAATCTCTTTTCCAGTGTGGATAAGTTGATGGGTAGTTTACAACATTCATGCCTACTATTGACTCCAGGGGCCGTATTCTGAACCCTGTGTTATGTCTAATATTGTTGTATCTTTGAAGTTAAGATAAAGTTGGTATTCTGAACATTGTTGTAAGTTTTGTTGTATCTTTTGTTGTATATTTTCTCTCATCTCTTTGGCCGCGCCTGCGCTCATACTTGACAAAATGGGCGTGTCAAAGTCACTCAAAGATAAGATAGAGGCGGTCCTTCAAGAGATAACACAGGGATAAAATGATTTTCAGAATACCAACTTACAACAATATTAGCGCTGTGTTATCTCTGGAAGATACAACAAAAGATAACACAAAAGATACAACAATGTTCAAAATACCGCCCCAGTTGTCAGAATGCTCGTTACAAACATTGTTGCTATATCTGATAAGCATCGTACTAGCCATGGTATTGTCACTAATGAATATTTTTGTATAAGCCTCTCTAGAATCTGTATAGATTTTGACTTTTCTACTCAGCTTTGTTTAGATATTTGGTCCTCTTTAGAGATATGGTTGTGTTTGAATACAAATCTATTCAGTGAATGTTTGATTTTTTTGGTCATTCTCATCAAATTCAGCTGTACCCAAACATTGTAGAGGTGCTTGTTGAAGTCTTTGATAACCATATTCAGCTGGTAGAGGGCGCTGTCACTGCAGATAGGTTCGAGGAAGAGAGACAGTTCATCCTGAAGAACGTTGATTATCTCTTCAAGACCCTTCTTCCTCTCATTGAAAAGAAACTAACGGTAAGACCAAGCTCTGCAGTCAGTCTCCTACTCCTGCTCAATTCAAGGACCTGTTTCATAAAACTTATTATCAATAACAATTGTCACAGATCTATGACAAATCTACTCATAGCCAATCAAATGTAAGGATTTCAGTAGCTTATAACAATGATCATATCTTGTTATTGATAACAAGTTTTTTGAAACAGGGCCCTGAACCTAAACCATGGACCCAACATTACATCCAATCTGAACAGTAACCCTAAACTGACCTACAACAAGACTACCGTCACCCTATGGCTGTGATGAAATCAAGCTTGATGTAAAGGATGATGGGGCAAGTGTCAGTCCACCACAGTATGACATATTTTTCAAACTCCTTTTTGATACCTGGTATACGTACAAACAATCAGTCTTGCACTATTGTGCAGAATGAGATCAAAATTGTAGGATTATTTCTTTGTTATTTTGACTGTATCCAAAAGTAGCCTATAAAATGGGTATAGAATCAGGAAGGGGCTTGTTTGCATACAAACATTTCAGTGCTAAGTAGCAAAATGAGTCTACATTGTATCATACTTGTATAATATACTCTCTAATGCCAGTCACCAGCTGTACCATTCAAACTCTTTGTCATTGTAGGTAATATTTATTTCTCTACATTTTCTTTTGTAGGACGTAGCAGGACGAAAGGTGAAGGAGCTTCAAGATATCCAGAAACGAAGCCAAGTCATCTCATCGCGAGTCAGAACACTTGGTGTTTTAATCTAACTTGGTCATCAACTTTGGATTGTGAACATTGTTAGCTTTATGGGTCTGTATTTGTGGATTTTGTTGGAAGGGGGTATAACTTCATGACATTGACATGTAAGGTGCTATGCGGGTAGAAGTTACCTTATCAGACTCAAATTATCAATTTTTATGCATGCATTATGTGTGCATCTGTATGAATTCATGTGCTCAAAATGCATTAATGCTCATAAGCTGGCCAGTCAAAATTCAGATCATGCCAGCTTGGATGAACTAAAATGTAATATTTTTGTTTAAAGTTCTGTATGTCAATTCTTTCACTTGTAATGTATCCCTGATACTTGTGCCATCATTTTTTGTTTGTGCCAAGGAGAAGAATCGTCTAATTGAAGAACAAAAATACAGTTACGTTCAACAATTGACATTTAATGTAAACCACCAAAGACTGAGCATTATTTTCCCAAACATTTCGAATTTATTTATAGATAAAGCCATTCATTATAAAACACTGTAATAGTTACATCTACATTAAAATGATACCAAATTTGTTGTAATTTTCCAAACTATTGAATACTGTTGTAAAATTATGTGAGGTATACATATTGATACCATGTACCTAAACAGGCCAATTGAATGGAATTCATTTTCTAACAGTACGCATGTTGAATTAAGTAGATTTCAGTCATGAAATATCATTGAGAAAACAATTTGGGAAAAAAATGAATTTCCTTTATCATCTCAGTCTTTAAAAATCAAGTGTTTATAAGGTTGCACTAGATGTTCTGAAGTATGAAACAAGAAATTAAATATCTGGTTTATAAAGCAATGTACAATCTTCACAGACTTGGTTCCTCTTGATGCAAATCAGCATTTCCTTCAAAGCCTTGTGAAGAGTTTAGAAGTAAGCTTTAAAAATGGGTAGAAATGTGATTACCGGTAACATTTCAATTATTTTGTTAGCAAGAATTATCCTAAAAAGTCTATATGTTGTAGTTGAATAATGTAACTATTATGTTTTGTATGTAGACCTAATGTCCATCTGATTGAGAAATTATAATTATTTAATATCAAAATGGTTAGAGGACCATATGTGCACTGTACATCTACTCTGTAAATTCTTACCTCTGTTCATGAAATGGTAGTAACATTATGATTCATTCTTGATAGATAAGGTTTATCTTCTCAGAATTTCATTAATCAATAAAGATTTATCACTTAAAGGTATTACAAAGTTTTGGTATGGGGTCATGAATTTGGTTCAAATGAACATATTGGAAGCATATGCGATTTTACAATATTCAATGATTGTTGTCGCGGTGAAATTGAGTCTAAAGTGATGAAATAGTAAATAATAAACTCTTTATGTTGTAAAGCGCCTCTCAAGACTGATATTACTTTAGCTTTAAAACAATGTTTCTTGACTACAATCAACCGATTTGCTATTCCTGTTTGGAAATTATATATCGGAACTGCATATTCTGAGATTTTCATGGTCGCATCTATCATGATTTTGATTATTCAATTTCCTCGAAAGCAGAAGTGTTTTAGAGGCTAAATTTTTTAGTGCTTATAATACATCCACAGGGGCATCCAAATATATCAAAAATTTAAAGAATTAATATCCATCCAATTTCAAAATTTCCCAAAACTTTGCATTACCTTTAACATTTCAATTATTTTGTTAGCAAGAATTATCCTACCGGTATTATGTTGTAGTTGAATAATGTATCAATTATGTTTTGTATGAAGACCTAATGTCCGTCTACTTGAGAAATTATAATTATTTAATATCAAAATGGTTAAAGGACCATATGAACATTGTACATGTACACTATTAATTCCTACAGCTTTTTATGAAATGGTTGTGACATTGTGATTTATTCTTAATAGATAAGGTTTATCTTCTCAGAACTTCATTAATCAATAAAGATTTATCAATAAAGTTTTGAGAAGATATAAACCTTATCTATCAAGAATAAATCATCATATTGTCACAACCATTTCATGAAAAGAGGTAAGAATAATTATTCCAACTTGATGGGTAGAACAGTGTATCTTATCTGATTTGATAATGAAGTTATGTTCATGTATGTTATGATGTGAATATTAGGTGGAATTGTTTCCATGCTGATACGTGTATGTTGTTTGTATTGTCAGAGTGCATGTCTACTTACAATAATGATAGAAGAGAAATATGTGCAATATCTTATGTTTATGCTTGGCTAAAGTCATATTAAAAGATACATCTAAGAGAAACACTTTCGTCTGCATTTGTTATTGATACCGTGTGTAGCATGCATGTAACTTTCTCATTATTTCTATTGAAAAAAAGGCATCAGTTATATGCCTCACTTATTATATAACTTTGATTTAAAAGAGAGAGAGAGGGAGGGAGGGAGGAAGATAATGATTACAAATCACACTATCAATTCCATATCTTGTGCCTTTTTACTATTACATTCTAATTCTCAGTTTGGTAGAGTTCATACACAAAATATTACTCAATGCTATTTTTTTAAAAACAAAATACGGTGCTCCTTCTGTATTGTTCTGCTCTGAAAGGGTAGTCCTAAAATGTAAGTAGCTCGATCTTTACATCATGATCATTATCATCAAGTGCTAGGTCTGTTACAGACATCAGCACATGGCCCTCCACTTCTGTCTGTTATCTGCTATTCTTAAAAAGCTCTTTACATTAATTTTTTTTAAATGGTATGCTACAATTAAGAATAGCCTTGATGCTTCACTGGAACTGGTGTTTGATAAAATGCTGTTTTAAAGTTCTGAGCTGTCATTTATTTTGTGCAAGTTGCAGAAGTTTTGGAAAAAATTGAAATTTCAACTAAATGTATGCAGGCATTGCATGCTTTAAAGGGCAATCCAACCCTTCTAAAAAGTTCATTTGAATGAAAGCATAAAAATCAGAGAAACAGAATGGCGAAAGTTTGAAATAAATCGGACCAATATTAAGAAAGTTATGAGTGTTTGAAATATGAGATCACTACAGCTGTGCGAATCTCAAATCGGCAATTTTGTCAGTGGATTGTGACGTAGTGACGGATTACTCTCCCGTTTGTCGCGTACAAAAATATCACTTATTTTTGTTTTTCTCCCAAGTGCCTTCACCCTCGGGGCACTACTTAAAATATATCAAGGAGAGTACATTATTACAGGTCCTCTAAAAAGAACAGACCATCCTGAGTCACGGGCGGGTAACTAACTCACTATTTTTCTTACACACACAGATGAACGCACTTTATCTTTTAGGCCCAATCGCTCTCACCCATACAATATACCGGGACAATATACCCTTTTCTCTCTCCTTCACCCATCCAATCACTCATTCTTTCTCTCTCTCTTTGTCTGTCTGGATGTATAAGTTTCTTTTTTGAAAACTAAAAGAGCACAACTGCAAGACCCCCAGGTGCAACGATGAAACTCGTCACAAATACAAATCAATATGAACATAGTCAACCATGCATGCCATCATGCGAGGCATTGTTACATTTCTTTTATTTTCATAACTTGGAACTCCTGACGCTGAATGTTATTACTTCCTCGCAGGCTCGATCTTTATGTCGGCCTGTTCGGAACTTTTAAGAACTTTCCTATTTTCTCAGTCGAGCAAGTTTCAGCTCGGATTTGGCAAATGAGGTGTTTTCAATGCAAGCATAGCCGGGCAGTCAGGAATTTGAATTGTTATTCAAAGGATTCATGTTCAAAGTCTCGTCATTCTCGCATTTTACACCAATTTGAGCAGCATGCTCCGCTTTACTTAAGTGTGGATTTTACCAGGATTTACTACACGGACTGCCTATAAGGACAATATGTGTAGACTTGTAAACCAGCAGTTTCAAAATAATCATTCCTTAAGCACTATCCATCGAAACAACTCGTCATGCACCGGCGGTGAATGACGTCATTGGCCTGCACTTAAAGGCCAATATTATATACACATGACGTGAGTATTATAGTTTATACTTTCATGTTTTGGCGGATTTTTTTAAATTTGTATCCAGAAGTCATAAAATTAGACTAAGTAAAGTATAAAAATAACAATAATATAATAACACTAATGATAATAATGGCCTAGGGTAGGTGTAGTGATTTGGAGACCGTAGGGAATTGGAGACCACCAAGCTTGAACCCATCACTGTCTGTCCGTGTTGGCTCTAATATTGCTAGCGCAATCTGTGGCCTTTAACAATATACTACTGCATATATCCAATTCATTTCGAAGACTACAATGCGTTCTTTCTCCGAGAAAAATGGCAAAATTGACCAAGATAAGCAATTTTGATCGTAAAATTTTGCTCTGATATAAAAACACAATTTTCACTGAATGTTGTGGTGTATGCAGATATTTAGGGGTGGCTCTTAAAAAGTAGTTTTAAAAGGAAGTTTATGAAGTGTGCCAACCATCACAGAAAACTTATGGCCATTGTGTGTTGTGAATGGATGTTGCAATGCACATTATGAATGGTGTCTGATCAGAAATGTGTGTAGGCAATGGGGGACACCAGGTCCAAGATGGGGGTCGTTTGTTGTGAATAAAGGGAAAATCGCAAAATTTGCATAAAATTGATGAATAAATAATTACTACAGAAATTGGAAATACACTCTGCTTAGAAGTCAAATCTACTAGGACTGAAGAAAGTTGTTTTAAGTTTTTAAAGTTTTAAAGTTGTTTTAATGATGTGACCAATGTGAAAGTCACGTTGCCAGGATAGTATTCTGAAAGCTTTTTTTTAAATTCCATCATGGTGTCATTCTCATTTCAATGCATTTCATATTAAGATAACTAGTTTTAATGTTTAATGATGTTAGTGTTATCAATGTAAAAGTCACATTGTTAGAAAAAAAGAAGATTGACAATGCCAAGGCCAAAAAACATTGACACTTTTAGTTGCATGAAAGTGCAACAAATAAAAACATCACTATACAGAATGGGAAACCGATATGGGCCTACTTTTCCCCAGTTGTTCATTTCATGTTGAAAGGCACTATCATGAAACATATTTGGCTGTTCGTGTCACCATTCTAATTTGAATGCATTTCATTTTAAGAAGTCGTTTCTTTGCTGTGTGTTTGATCAATGTAAAAGTCACATTGCCAGAACATTATTCTGAAAGTATTTAAACATAGCTTAAAGCACCTTTATTACTGTAAACAAAAAACTACAGAAATATTTTGGGCCACATTGTTTTAAAATCGTTTCAAAATTACAGTAAGTTCATTGGCTGCATGTATCTCTTTCAAAAAGTGTTTGAACTAACTATAACAATCCCATTTTCATTCATATTGTATTTAAAATATCTTGATTTGTAACTGTCCCTTATTACCTACACATGTAGGTAATGAGAGACCTTTGGTGATGACGTCATTAATCATTGTTATCTTATTAATCAGTTACATCATGACCACAATTTTATTACCAAATAAAGAGAAGAAGTTACTGAAGAGAATACAAAACTTTCTGTATGTACAACATTTCTCATGTTTATGTAAATTATGCAAATGTTCTTAAGGGTCTCCAGTTCCCCCACACCTACCCTATATAGTACAGATTATAATAATAATAATAATAATAACTAGACTTTAATTCGTCATGAGAACGAATTAGGTGATCTGTCTTCAATTCTTATAGTTCATGCTCATCTTCAATTCAATGATCCAATATAATGATGTTAATGTAAAATGATGTATTAAGATATGAATTGATGAAGTACTGATGAACTGATGAACTGATAGATTAAACTGATGTGAAATGAACTGAATTGATGAGCTAAACTGATGAACTGATGAATGAACTGATAGATTGAACTGTGACCTGAACTGAAGTGATAACTTAACTGATGGACAAAATATTGAGATATGAATATGATAAAAAACATGATCATAATGAAATTTAATGAAAATATGGATATAGAGAAGGAGAGAGGGAGACGAGTTATTGTCATGTAAAAATACATGAGCTGGACCGAGGGAAGAAAGAGGAATCATGATCAGAATGCATACACTTGAAAGGAGAGATGATAGTATAAGGAAACATGGTAGGGGTGAAATAAGAATACAAAGGGCAAAATGAAAAGCTAGAGGAAATTAAAGAAAATTACAATAGATATCGGAGGGAGAACGAGAACCAGAGGCGGGAAATGGAGAGGGTGAGAGAGTATACAATGAGAGGCAGAGACAGAGGGAGGCAGAGCAAGAGAGGGAGACAGATATAGGGAGAGAGTGAAAGAGTAGAGAGAGATGCAGTGAGAGAGCAAGAGAAGGATAGAGGGCAGAACAAGAGAGGGGAAGGGAAACAGAGCAACAGAGAGAGAGGAGAGAGAGAGAGCAAGAGAAAGAGATCGATGCAATGGAGAACGATGCTTTTAATATTTCCAGCATAAATAGAATTGAATATTTACTATATTATAGAGAAAGAGAGAAGTTATAGACATGTAAACAATTCTATGTCCGCGGGAGAGACGTACAGATTATATACATACCTGGGCTGAATAACTGGAAAGTATAAACGTCTGGGAAGGAGACTAAAGATCATAAAAATGGGATGATTTAATATATTCCAACAGACTTAGGAGATTAACCCTATAGGTTAAATACACGACAAGGAATCAGATTTCCCATAGGGTTGTAGTCAAACGATATCGGAGGGAGAACGTACGAGAACCAGAGGCGGGAAATGGAGAGGGTGAGAGAGTATACAATGAGAGGCAGAGACAGAGGGAGGCAGAGCAAGAGAGGGAGACAGGGATAGGGAGAGAGTAAAAGAGTAGAGAGAGAGATGCAGTGAGAGAGCAAGAGAAGGATAGAGGGCAGAACAAGAGAGGGAAGGGAAACAGAGCAACAGAGAGCAAGAGAAAGAGATGCAATGGAGAACGATGCTTTTAATATTTCCAGCATAAATAGAATTGAATATTTACTATATTATAGAGAAAGAGAGAAGTTATAGACATGTAAACAATTCTATGTCCGCGGGAGAGACGTATAGATTGCATATACCTGGGCTGAATAACTGGAAAGTATAAACGTCTGGGAAGGAGACTAAACATCATAAAAATGGGATGATTTGATATATTCCAACAGACTTGGGAGATTAACCCTATAGGTTTAATACACGACAAGGAATCAGATTTCCCATAGGGTTGTACTCAAACGATTGACATTCTTCTCCCATAGATATAACACGCAAAATTAGGCATTTTATTACATTGTTTGTGATTGTATATGATAATATGTTATAATAGTCGAAGAAGATCATAAAATCAAATTTAAAACGACGGCAAAAAAAAAAAAAAAATGACCCACCAGGAATCGAACTTGGGTCGCCGGAATGGGAGGCAAGTGCTATGACCACTATACCAAAATAATCCACATAGACATTACACGTGAACGGAAAATGGAATTCTCAAATCCCACTTTGCAAGTGAAATATGAGCATGATCCCGGCATCTGATCGAAAAATAAAGGGCACACTTGTGATAGCTTATTGTCTCAGCTACAACATACTCGAAGCTCAGCGAAAACAAAGCTAAAACGACGGAGATATTGCTCGCGAAAGACGGGAATGTAGAATCCAGTTTACGAAAAAGTCATGTCCCATAGAGAATACACGCAAAATGTGAAAAATTGACATGCCTCCTTTAATCGCAAAAATACGCCATGATGCCTTTGTCAAAATGAAAAATCGTGGTGACTGCATTTGTAGAGAATTGTCTCAGCTAGAACATATCAAAATTTGGAAGAAAATCGATCAATATTTACAGAGATACAATCAATTTTCCAAAAATATGCTGACGTCATAATATGCAAATTGAAATTTTGAGTTCGGAGGCCATTATGATGACGTCATGAGTTAATTGAGGGTCAAATGAGACATGAAATCATATCTCCGACTCATAATCTATCCAAATATGAAAAAAATTGGGGGTATCCATCCATTCTGAAGAGTTACAATGAGTTTTGTATAGGCATGTTTTTGCCTATGTATTGTGGATAGAGATAGCGCGGTCCGCGGGTGCTGTTATACTTTGACGGACGCTCATTGCGTTATTACTGGTCAGAAAAAGTTAACAAGGTATCAAAATGCTTGGAAAAATGTGCCAAATATGATGACAGAAAAATTTGGTGATTCGATGTTGCAAAATGCCAATACGCGCGAAAACGCGCGCATAAGTGCGCGCGCAAATTTTGAAAATGCTTAAAATGGCCTGAAACGTGTGCAAACAAAATTTGGGACGAATTGGAGCATTTTGAAATTTTGATGCGCGTACGCGCGTCGAGGTGCGCGCGGATTTTGTCGACATTTTTGTTGACCTTTGACCTAAAATTGATGTATACCAAATATGGTTGATTTTTGATGACTCGTTATCGAGATATGATAATGACCTGATGTTTACAAAATGGCGCCTGGATGACGTCACGATGACCCCATGACCTTGAGAAAGTTACTTGAACTTGATATTATAGGGCCTGATGACTGACAGAAATTGAAGGAAATTGACCATGTCGATTTCGAGTAAACGTTTACACAAAAAGTGTACGGAAGAAATAATAAAGAAAGACTAGAAAAGTAATTCGTCATCAGGACGAATTAGGTGATCTGTCTTCAATTCTTATGATCATGCTAATCTTCAATTCAATGATCCAATTTAATGATGTTAATGTAAAATGATGTATTAAGATATGAACTGATGAATGAAGTACTGATGAACTGATAGATTGAACTGATGTGAAATGAACTGAATTGATGAGCTAAACTGATGAACTGATGAATGAACTGATAGATTGAACTGTGACCTGAACTGAAGTGATAACTTAACTGATGAACAAAATATTGAGAAATGATTATGATCAAAATCATGATCATAATGAAATTTAATGAAAATATAGATATAGAGAAGGAGAGAGGGAGACGAGTTATTGACATGTAAAAATACATGAGCTGGACCGAGGGAAGAAAGAGGAATCAGAATGCATACACTTTGAAGGAGAGAGGACATGGTAGGGGTGAAATAAGAATACAAAGGGCAAAATGAAGAGCTAGAGGAAATTAAAGAAAATTACAATAGATATCGGAGGGAGAACGAGAACCAGAGGCCGGGAAAGGGAGAGGGTGAGAGAGTATACAATGAGAGGCAGAGACAGAGGGAGCTAGGCAGAGCAAGAGAGGGAGACAGAGATAGGGAGAGAGTGAAAGAGTAGAGAGATGCAATGAGAGAGCAAGAGAAGGATAGAGGGCAGATCAAGAGAGGGAAGGAAACAGAGCAAGAGAGAGCAAGAGAAAGAGATGCAATGGAGAACGATGCTTTTAATATTTCCAGCATAAATAGAATTGAATATTTACTATATTATAGAGAAAGAGAGAAGTTATAGACATGTAAACAATTCTATGTCCGCGGGAGAGACGTAAAGATTGCATATACCTGGGCTGAATTACTGGAAAGTATAAACGTCTGGGAAGGAGACTAAACATCATGAAAATGGGATGATTTGATATATTCCAACAGATTAACCCTATAGGTTTAATACACGACAAGGAATCAGATTTCCCATAGGGTTGTACTCAAACGATTGACATTCTTCCCCATAGATATAACACGCAAAATTAGGCATTTTATTACATTGTTTGTGATTGTATATGATAATATGTTATAATAGTCGAAGAAGATCATAAAATCAAATTTAAAACGACGGCAAAAAAAAAAAAAAATGACCCACCAGGAATCGAACTTGGGTCGCCGGAATGGGAGGCAAGTGCTATGACCACTATACCAAAATAATCCACATAGACATTACACGTGAACGGAAAATGGAATTCTCAAATCCCACTTTGCAAGTGAAATATGAGCATGATCCCGGCATCTGATCGAAAAATAAAGGGCACACTTGTGATAGCTTATTGTCTCAGCTACAACATACTCGAAGCTCAGCGAAAACAAAACTAAAACGACGGAGATATTGCTCGCGAAAGACGGGAATGTAGAATCCAGTTTTGAAAAAAGTCATGTCCCATAGAGAATACACGCAAAATGTGAAAAATTGACATGCCTCCTTTAATCGCAAAAATACGCCATGATGCCTTTGTCAAAATGAAAAATCGTGGTGACTGCATTTGTAGAGAATTGTCTCAGCTAGAACATATCAAAATTTGGAAGAAAATCGATCAATATTTACAGAGATACAATCAATTTTCCAAAAATATGCTGACGTCATAATATGCAAATTGAAATTTTGAGTTCGGAGGCCATTATGATGACGTCATGAGTTAATTGAGGGTCAAATGAGACATGAAATCAGATCTCCGACTCATAATCTATCTAAATATGAAAAAAATTTAGGGGTATCCATCCATTCTGAAGAGTTACAATGAATTTTGTATAGGCATGTTTTTGCCTATGTATTGTGGATAGAGATAGCGCGGTCCGCGGGTGCTGTTATACTTTGACGGACGCTCATTGCGTTATTACTGGTCAGAAAAAGTTAAACAAGGTATCAAAATGCTTGGAAAAATGTGCCAAATATGATGACAGAAAAAATTTGGTGATTCGATGTTGCAAAATGCCAATACGCGCGAAAACGCGCGTATATGCGCGCGCGCAAATTTTGAAAATGCTTAAAATGGCCTGAAACGTGTGCAAACAAAATTTGGGACGAATTGGAGCATTTTGAAATTTTAATGCGCGCGTACGCGCGCGTCGAGGTGCGCACGCGGATTTTGTTGACATTTTTTGTTGACATTTGATCTAAAATTGATATATACTAAATATGGTTGATATTTGATGACTCGTTATCGAGATAAGATAATGACCTGATGTTTACAAAATGGCGCCTGGATGACGTCACGATGACCCCATGACATTGAGAAGGTTACTTGAACTTGACATTATAGGGCCTGATGACTGACAGAAATTCGAAAGAAATTGACCATGTCGATTTCGAGTAAACGTTTACACAAAAAAGTGTACGGAAGAAATAATAAAGAAAGAAAATTCTGACGAAATCTATAGGTAGTCTGTCGTTGACAGACCACCTAATAAAGAATAAAGAATAAAGAAAGAAAATTCTGACAAAATCAATAGGTGATCTGTCGTTGACAGACCACCTAATAAATAAATAATAATAATAAAGAAAGAAAATTCTGACAAAATCAATAGGTGATCTGTCAATGACAGATCACCTAAAAAATAAATAAATAAAGAAAGAAAGAAAATTCTGACGAAATCAATAGGTGATCTGTCGTTGACAGATCACCTAATAATAAATAAATAAATAAATAAATAAAGAAAGAAAATTCTGACGAAATCAATAGGTGATCTGTCGTTGACAGATCACCTAATAAATACATAAATAAATAAATAAATAATAAATAAATAAAGAAAGAAAATTCTGACAAAATCAATAGGTGATCTGTCAATGACAGATCACCTAATAATAATAATAACAATACTGATAAAGATAATAATAATAATGATAATGATAATAATAATAATGATAATAATAATAATACAAAATAATGATATTAATTATTAGAAGAACAGTTAGGCCTAATGATAATAATATTAACAATGACACTTATAATAATTTCAATAATAGAAATAGTATCAACAACAATAATGATAATACAAATATTGATAAACATGATATACTCATACTTTTAGAAAGAAGAAGGACAGGAGAAGAAGGAAAAGAGGAAGAAGAAGATTAAGAAGAAGGGGAAGACAAAATGTAATTTCAGCAATATTGTGATTATATTTTTTCTATGATCGAGGTATACACATGCACAATACATACTTCGTGGTAAGAAGGAAGTAAGAGAGGGAAAAGGGAGGCAAGGACGAAGAGAGAGAGAGAGAGACAGTATTGCCCAGGGTTCAAATTCATTTTATTTTAACCCGGTACTGATGATCATTTATATGCCGTGCGGCTGCCATTTGATATTGTGTCACAGTGTCGTTTGATTATTATTATCAAAATATTCCAATAGCGTTGGAGAGACGTACGAATAGTACATCGTTTTACCCCCTCCCCCACTCCGGGATATTGACTTACACATCGGAGATAGGGGGGTGCTTTCAAAAAGAGGGAACAAGCAATATACGCGTACCCTAAATAACACTGAGTGGGGGGGGGACGGGTCGGGGTTTTTAACCGTACGTGAGAATATGTTCACTTCTATCCCTCTCTGCTAAATCAACCGAACAGTGGAATCAACCAAGTGGAATCAACTGTACAATGAATCGTCATGATTCGATCCTGAAAGAATTAGAGCAGCAATGGCGAACGATTGTTGCTAAAAAAATTCCCCCAAAAAATTACAACGAGATATAAGCCTAAAGCTAGATGAAACTATGATCGAAAAAAATGATAGTGTCTTGACCACACTAAGAAAATATGAGAAATAGAAAGAATAAAATATAAATGTAATCATGTAAACAATTTTAGGAATTAATATCCATTCTCATTTTTATCATCGATATTGTAGATCATTAACCCCCAAATATCATCCAATTGCAAACCTGGGGAATAGTAGCTATAACAAGTATTGACTTCAGACTTCATCATCCTGGTTTCCAATTTCTTTTTTTACTGGTAAGACCTACTGTCTGGAACAAATAGATAACGTTCTAAGTCAGTGAAGTAGCTCGATCGGGGTGAGCAAAAGGGCACTTGCATTTCCTTTATCGTATTGCGAGAGAGAGAGAGAGAGAGAGGGGGGAAGAGAGAGGATCAAATTAACTTTTCTTTCAAATGATAGAGTCTGGTACTAATGAATTTATCTGCCATGTGATTGCCATTTTACTCTACATAAAATAGTACCACAATGTTTTTGTTTTAAAGAACTTTGCGGCTTGCACCCAGTAGATTGAGATCGCGTGCTCGATTTTCTAATTGAAAACAAGTCAGAAAAAATGGAACCAGCGGGATCTACTGGATGCAAGCCAGAAATGTCTTAACAACAATTGAAACTTGTCACAGGAAGCCAAATATAAAAGAAAATGTTGTTTATTAAAATAGCATTGTAGAGACGATGAACAAATAAAAAGTAATAATAATACATGGTCGTAATCATGAGAATGGTCAATTCTTTATCTCTCTCTGCTAACTCCTGGGAACAGTGGAATCAACTGTAAAACGAAATATCATGAGTCCCGAAAGAGTAAATTGCTATTTCATGTCATGGTCGTATTAACGAACAGCAACGGTGAAATAATTGTTGGTAAAAATTCAGCAAAAATCATTGCTAAAATTGCTTTTGGGAAATAAAGCTCGACAAAACTATGATCGACAAAAATGATATTGTATAGTTATATCGACTGCTACGAGAGGACTAGCTGTTTCTATACGCCAGGCGCGCCTCGGGGTGATGGCAGGGGATTCAACTATCCCGCGAGCAGGGGTGTCGATTTGTATCCGTGGTTGGGGGGGATGATAGGTGCCAAATTATTTTCGGCAATGGATCAAAGCAACCAAGAGGTAGAAGCGTGTGGCAGGTTGCACCCCCTTCCAAGTTATTAACTTTTTCAAGTCACCCTCAATAAAGATATCATTTCAGAGAATATAAGAGTGGTAATAAAATTAATAACATGCTAAATGTTAGTCCTGACTCTTGCCTGCAGTGTAGGCCTACCAGACTGATATCATCTATTTTTAAACGAAATTTAGACATTACCAAAAAAATCCAATGGTGAGGGATATCAACTTGTGAAAGTATTATGTTACCAGTGGGCAAATGCATTAATAAGCAACCAGGAAAGGTTCATGTAGACAGAAAATTCTTTATTTCCTGGTGATAGAAACATACATTTTATGAATATTGATGTCTCCAAACAACATTCATCGTGAAAAACCCATTCCAATATTCTGTGTAAGGAGATCTAAAAAACATAGTTCTCATTAGTAAATGAAAAACATATTGCTTTTGGTTCTTCATTTGACTCTCTTCCTTCTTTAATTAAACCAACTGAATCCTCTCTGCGGGAAACTCAATTCATTGAAACAGAATATCACTGATGCAAAATTTGGTTCTCAAAATGACAGAAAATTTCCACTCCTGTCTTACAAAGAGTTACGAATGATCCAAATCAATCGTAAGTCCTCCAATCAAACGCAAGTTTGCAGTCTCCTATCTCTTATGTACATGGTTGCGATTGATATCAATCGCAAATAAGTTGCGATTGATATCAACTCTTTGTAATACGGGGCCCTGATCTCATACACACTGTCTGTTTCTTAAAAAAACATAATATAAAACTTACGTTCCAACTACCAAACAACATACTTCCATTATCTCCTTCTTCACCCAGATATACTTATCATACCAGATACGCTCTAAAATATAAGCATAATATTCCCCTAAGACCCTGACCAGAGCACTATTTTTTTTTCAAAAAACTATAACCAGTCTTAGGAGGTGCATTATTATTGGAAGGGTGTTTAACAAAAGGTCCCAAATTTCATTCAATCTTTTTTGTTTCTTGTTTTTCTTTTCACTTTCCTTTTAAGCCCTGTTAATAATGTGACATTGATTATTTACTCGTTTTTAATTAGTTTTTGAAGAACTCCTAGGTAAAAGAAATCATAACTATTCTTGAATATTATTACTTGTTTTAGAACATGTTGGGCCTGTCTCACATTGCCTTCCATCATTCCATGGCAATTTTCCATCCTTCTTTCAGCTTATTTCTCACTTCTTTTTCATCCACTCAACTAATTCCTGATCATGCATTAACCTCATACCTACCATCACACATGCCTAAGCCTTTTAGAGAGGGGGATCCCGTAAGGTAATTTTGACATTGTAAGAAATAAACATGAGCAATATTTCATTGTAGGTTACTTTAAAGTCAACCTCATTTTTCATTGCCCATTCACATCAGTTCCCTGAAAGAAATGCTGAAATATATATGTATATATATATCCCTCTTTCTCTTGTCTTTCTTCCTTTTCTCTTCCCCCTTTTCTCTTCCCCCTTCCTTTTTTCTTCTGCCCGTTTCTTTCCCTTTCCCTTTTTCCCAGTTAGCAAGCCCATATCGGGCCCATATGGGGATGATCTGGGTCACTTGTGCCATCTGGGCTATTAAATGGAACCCATATAATGTATCCCATATGGGGCCAATATTTAGTAACCCATATGGGATCTATCCGGGCCAGCCCTTATGGGTTCCAGATGGGAATGAGCTGGGCGTACACATATTGGTAGAATATGAATATGCCCATATGGGTAACACATGGGGAAAATCTGGGTTAACCCACATGGGATATATCTGGGTTAACCAATATGGGTACTAGATGGGATTAAGCTGGGCATACCCATTTGGGCCCAGTTTGGTATGGGTCCCATCTGGGTCCCATCTGTCTGATATGGGTCCCATATGCTTCTTGGGTGCAGATGCCTTAGGGCCCCAAATGGTTTTCCATATGGGGCTCATGTTTCAGAGAATATGGGATCCATGTGGGTCCCACATGGGCTTGCTACCTGGGTTATTATCCTCTCTGTCTCTCAATATCTATCTCTCCCACTCTCTACTTATTTTTTGCACTTTTGCGCTTCGCGCTTAACATTTAGCTTGTTGCTCTTTAACGCTGCGGCTTTGCATTTGGCGCACTGCATTTCTATGATGCTGTTGATTGAATAAATTCATCGATTCCTGATGAAGCCGTATGAGCGAGAATTCAATTTATTCTTGTCTCATATACGGTTGTCTCATTTACTTCGTTTTCTATTTATTGTATGTATTATGAAAATGAGATAGCATAATGTGTATATTGATGGTCATCTTGCGAGTAATAACCATTAAATACTCTCATCGGGCTCTCATCGTTAATTTTTCTCTTCATTTTTTTTTTTTGATGGTTAATTATTGGGGGATGATTGTACAGGCCACCCCCACCTGAAATATTGGGGGATATATCCCCATCCCCCGTGATCGACACCCATGCCCGCGAGCCAGTATAGAAACAGCTAGTCCTCGAGTATTAATGCAGTCGATATGTCTTTTATATGCCGAATTAAAACAAAAATCTACCAAGAATTCTTACCTTAGCCTTTTATTGAGTAAAAATTTGTTAAAACATCACAGAAAATCTGAAACACTGTCTGTTAATCTTCGCTGGAAAAATGACTGAAAGTTTCAATCATTTGGGAATCGCAGACAAAAAGCACTGTATGGCGTCCGCGCTCGCACAAAGACAATTTTAACACGTAAACCAATGGGGATCGCAGGATGATGAGGATGAGGGTACAAATTTTTAACTATTCCCTGTGGGCTATTGCTATTCCCTGTGAGTGGGGGCACGGCTTGAAATCACGACTCCAATTTCGACCAATCAGATGGCTAGATTTCTAAAGTGAGGTATATAATATTGAATACATTTAGAAAACATTGGAAATATAATGAATAATACATCCATGTGTTCATGGCTGCCGAGGATGACGGACTTGATTTGACTTTGACGAAATTGGATGCGACACGATAAAATCGATTGGACAAAGTTAAAAAAAAACAAGTGAAACGCTCTCGGCGGTCTCGCCTGCATTACGCAATTCGGCATTACGCAATTCGATATGATGAAAAATTGAAGTTGGGACATTATTTTTATAGGCAGGGTGGCCCATTTGCAGACCCCGAAAATGAAATCCTCTGAATATAATAAGCATTTTGAAGTGAATATTGATTATGAATCATCAGAATAATTATTTACTGTATCATAAGAATACAATATAATGAGATTTAGTGTATGGGTAAGACTATAAATGTTTCAATGCTTGTCAGTAATTTACAAATAAAGTTATCTAATAAACTTTTTAAGAAAAGAGGATTTTTCAGCACTTTGTGTAAAAACAATTGGAAGGTAGAGCCCATCTACATCACATCACGTCTCATTAGCATAATGAGAACATTATTATGAGATATATACTCCAATATATATTATCCAAACATCAATATTGTCACCTAGCTGTAACTGATCATGTACATACTAGGCCTGGGATCGAATACTAAAATTACTATTAGAATATTCATGGGAAAGTACTCGAATGATTCGAATATTTACTTTCATGAAATATGAACAAATAACAAAAATTTATTTATTAATTCTCATATTAAATTTTGAGACTTCTTTGAGAAGTCTACTGACCTAAAATGACCTTTGACCTTGACTTTGTGACCTGGAATTTGTGTCACATGATTTGTGATACTTGATAGCCCTTGGGTACAAGTTTCATGGAATTTGAACAAACACTTTTGAAATTATGCTAAAATTTCAAAATCTTGATGTTGATGCCACAACAAAGTCTAAGTTTCCAGACCTGAAATGACATTTGACCTTTACTTTGTCACCTAAAAGACTAATAACATGATTGGTGATACTTGATAACCCTTATGTTCAAGTTTCATGGAATAGGAATGTATACTTTCAAAATTATGATAACAATTAAAAAATCTTAGCCTGATGCCACAACATAGTTAAGTTTGTTGACCTGAAATGACCTTTGACCTTGACCTAGTGGGCTGAAATTCTACTCACATGATTGGGGATACTTGATAACCCTTTAGTCTAAGTTTCATTGAATAAGAACTTATACTTTCAAAATTATATTACAAATTCAAAAACTTAACCTCAGGTTAAGTTTTTGATTATGATGCCACAACATAGTCTAAGTTTGTTGACCTGAAATGACCTTTGACCTTGACTTTGTGACCTGAAATTTTCCTCACATGATTGGGGATACTTGATAACCCTTTAGTCCAAGTTTCATTTAATAGGACCTTATACTTTCAAAATTATATTAACAATTCAAAAACTTAACCTTAGGTTAAGTTTTGATGTTGACGCCGCCGCCGCCGCCGCCGCCACCGGAAAAGCGGCGCCTATGTCTCGCCTTTTGCTACGCAGGCGAGACAAAAATGAATGACCAAGAACGAAATTGATTATGGTGAGATGTGGAAGGTTAGAAAGATTCGGGACGAAACTGAATGAAAATAGTATGAAATTTATTTGAAAAGTGTGTTAATGAACGGGAACCCTGAATACACTGGCGTACTGATGGGGCTTTAGAGGGGGGCAGTTGACCCCCCAAATAAAATTAAAACGTGGTTTATTTCTAGTTCGATACCAGTGATATACAAATGTTGCTGCAATGACATGATTTTCCGGGTTTTTTCTCTCACTTTTTTTAAAGATACCCCCAAAAGCCCATTCTTACATAGGTCAAGTGCCCCTTTTTTCTTCTAATAACTGTCCTTTTCCCTTTTGATAAGTGCCTACTTTTCCTTTCTCCATAACATGCACCCCTAATTCAAGGCGATTAAAAGCCCCTTTTTCTTTAATTTTCCCTAGAGCTCGCTCGCTACGCTCGCTCCCATTTATAAATGTTATAGTTATGTTACTTATAAAAGATTTGTTCAGTCTTTCTTCGTTAGATTGTGCTTAATACTCATCAGGGTTTGTTTTTTGTCTTCTTTGTAAGATGTAATTTTTCGCACTGGGACCTCACAAATCTTAACATTTTTGCTCGCTCGCTTCGCTTGCTCGAAAATTAATATTCACACCATTACACCCAACTGCAAATTATGTTGCTTAATTATATGCAGTATCTTGTACCACGTAAAGAAAGAAACAAATATTGATACCATCCCTGGTCGTGTAATCACAATCATGACGATGTAGGGGTATATACCAATGTATGTTTTTTTTTATGTTTCCCTTTTGAAGGTGCCCCTTTTTTCCCAGAAAGTGCCCTTTTTTGTTGTCCCCCCCCCTATTTTGGAAGACGCTCCAGCGCCCCTGCATTATGCTACTTGGTGGTGTTGCGGATTTTTTTCTAGCCCCCAAAAGTTTTTGCTCATTACGCCACTGCCTGAATATACATGGTCGTTAATCGTGAGAATATTCACTTCTCTCTCCCTCTCTGTTAAATCCTCCGAACACAGGTTGGAAATTTATTTTTTAAATTTCCCTTCATTATGAAGGTTGAAAAGAATGATGATAATATTAGGTTGAAAAAAAATGTCCATAAGTTATTTGTTAGCTTCCAAATAACATTATAGAGCACTGTGGTATATTAGTGGAAATCTTGACTGTCATAATTATACAAAAGGTTCGTTCCTTATCAGTACTACTGCTTGCATCCTTGGTTTACCTGGCAACGATGGAGTAATATTAATTACAGAGCCCGCAAAAACAGCAGTATGAATAATGATGTGGATATACCCTAGCTTAAGAACAGTAGACTAAATGAGCAGTAGCGCATGCAGATGTATCAACCGCTATGAATACATAGTATTGTATTATCATTACATCGTATTTTTCATGTGATATCGACTCATCCTAGATTTTACTGTATGGCAAGTAGATACGGTTAAAGAAAATATTAAAAAACTTGTTTCTCGCCGTGAAGAATTGATAAGGATAACGGTCAACATTTTTCATGTTAACGCTCTCTTCTTCCCAATTATTTTCACATTAAGGTAATCATACCCAAGTTTTATTATATATATATAATGACTGCTATGAGAGGGATAGTTGTTTTTATAGGTGATGGCAGGATGTAACATCCCCTTGTGCCTATAAAAAACAACTATCCCTCTCATAGCATCTATACTATTCCATTGTGGCAATCCAAAGAAAATTCCTCCGTTATTGAAAAATCAACAAATCATCTTTCTTGTCTCATCTTGTCTCATTAAGGATCACCTTTTTAAAATGGAAACCACGTTTGAAATATAGTTCACTCTAAAAAGAGTATTCTAAACTACTACTTTGTGTGGATTCCACTTTATGTGTAGTTGAATCAACCCTAGGAGGCGAGTTGGATCAGTCGGTAAAGCGTCTGCCTGTCGAACCAAAGATCGTGGGTTCGAATCCAACCCAGGCGGATGACTGAAGCCTGCGTTGTGTGTTACAGTGCCCCTCCCCTGTTTCATAGACGCAGGCTATGTTCAGTGGAAAACACTCCGTCCCTCCGATAGGACGTTAAAAAGGGGCCCCGTGTAGAAGAGAGTCACCACCTTTGTACGTTAAGAACCTACGGCACTATTCGTATAAGAGTAGGGGGAAACCCCGGTGAAGTGGTCCACCTGCACACCCCAATCAGTGATTCAGTTCGCTTTTCGCCTCCCAGGCACAGGTGACGCCAGATACTTAATAATAATAATAATAACAACGAAGTGATCCTCATTATAAGTCCTGAAAGAGTGAATTGCTACTCCACGCCAAGAGTGTATTAAAGAGCAGCAACGGCAAACGATGGTTGCTCAAGTTAAGCAGCAATCGTTGCTCACATTGTTTTCCCCTAAAGATTACACCATGAGACATAAGTAAAGCATGGAAAGTTGGTAATACATCCAATCATACTGCAATAATGAGGTGTCATAGTAACTACTCTATCAAAATGCCATGGAATCCATTTTTAGAGCCATTAATTTTATGTTTGGCTGGTCTACTAATAAACATCGGTATGAATTAAGACATGGATGCAGCACAAAACTTTCGCTTATAAATCTGATAAACCAAATTACAAAATATACTGATTAGGGAAGAATGACCCAATTTACTGCATGATCATCCAGGTATTTAAATAAATAATAAGTATTTATTACCAAATAAACATATACAATTTTATAGTCAATAAAATATACATACATATGATTTGGTAACTGGAGCTAATAAATATCAAAATGCTAATGGAGGTTAGCCATGAGTAAATCTTTCATTATTTCATATTGAATACAATCACAAAATTTGATTGTAGGTCTTTATGCAAATGAATGTTTATGTATTTCAAGGAACGTTTATACACTAATTACAAGAAAATCCAATTAAATCATGTAGCTTAATTTATAGCTTCATATGTAGAGGTGTCGTGGTCGAGTGGATACGTCAGCAGCCTGTCGATCACAAGGTCCGCGGTTCGAGTCCCGCCGCGGCACTAATGTCCTTTGGCAAGACATTGATATACATTTGCCACACTCAACCCAGGTGATGTAAATGGGTACCTGGCAGGAATTAATTCCTTGAAATGCTAGAGCGCCGTAATGGCAGCCGTGCAAAAGCCAGGGTAATAATCGGGAGCGCCTTGAGTGTCAAGTCTGACAGATACGAGCGCTATACAAGAACCAAATATTATTATTATTATTATTATTATTATTATTATATAGTCCGTATTACAATCATTCAGTTAAACATATTCCTCCAGTAGAAATTTCTGTAATGCTCTGCAAAAGCTTCTGCTGCTTGTAGCATGTATCATATCGCTCATAAAATTGCTCCATACAATAGGTCCCGAAAAAGAATTTGATTGTGTTCCTAGTTTGGTATAGATATTTACAACAGTTAGATAGCATATCTCTACGTTCCTTGTATTGTGAGGATGATCAAGGAATGAAATATAATCAATAAATCGGTGAGACAAATTTAATAGCAATATTTTTTGAAAATATCAAGTATTTTCAGGTCATAAAATAAAGGAGGTGAGTTATAGTTGAGGGTGCTCAGATATTATTAGGTCGACTTGGATTAAAATGAAATTACAATTAGTTGGGCGGCTTAGCAATATTTATTGTGCACACAGGTAGATTAACACGTTCTAAGCAAAACTGGATGTTGAGCCACCTCAAAATCGACCCCGAGGCCCGATATGACCTTTTTTTTAATGGCCCTCCAGATTTTTTTCCTGACTATTTAGACCCTCATACACAACAGCAAAGTATGGTGCTGAAGCAACGTCTTACACCACGTTAAGAGAACATCTTGAAGATAATCCCTGATATTGTAGATTTAGATCATAACATAATATACCTAAAATTTGTAATTTTGCGCTTGGAGATTATCCTTTATAGGTGACCCTTCTTTTCCAGGAAATGCCCCATTTTTGTTGGTAGCCCCCCCTTGATAGACACTCTGTTACTCCTGCCATGCCAAATGTATGATTTGCAACATAAATAATGCTTTCTCCATCTCACTAGGGACGAGATATTTATTCTATTGTCTTGTTTTCTGGCTACATGCAAAGCCCCTCAAAATGGGTTTCTCGTCAGAGCAAATCATAAAGCAATCAGAAACTCCTAAATCGTGCAAATTAGAATTGATGCCCTAATGACCTTATACCATAACATCTCTGCTTTTATTTTCTTTCTACCATATTCATTTGGCAGATTTCATTTAGTTGTAGTTCCTGATATTCGATGTAGTTTTCCTCCCCAGATTTCTAGACTACGTTTTTTGTTACTCTTAACCTGCAAATCAGTGTGACTTCTTTAGTGTTATCCATGGATATATTCTCAAGAACTTTACCAGAGACCTATTGGAATGACAGCATTTCCGGGCATAGCCCCACTCCCTCTCTTTCTCTCTCTCTCTCTCTCTTTCTCTTTCTCCCCTATCTCTCTTTTACTCTCCCCTTTCTCTTTCTTGCTCTCTCTCTAGCTATCTCACTCTCCCCTCTCTCTCTCTCTCTCACACACACACCTACTCTATCACACTGTCTTTCATGCCCATGCACACCCTCTCTAATACACTCTCCAGTACCATAAGTACTCCTCTAATATTCCCATGCCAAATGTATGATTGCAATAAACATAATGCCTTCTCCGTCTCACTAGGCAAGAGATATGTATTCCATTGTCTGGTTGCCTGGCTACCATTAAAGGCAAATCCCTTCATAGTTTCATTTTCATATGGAACAGGCTCCTTACACAAAATAACAAATGCATGCTCTCATGACTCCAGCCCTTTGAGCATAGATGAACCATAAATCAAAGCTAAACTTTTTTTTAAATCAATCTTCCAATCACATACATATATGGAGGTAATTTTCTTTATTTCTAACCCGTTCCATAACAAAACATTTCTATTCGGTGTCATCTCTTACCTTTAGTGGAATTATAATGATTATGCATTGATAACATGAATAATATTAGTAGTGTAGAGCAGGGGTTCTCAAGCCTTTTCCTTGACGGTACGGATGTGATTTACTATACATGGAAGCTAAAGGGTCCGAAACATGTGATGGCATTCGCGCGAAAGCTCTTCCGGTCATTCGTATACGTCAATAAATATAAACATTATTATATCTTGCATCAAAAATTTATTGGTTTTTGATTTGTTGAGAGCTCGTCACGTGACCAGAAATATTTCAACTATTTTAATGTTATCGAAAATAATATCGCTAGTGATATTCGTTTGTCTCGCAATGAATCTAAAAGATCTCGACGTTTCGTGCGCCGCTGCAACACTTCGTCAGGTGATAAAAATTAATGTAAGCAAGCGTGTTTTATACTCTACGGGAGGACCGGCGCGGCGGTCAAAAATTCGATCGATAATTGGAACAATAACGCACAAGGCTTATTGGCCGACGCACACGGTGCTCGACCAATCAACAGGCCGCTGGTTCGGCTCGCCTGCTGGGCGGAAGCAATAGCGAGCTCAACCAATCAACGGGCCGCTGGCTCGGCCCGTCTGCTGATTGGAATCGTCCGGTGCTGGCCGGCTGGACGGGGAGTGTCATGGCGGCGTATCGTTCGCATCCAAAATTCGGGGATATCGATCCCGTTGTCTCTGTTGAAATTATTGGGATTGAGACGGATATTGATAGCTTCTTTTACCCTCCGTGTGTACCAGTGCCGTTCCTGGGAAAGGCACTGAACCCCGTCCCAGTCTGGTTGATGCTGGTTATCCCAGGGGCGGATCCAGCCGGCGGCAAGGGAGGGGGCCTAAAAAGGGGCCCACTTCGTGCGAAAATTTGAAAATCGTGCCGGTCGATTTTTCGCTCAGTGGGGGTAGTGAGCAAAAAAAAAAGGGGTAGTGAGCACAATTTTTTTGGGGGGCACCCGAAAAAAAAATTTCCCTCCGGGAAAGGTTATTTTTTTCCACCGCCACCCCCTTGGGCGCCAGGGGAGGGGGCCCAACTTCTTTTTTTTTTAAAGGGTGTTTTCTAGGGAGGTGGCCCGGCCCCTGGATCCGCCACTGGGTTATCCCAAGCATGTTCGGCTACGGCTGAGTTGTCAGTCCGGCGGAGCCTGACGTCCCTCTTATGCTCAGTGATTCTTTCTTTTATAGGACGGACAGTTTCACCGATGTAGGATCTATCACATCCTTTGCAAGGGATGTTGTACACAATGCCGTCCCGTCTATGTGGAGGAATTGGATCCTTGGGGCGTGTAAGTTGCTGACGTAGGGTGGTATGAGATCTGAAAACCGTTCGAATGCCATGGCTCTCTAGGCGGCGCTTGAGTTGTTGGCAGACACCGTCAATGTACGGCAAGACTGTAAATGTCTTGTATACCTTCTGATCCCTGGGTTCCGACGATCTCTTCTTGGTATTGTGTACAAAACGGCGTGGGTAACCGTTGAGACTCAGGGCGCTGTGGACACGTGTCCGTTCTTTGCATGGCTGTTGTGGACTTGTCACAATACGTGAAGCTCTGTCAAATAGACATTTCACTAGACCTCTCTTCACCGATATGGGATGGTGAGAGTCAAACGCTATGTACTGGTCTGTGTGGGTAGGCTTCCTATATACTGAGGTGGAGAGCCTATGGTTGTTGTGTCTATGAACTAAAGTGTCTAAGAATGCTATCTTCCCTTCACACTCTATCTCTGATGTGAACTGGATGGTTGGTTCGAGGCTGTTAATTCTTGTGTTTAAGCAGATTATCTGTTTCAGAGATGGGCACTATGATGAAGGTGTCATCTACGTATCTCTTCCAAACACGAGGCATGCAAGAGAGGGGACATGTGTCCAACGCTTCTTCTTCGAAACTCTCCATGTATAGGTTGGCCACGACAGCCGAGACCGGACTGCCCATGGCTGCCCCTTCTGACTGTTCATTCTGTTCTTTCTTTAGGTCCAGCACCTTGCTGAACCTAAAGAAAGACAATGCGAATTTTGGATGCGTACGATACGCCGCCATGACACTCCCCGTCCAGCCGGCCAGCACCGGACGATTCCAATCAGCAGACGGGCCGAGCCAGCGGCCCGTTGATTGGTTGAGCTCGCTATTGCTTCCGCCCAGCAGGCGAGCCGAACCAGCGGCCTGCTGATTGGTCGAGCGCCGTGTGCGGCGGCCAATAAGCCTTGTGCGTTATTGTTCCAATTATCGATCGAATTTTTGACCACCGCGCCGGTCCTCCCGTAGAGTATAAAACACGCTTGCTTACATTAATTTTTATCACCTGACGAAGTGTTGCAGCGGCGCACGAAACGTCGAGATCTTTTAGATTCCTTATTGACCACATTGTGAGACAAACGAATATCACTAGCGATATTATTTTCGATACCACATCCGCAATGAGTAATATATTTAGCATTATTTTAATGTTGCTCTGAAAAAGTACTATTTGGGAGTACTATTTGGGAGTAGAAGTACTATAATGAGAGTACTATTTGGGGGTTGACATTTTTTTAATTTTCTTTTCAATTTGAAATTTTTATATTTTTGTTTAGTTGTTTTTTTAAATCTAATAATTTGTGTTTATTTTTTTTATTTTTTTAAATAAAAATTGATTTTTTTTTTTTTAAAGATAAATTTTTGATGCAGGATATAAAACAAATATACCATGCCTTCTTTTCGAGGTACTGGTTAAAACTATGGGCCTCGGTAACTCCAAAGTACCATTTGCTTCGGGGCTGCGCCCCTCAGCAAATAGTACTATTGGAGTCACCTCTTGCGCATAGCTTTAACCAGAACCTCTGGAGACAGTGTATATTTGTATACTATTAATTGCTGGAAAGTCCGACACAACTCAAACATTAATGAATTTTGACTCAGTCTACTCATAAAACTTACAATAATTAAATTTTGTTTTAATATTTAAAACTTTTATTGCTTCTTCATGTCAACAGAATAACAAAAATACATTCATAGGCGTTTTACAAATTAATAACTTCCATATTATAGTAGTACATGATTCAGAATCATAAGTGTGAACATAAATGGATGAAGGCAAATAAAAATGAGTAAGACCTTTTAAACTACACTATGGGTTTCCATTTATTAAGATGAACATGCAGTTTCCCTTTACATAAGGCAATAATTCGTTCAATTTTCTCAAGGTAAAGCATATTTGCCTGAAACTGACTGAAAATCAACATTTTATCAAAATATTTGTTTCTTTGAATAAAGTATTTACCATAAAATATAACTGTGTTTACAAAAATGTTTCCTGGGTGTACGCCAAAACAGATATCTAATTTAGAAAGTGGTAAAATAATTACTTTTAACTCACATAACCACTTGTAAACATAGGTCCAAAATTTAGCTACAATTGGGCAGGAGAAAAACATATGCATCAAATTTTGGTTATCCTTCTGGCAAAAATTACATTTTGGTGAGGTCTTTATACCAATACGAAAGAGAAATCCGTTGGTAGCAATTCTCCGGTGAATGAATTTAAATTGGAATGTTCGAATTTTTGTATCTAAAGTTGTCTTGAATACTTTAACAAAACTGTCTTGCCATTGAATTAAATTCTCTAGACTTAAATTAAAATCATCTTCCCATTTTCTCAAATGGTTTGTCTTTTCCAAACTCAATGATATTTTTTCCATATATAACAAATAACAAAATTTAGAAGGTTTCTTTTTTGACAAAAATTTACTGAGTTTGTTATCTTCAAGTCTAGGATTACAAATTCTTTGGGTAAAAAACTTTCTTCCAAGTTGACCTGATTGCATAAACAATAGCACTATAATTCATAAATTGAGTTAAATTCAGTTAAAAATCATGTTGAATTTCGGAAAATGTTTTGAAGCTACCATCTTCTTTCAAAATATCCTGAATATATTTAACTCCTGAATTAAACCATTTTCTATAAAATAAAATTCTACCGTCTACTTTGATGGCAAATTTATTCCATATAAGTTGTGACACAATATCCTTGAATTTAACCGGATTATAGTACTTATAAGCAGACCATGCCGTTAAGACATCCAACCAGAATTGATTTATTGAAAATGAATGTATATCTCCCGCCTGAAAGTTACAACTAAAACAATTTCTTCCCCATAATGTTTCATTTGGCATCGCAAAAAGGTTTTCCAAATACCCTTGTTTTGTTTATCCAAAACTCTCTTTACCCATGCAACTTTGAGTGCACTACAAAAACTCTTAAGATGGGTCATTTGCAACCCCCATCTTCGTATGTATTAAACATAATATTTATTTTGATCCTATCTGTTTTTCCACTCCATAAGAAATTAAAGCACATCCTTTGCAATCTAACAAAAAAACTATCTGGTGGATCTGGCAAATTACTAAATAAATAAACAAAATTAGGTATAACTAGTGATTTAATTACTGCAGGGTCAAGTTTCGACAGTTCCATACATTAAAAAGCGTTTTAGCTTCTTTTATCTTAGCCTCAAAATTGATTGAATAGATATCTGATAAAAAATCAACTGGAATGTTTATACCTAAGTAATTAATAACATTATCGACCCATTCGACAGTCAAATGATTACATAACATACCTGTAAAGTTTCCCAATCTCACAATTTTACTCTTATTAACATTGATTTTCAAACCAGAAATATTTGAGTACAACGATAAAATATCGAAGCAATTCGAGAGATTAAGTTCAGTGGCTGCAAGATAAATAAGGGTATCATCTGCGTATTGACTTATCCGCACTTCATTGCCTTTAAATTTAATACCCTCTGAGTACTCTGTCTAAACATGATACCTAGAATTTCAGCTCCGATTAAAAACAAGTAGGGGGAAAGAGGACATCCTTGTCTAACCCCTTTGTAAAGTAAAAACTGATGACGAGTATCCATTGTTTATGACACAACTTTCAATATCGTTATACATCATTTAATCATGGATTTGAAAGTACATCCAAATCCAAATTTGGTTAAACATATATCTAAAAAATTCCACTCTATCGAATCAAAAGCTTTCTCAAAATCAATCGAGAAAACTATACCCCCTATTGAATATTATTTGCCAAAATCAATTGAGTCTATAAACAAACGAATATTTTCACCAATATATCTACCTTTAAGAAATCCAGTCTGGTCCTCATGAATAATAAAAGGGAGAACCTTTTGAAGTCTGGTTGCTAAAATCTTCGCTAAAATCTTATAATCTGTATTTCAAAGTGATATTGGACGCCAGTTCTTCAGATGGAGGGTATCTTTTTATTTTTTTTGGTAACAAAGTTATTATCCCCCGTTTCATTGAAGGACACAGTTTTCCATTTTTATAGCAAATATTAAAAACTTCATAAAGCAATGTTTTTATATCTTCCCAAAATATCTTATACAAATTAGCAGGTAAGCCATCAGAGCCTGGTGTTTTATCACAAGACATTGACATAATTGCATCGTAACATTCTTTTTTCTAATACAGATCCTTCACAAAGCATAGCTAAATCATTATTGATACAAGGTATATTCAGATTTGTCAATGTGCTCTCGATAATTACATACTCAATATTATTTGAAGTATACAAGTTTTCAAAAAATTGTTTTTCTTCAGTCAATATATCAGATAGCTCCGTTATAATAACATCACCTTTTACCAGCTGTTGTATATGTTTCTTATCAAAATTCCTCTTTTCTAAGTTCAGAAAATAAGGCGAATTCTTTTCTCCCTCTGAAATCCATGTTGCTCTTGTACGGACCATTATTCCGCGAACATATTCTTCATGTATCTTTTGTAACTCTACAATAATTACACTTGTAAGATGTATAGTGAAGGAAATGAGGCTGTTTTAGGTCTATATCTGGTGAAAGGGGAATTGTTACAGTTTAAAAAAAACACCCAAAACCCATAGGCCCGTATTCTGAAGTCAGGTTTAACTTTAAACCTAGGTTTAAGTCTAGTCTAAGCCTCGCCTAACTCTCAGATTTAAACCTAGGTTTAAAATTGCGTTTCTGAAGTCAGGTTTAAGCCTGGGCCCCGTATTACAAAGAGTTGATATCAATCGCAACTTATTTGCGATTGATATCAATCGCAACTATGTACATAAGAGATAGGAGACTGCAAACTTACGATTGATTTGGATCAATCGTAACTCTTTGTAAGACGGGGCCCTGGTCTAACTTTGTAGAAATGGTACACATATTTAAAACTGGGGTACACCTAGTTTAAGTCTGGCTTAAGTCAGAGAAGAAGACACCATTTTGACGAAGTATTGCAAATAATGAGACCGGAGAGACCTCTTGTGGAAGGAAAAAAAACCCTTTCACATTTTGGCGACGATGAATTTTTGCATCGCTGTCGTTTTACCAAATAAACAGCGATTTGCAGACCACCTACTTGCTAGCTAGCCGACCCCAACACTGGAGAGACACACACACATCGCGTGCGGATGAAAGAGCGCCTTGCGATTTTATGCCTTCGGCAAGTTTGAACATTAATTTGGATACTTTATTTGCTTATTGAATCTTTATGCCTACAATTTTCTAAATCTTAAAATTTTATATTTTATATAAGTTTGTGTGATTTGTATAGTACGACAATCCTTGAAACTAAAAAGTTGCCAAAGTAAATCGACACGTATCACTTTGTTGCAGAGAAAAACAAATATAGTAGCCCCATAGGCCATACCATAGTTTGACGTTATGTTCACGTAGTTTGAAGCTGTGAATGCAATGCAAATTTTTGAATTGCGTCCCAACGATGTAAACAAATGCGATTGATTGATTGATTTTTATTCGACAAGCTTCCAACATATACAATAATAACAGATCAGAAATAAGACAGCTTGAACAGGATAACCCACGAAAGCTCGAGAGCTTATTTCCAGTGGGGTCCCCTACAGACATGTACAAAATTAATAAGTGAAAATAGTAATATTTACAGACAGATAAGAACCATAAAAAGAATTACTTATTAAAGATAATGATAATAACAACATTAAACTGATGATGGAAATGATAAAGAGTACAAGAAGAAAAAGAAGAAGGAGAAGAAGAAAAGAGGAGGAGGAAGAAGAGGAAAATAATGATGAATTTGTAGAATTTCTATAACGTACAAAAACATAAGTATATACAAAATGAAAAAGTATGAACCGGCAGAAGAATACAAATTTCAATCATATAACATGTCATTCACTTCTCTTCTCTGACTCTCAAGTATTAGGTATTCCTTTAATTTCCTCTTAAAATGAGCATAGTTTTCTATTTCCTTTACACCATTGGGAAGGGAATTCCAATGTTTTATGGCATTGTAATAAAACGAATTTCCAATACTACCTACTCTTTCTGGTAAGTTAAAGTTGAATCGGCTGTTTCTTGTATTATAGTCATGAACGTCAGTAACAAGATCGAAGTTGGATCGAATATAATGATTCGACCTGGTATGATAAATTTTATGCACGTGATGCAATACGAGTTGTTTTGATCTTTGGTCGACTTCAAGAAAACCAGCTTTAGAAAGTTCGCAGTAGCCAACATGAGTTCTTGGACCAGAACAGTTGATAAATCTCACCATTTTGTTCTGTATAATCTTCAACTTCTTTTGATCTGATTTGTTTATGTTACTATACCATGCAGGGTTAGCATAGTCAAATAAACATTGAATAAGAGCAAAACAGAGTGTACGTCTTGCTTTTAAATCCATACAACTTTGATATCTGTACAAAAATTTCAGACGAGAATTTGCTTTTTTTACAACTGATTCTACTAAAGATGAAAATGAAACTGCGCTAGCTAACTCAATGCCTAAATACTTCACAGACTCTTTTTAAAATAAAATTGTAAGGTTGGATTTAGAGTTAGGAGTAAATTCATGTAGAACTAGATTTATATTTATAAGGCAATCATGGATTAATTAAGAGCCAACGAGCGTATTAAACCGGAAATCTAGTAGAGTTTTGGGTAATTGTACAATTCCTGCCCAGATTAAAATATGATTGATGTCAAAACATCCTGAAGTTAGAACATCCTAAAAATGCACTAGGCTAGATCTACATCTAAATAAGATTAAAATGACTAATAAAAGAGAAACTAAAATGATCAAAAATACCTTCTTGATGCAGAATAACTAGTCCAAGGTCAACATTGAAGCTCATTTGGTCGAATTTTAGGTGTTTTGTTAGGACAATGCATTACGTTTTCTAACCGTGTGTACGTGTATGTACGAACGAATGCGCGCACGATCGAATGATATGCGCGCACGGTGGCCGAGAAGGGGATTGCGATACCCGGCCATACGTGTACACCACAGAACTGTGATGTACACACGTCGGTTCGAAAAAGGATCGCATTGTCCTAAAAACGCCTAAAATTCAACCAAATGAGCTTCAATGTTGACCTTGCATGGACTAGTTATTCTGCATCAAGAAGGTATTTTTGATCATTTTTAGTTTCTCTTTTAGTCATTTTAATCTTATTTAGAGCATTTTTATGATGTTCTGGAAGTTTTGACTAATCTGGGCAGAAATTGTAGAATTACCGAGTTTTGTATCGATTATTTATTTAATATTTTTAAAGGTCAATTATTCCACCCTAGACATCTAGGCCTAGATTCAGAATTTTTCAGCAGTTTTATAATAATCAAAGGGTAAAACAAACCAAAGATCACGCCGTAACGTTCATCGGTTGCTTCGAAAGAGATTTTTTGTGTCAGATATTTTGAATTGAAATTATTAAATTTGCAGCACGAAATCCAGCTATAGCAGCTACCCTGGAAGATGGGTGAGCTATACTACTGAGCATGTGCAGTAGAAGCAGACGACATCTCCATGGTAGTTAAACCTTGACTTAATTAGACTAGACTTAAACCCGGGTTTAACTAAACCTGGCTTTCAGAAACTGAAATGATACTTAGACCTGAAGTCTGACTTAGTTAAACCCGGGTTTATAGTTAAACCTGGGTTTGCCTAAACCTGACTTCAGAATACGGGCCATAGCCTCCTGGGCGTTCCGCATTGACGTGCCCTGTGCTCCGGATGCGGACCGTGGTCCCGACTGAAGCCCTGGAGCAGATCACACTGCTGATGACTCGTATTAATTAGGATATATTTCTTTCCGATTTTTTGACCAAGCTGCAAAAAAGTGAGTTTTGACAATGAAGACAGTGAATTAAATTTACATGGTTGATTAGCAGCATATGCATGTATGTATAGGTCGGTTACATGTCGTTTTTCAAAAGGTTCATAATTCTGGAAGGTTCGATATTCAAAAGGTTTGCAATGGGATTAATATTTCTAAAAATGAAAAAAGAAAAGTAGGCATTAAAAAAGACAAATTTAGAAGGAAGGTAGATCCGGGGGAATCGACCCAGCAGACAGTTGTCCAAGAAGACTGGATAAAGAAAGGGGACAAAAAGAGAAGGACTCGTGGCATAATTCTTCATTTATCATCATCATTTTTTATTAAAGTCAGCATTTTCCCCCCTACAACGGGTTACTGACTTTCGTGCCATGATGACACTACCTCCTTCCACTTCTTCATGTCTTGAGCGAGCATCCTCCAACCTTACTGCTTTCTTTCTTCACCATATTTCTCCATGAAAATTGAGGTATTCCTTTCCCTGTTATGCCGCCCACTTCCAGATCCCATGCTTTTTTAAAACAAATTCATTATCTTCCCTTTTCAACACATGACCCATCCATCTCAATTCACTTGTATGTACCACTTCTACGACAGTTTCTTCCAGACCCGACCTTTCCATGAACTAACTTGTGTTTTTCTGTTGGACACTCATCTCTGTTTTAACACAAACCTTACTACTGCCTTGTATTCTCCTTCTACCAGCTAGGATCGCGGCTAGCTCATTAAACTTCATTGTCCCAATCTTCATTCCCTTGCACAATGAAGGTCCTCGGCCCACTTCTTTTCCTGCATGGGGTGACATTCTGAAAATTGTTTTAAATATTGTCTTATCTTTTCTAGTATCTTCCGGAGATAATACGCTAATATTGTTGTAAGTTGGTATTCTGAAAATTATCTTAGCACTATATTATCTCTTGACGGACCGCTTCTATCTTATCTTTCACACACCCCTTTTTTAAAACCCCACAAATCAAGATCTATTTTATATAAGCATGATGAATAGGTCAACCAATAGGAGTACTAATTATGCCATATCTTAAGATGCGCTCCATGCATACTAATTTTGGGCTTAATTTATTAATTGAGCGCTTATTGCGCGTCGTCATCAAATATCTAGTGTAATTCGCTGTGGCATATGCATATTAGTAAGACAAGTCACGCTTTCACTTAATGATGAATGGCATCAAGCAAAAAAGAAACACCGCAGAGAGCATTAAAATCGTCATATTCTAGCGTGTAATTACTTATATAGTTATAAAGTTCTCTTCTGTGATGGCTTCGGTGACACACACTCTTCTTCTAACTGGTCTATTGGCAGGAAGTTGGTGCTGAGCAAGGAAGATTGACGCCATTATATTATCACCTACGACAACCCCTACCTGTGGTGAATATTGTCGTAAATACCAAGATACCAAATAAATACCAAAATGCAAGATAAGATAAAATAAAAGATACAACAATTTGACGAATACCAGCTATCTTGTCATATTATCTTGCAATCACATATGCAAATGAGGAATAAGCGCCATTTTATTGATAATACGCACAAGCGCACAAAAGTTTGAGCGCCAGAGAGGAAAGGAGAGCACGGGCAAAAGTCGTCATACTAGTTATATCCCTGCACGTTTTCGTTGCAATCCCACCAACACCACCATACATTAAAGAGAAGGTTCATTGATTTTAAAAACTAACTTTATTGTCATTATTGCAAAAGTGACACTTTGATTTGACAAGGTTATCAAAATTCAATGCTTGGAAACATTCGAAGTAATGATTATTATGAATTACAAAACGCTTAAATACAGCCCCGGCATAGCACCTGAAATGCTCTCCGATCGCTGCTGAGATGTGTGACGTCACATGTTGAACATGATTTGCACAAGCAGACGATGTCCCATGACATCTTACACATTTTCAGTGCCTGTTTCGTCATCTTCTCTTCAGTTATTTCTCTTACTTCACTACCGTCAGGCTAAATGTTTAATCTATTGCCTCACTCTAAACCCCGCGCATGGTATTATTTTGATGAAAAATGCAGCGATACAAAAATAAAGGAATCTTTCGCTTGTAAACAAAATAAGACGCCATTGTATTTTCAGCTGCATACACCGCGGTATGTTCGGCGTTTCAAGAGGGAACAAATGCGTCCATGCTATCATTCCGGGGGGTTTTAAATTTGAAAGTGTGGTTTCTTTGATTGTTCATTAACCCCTATCCTGTGTATTTACAAACAAAAGAATTTAGTTATCAGAATCGGTTTCATATCCCTTTTTGAATGGTGTGAAATTCCATCACATTTATATACACTAAACTCATTATAATTTGAGAAATAATAGCATTGCAATTATGTTCATTCTTTATGGGATGTCGTCTGCTTGGGCAGGATTGGTTCATACTGTGACGGCATTAAAACATCGTTATTTTTCTGGCGAATCTCTCGCATATCCCAGATGCTATGGAGGTGGTTTTACTTGTATTTTTATAAATCACCCGATATGTAGTTGACCTAAAACGTGTACGATGTCCATCTGTTAGCTTACCAGTTTCTAGTGATACGTTATTTGCCATATTTGTGATTTTCTTTTAACCCGCACTTTAACCCAAGCACACACACACACACACACACTATTTCTTTTAGCTCGACTAATTGCTCCGGATCACTCATCCAATCTTTTTCTCTCTCCTTCACCCATCCACTCATTAATTCTCCCTCTCTCTGTCTGGATAGATCGGAATCATTTTAAAAACTAAAAATTACAACTGAAAACTAGACCCTATAGGTGCAACAATGAAATCCGTCACTAATACATATCAATATGATAATATTAAACCGTGAGTGCGATCATCCAAGGCATTAATTGTTACGTATATTTCTTTTATCTACACAACTTGATCGCGTTCAACTGGAGTTCATGACGCTTTATATGTTATTACTTCTTCGTTCGCTCTACATGTCGTGCTGTTAGGAACGGGGAATCGGCATTTGAGAACTTTCATACTTTCTCAACTCAGCTCAAGCAAGTTTTATCGGATTTGGCAAATGATATGATTTCAATGCAAGTAGAGCCAGACAGTCAAGAATTTGGCTGGAATTAATATTTTTAATAAGACTCATGTTTAAAGTATCGCCATATAAAATCGCAGTTTCCACCAATTTGAGCACGCATGCACTGTTGTACTAAAGTAGGCATTTTACAAAACGGACTGCTTATAACTATAAGGACTCTATCGTTAGACTTGTTAACCAGTAGTTTATGGTTCATTATTCCTCAATTATTATTACATCGAAACAAATCGTCGTTCATCTAAGCTTTTGTTTCAAGTTTATTTATTTCGAGTAGGTTCAAGTGAATTCAAAAATTTGGGTCCATTGTATATAAAGGTACTGTGATACGCGGTAAATGATAGAGGTTTGGAAAACATAGTACTACATATTTTTGGTAAATCTTTTGTTTTCAGTTAAAACATAAATTGAGCAAGGTGAAGTAAATATAAATCAAAAATCTTCAGAATATTATTATCATTAAATAATTTGTCAGTAGGCCTATGTGCAAAGAATCCAGCTTTGTTTATAATTCGTGCCCTTTTTTGCAATAAAAGAATTATGTCAATTTGTGTTTTTGAGGAATTCCCAATCCAATAATTCCATAATTAGATAAGAGAGTACAAGTGTAGATTAAAGCATTTTCAGAATATTCGATGGAAAATAATATTTCATTCTATTGACGTTTCCAATATTTCTGGTAAGCAATTGTCTCAAATTGTCAATATTAGTTGTCCAAGAAAGTTTATTGTCAATATTAATAAGGCCTAGCTAGGAATCGTGTAGAACACACTTCCAATATTTTTACATTATCAAAGATTATGTCACCAGGACTAAAGGCAGTGAATGATGCCATTGCTCTGCTCTGAAATGCCCACTGCTTGATTAATACACATATCGTGAGTTATTCATACCGTTTCATATTTTGGAAAAGTAATCCATTGTATTCAGAAGTCATAGAATAAGACCGTTTAAAGTATTGACCTATACAACAACAACAATGACAAAATACACCAAAAAAAAACATACAAAATAATAATAACAGTAATAATGATAATGAAAATAATAGTAATAATAATCTTTATTCACTGTTTAGTCCCCTTACGAAAGTCCTCTTTCTTGTATTTCTTTCATTAATCTAACTACAGTCAAACCTGCTTGAGCGACCACCTGTATAGAAAGCATAATGAAAACATTTGGTCCTAAACGTAAATAAGGTCCGTGTGTGTGTGTGTGTGTGCCACGGAAATTGTTGCAAAAACACACACAACACAGGCCGCGAAGGGAAAATGGGCTTGTGTTGGATCCATACCAGGTGACCTTTGTAACAATTCTGCTTATTGGATGAAAACTGAGAATAAAAAATGATCACTGGATTTTAAACCAATCACCATGAATCTTATATGAGTGGACGGGGAATTTCATCTTCTTTCCAAAACCGTTCACCCCTCTGCGACATGACATCGACTTATCCTGTCACGTCCGGATCGGATAAATAACGCGGGGTAGCAAATTTAGGGTCAAATTTCTGTTCTCTCCATAGACAATTGCCATCGATCATGCCCAAGTTTGAAAGAAAAATGATCACTGGCTTTGTGACTTTACTTAGTAAAACATACATGATCATGAAGCTAGAATAATGAACTTTGAGAATCTGCATATGTTCACCCCTTTTTGCGGCGATTACCCGTTCTAAAGAAATGTGTTTTAGTGGGAAAAACGTGCTAAAAACATGATGATTTACGTGTTACAGCCTCTGTGGACGTTTCAGGGCGAGCAGATGCGCGCTAGTTTTCACTATGACCACGTGTCTATAAAGACCAGATTTTACATTTCCCTTGACTTTGGTTTCTCATTGAAACCTGTACTAAAGGAACCTATATTATACATAAAGACCACCTACCCATAGTGACCACTTTTTATGTTTCCCTTGAGCGGTCTTATTATACAGGTTTCACTGTATGACTATATATTATGTCGGTATATAATACATGAACATTACAGAATATAGTATTATATTAGTATAATGTCAGAATTTATGTAGCAATTTATGACATGATCGTTGTATTTTGTACATTGTGCATGTATGTTTATCACGGTTTTTTCCTCGTAAATGTATAATTATGTGTATAATTTCACCGCCTTGTACTGTTCTCTGTATTCCGGCAGTAGCCTAGGCTTGCATGCCTTATTTCTAAATGTTTCTGTTGTTATATTAATAAATTAAATTGGTGAAAATAAAAACATATAATAATATTGATGATCATAATGATAATAACAACAATAAAATGACAGTAATAATAATGTTAGCAATGATCATTGTCATCGTCATTGTAGTCATTATGATATAAGCAGTAATAACGATGATGATAATAATAATAATCATAAAAATAACAACAACAATCATAATAATAATATTAATATGCCTAATGATAATAATAATAACTGGTTCTTATGAAGCGCTCTACTGGTTACAACTTAACAGACCAAAGCGCCTATGGTATTATTACCCCTGCCACCGGATTTAATTACAATTGTGCGCAATACTGTTTTATTATATTTCCTCTTCATCACTTTATCTTACGTGCATGTTGTATATACGAAACCTTTGGGCTCAAATTTTGAAGAATGTAAAAACTCACGATTTTTTTTCCACCAAATATGTATTATCTGATAAAACCTTTTAACTGTTTGAATTTTTGATTAGGAGTTTGAGGTAATATTATAGAGATATCGACTGCTACGAGAGGACTGGCTGTTTTTATACGCACAAGGAAAGTTGAATCCGCTGCCATCACCCCGAGGCGCGCGCCCACCAAGGCGCGCCGAGGGGTGATGGCGAGCCAGTATAGAAACAGCTAGTCCTCGAGTATTAAAGCAGTCGATATGACTTTTATATGCCAAATTAAAACAAAAATCTACCAAGGATTCTTACCTTAGCCTTTTATTGAGTAAAGATTGGTTAAAACATCACAGAAAATTTGAGACACTGTCTGTTAATCTTGGCTGGAAAAATGACTGAAAGTTTCAATCATTTGGGAATCGCAGACAAAAAGCATATGGTGTCCGCGCTCGCACAAAGACAATTTTAACACGTAAACAAATGGGGATCGCAGTACTCATACCCGCCCACAAGTCAGTTAATAGTCTTTTGAAAAGATCCCTAGGGCACTTTTCAAAAGACTATTGACTGGTAGGCGGGGCATGGCTAAAGTCACGACTCCAATTTCGACCTATCAGATGGCTAGATTTCTAAAGTGAGGTATATAAACCTGTTTGATATACATTTGAATGTTGGATATTACACACACATGCATGACGCAATGAAACAAAAGAGTGTGACTTATTCAGAATATAGGGTTATAAAAACTAATTATATTTCAAAGTTTCTTTTACACACCATAAATCTATCCATTCAAACACGTTTTCTTGATTAAACATAAAACATATGTTGTCATGCCACACAGAGAAAATAAATCATCAAATAATGTGATGGATAAGTAATTTTATGTTATCCAAAATGAATTGATGTCTTTTTACAGGATGCGCATTTTGAGTGGAAACACTATACATAAACGTCTACAGCGTACATGCACTGTATATAGCAATTCCAACAGGTATTAGCAGTATTAGTCCATGGGCTAAAAATCGAAATGGCCCCACCCCCTAAATTACTCAGATGTTTGTCTAAACAATGGATATTACGTTAGGATGGAGGGCACGGAAATCAAATCTTTAATCATAATGTTAAACACGTTAATTTGCAATAGGAAAGCGCAAGACAAAAATCTTTGTTAGGTCTCTACTCATTGCTACTCCTCGATTTGGTATACCAATCATCTCTTTAATGTGCAGTAGTATGTTTTATACATCTTCCTACATCTTGTATTGTACTGGTTGATTCAAATATAAATACTGATTTTTTTTTTTTTTTTTGGAGCGGTAAATTTTATACCAACTTGTCTGCCCAATTGTTTTTCTTCTTTTTTATTTTACACATAGCGAGAGGGAATACACATACCGATAGAGAGACAGAATGGACATGGCGCTTTCTACAGCGTTGAAGGAAGGCGATTTTGTAAAGACAAGGTCTATTCTAGAAGACGAGACAGGTGATGCCAAGTTGGTCATGCTACGCAGTGTGGATCCTGATGGAAAGACACCCCTCCAAATCGCTTCAGAAGAAGGGCATATCGACCTCGTGAAATATATGACTGATTTGGGGGCGGATCTAGACAAACGAAGTAGAAGCGGCGACGCCCCTCTTCACTATGCGTCTCGGAGTGGCCGCCAGAATGTTGCTCAATATCTCATCGGTGAAGGAGCAGATACCAATATTGGTGATAGCAATGGCTATACACCTCTCTATCTTGCTTCGGAGGAGGGCCATTTTGGTGTTGTTGAATGTTTAGTGAATTCTGGAGCAGATATAAACAAAGGTTCATATGATGGTTCTACACCCCTTTATACTTCCGCAAGAAATGGCCGCCTTGATGTTGTGAAATATCTCATAACTAAAGGAGCAGATATGACATTGAAGGGATACGAAGGTAAAACTTCTCTTAGTACTGCTGCTTCCTGTGGTCATCTCGATGTAGTAAAATACCTCTTAACTAAAGGTGCGGAGATCAACATGGATGACAACAGCAAATACACACCACTTCACGCGGCATCAAAAGAGGGGCACCTTCATGTTGTTGAATATCTAGTGAATGCACGAGCTGATATCAATGAAACATCTCATAATGGTTACACTCCGCTGTCAACCGCATTAACAGAGGGACATCAGGGTATTGTAGAGTTTCTCATGACTAGGGAAGCAGACATTGGCAACAGAGATGACGTCAGTCTCCTTGTGCTTTCCAAGGCATCATCAGAGGGCTACCTCGACGCTGTAAGGTATATCATAACTAAAGGGGTAAACTTCGATTTGGGAGATAGAGATGGTTTCACACCACTACATCGCGCGTCACAAAATGGTCATATCCAAGTTGTTGAATGCCTGGTGGATGCAGGAGCAAATATCAACAAATCATCGAATAACGGACACGCACCACTCTATACTGCATTGATTAAAGGTCACCTTGACATTGTTAACTATTTTATTATTAGAGAGGCAGATATTGGGATCAGAGATGACATCGGCACAAACGCAATTCGTCATGCGTTACTTTATGGTTACCTCGATGTTGTCAAATATCTCATCAGTAAAGTTGATGACCTTGATAGGTGTGATGTTGATGGTAACACACCTCTTTATCTTGCATCAAAGAACGGCCTTCTCGACCTTGTTGAATGCCTCGTGTATAAAGGAGTAGATGTTAACAATGCATCAGGACATGATGGCTACACGCCCCTTTACGTCGCTTCTCAAGGAGGCTATCTGGAGGTAGTTAAATGTCTCGTGAATAAAGGAGCCGATGTGAACAAAGCGTCAGGATATCATGGTACACCGTTACATGGAGCAACGCAAGGGGGGAATATACAAGTTGTGAAATACCTAATGTCTAAAGGTACAGACCTAAATACATGTGCTGATGATAATAACTATACACTTCTTCATATTGCTTCACAGACAGGTCAACTTGATATTGTTCAGTGTCTCGTAAATGCAGGGGCAGATGTAAACAAAGTATCACACGATGGATATGCACCACTAGGTATAGCATTACGTTATTATCATCATGATATAGCAGAATTTCTCATGTCTAAGGAAGCAGGTCTGGGACGTACTGATATTGTCCATACTACCCTCCTAAATGCATCTTCCAAGGGAAACATCGATGCTGTAAAATATATTATACATAAAGGAGTGGACGTTAATACTGCTGATGGAGATGGTTTTACATCCCTTTATTACGCATCATGGAACGGACATCTTGATGTTGTTGAACGTCTAGTGAATGCAGGAGCTGATGTGAAGAAAGCAGCACAGAATGGCGTGACATCTATTCAAAGAGCGTCATCTACAGGTCATGTAGACATTGTGAAATATCTAATTTCTAAAGGGGCAAACCCGAATTCAGTTGATAACGTTGGTTATACACCCCTGTACAGTGGCTCACAAGAGGGTCATCTCGATGTTGTTAAATGTCTAGTGAATGCAGGAGCTGATGTGAAGAAAGCAGCACAGAATGGCGTGACATCTATTCATAGAGCGTCATTTAAAGGTCATGTAGACATCGTGAAATATCTAATTTCTAAAGGAGCTAACCCGAATTCGGTTGATAAATATAGTGTTACACCACTGTTCATTGCCTCACTAAAGGGTCACCTCCATGTTGTTGAATGTCTAGTGAATGCAGGAGCTGATGTGGAGAAAGCAGCAAACAATGGCATGACAACTATTCATGCAGCGTCAATTACAGGTCATGTAGACATTGTAAAATATCTAATTTCTCACGGAGCTGACCCGACTTCGGTTAATATCAATGGAAATACACCCCTGTCTAATGCCTCACAACAGGGTCATCTCGATGTTGTTGAATGTCTAGTGAATGCAGGAGCTGATGTAAAGAAAGCATCAAAGAATGGCATGACAACTATTCATGCAGCGTCATTTACAGGTCATGTAGACATTGTAAAATATCTAATTTCTCACGGAGCTAACCCGAATTCAGTTGATAACGTTGGTCATACACCCCTGTACACGGCCTCACACAAGGGTCATCTCGATGTTGTTGAATGTCTAGTGAATGCAGGAGCTGATGTGAAGATAGCATCAAAGAATGGCGTGACACCACTTCATGCGGCGTCAGATAGAGGGAATGTTGCCATTGTGAAATATTTAATTTCTCACGGAGCTAAACCGAATTCGGTTGATAACGATGGTTATACACCCCTGTACACGGCCTCACAAAAGGCTCATCTCGATGTTGTTGAATGTCTAGTGAATGCAGGAGCTGATGTGAAGAAAGCAGCAAACAATGGCATGACAACTATTCATGCAGCGTCATTTACAGGTCATGTAGACATTTTAAAATATCTAATTTCTCACGGAGCTAACCCGAATTCAGTTGATAACTTTGGTTATACACCCCTGTACACGGCCTCACACAACGGTCATCTCGATGTTGTTGAATGTCTAGTGAATGCAGGAGCTGATGTGAAGAAAGCAGCAAACAATGGCATGACAACTATTCATGCAGCGTCATTTACAGGTCATGTAGACATTGTAAAATATCTAATTTCTCACGGAGCTAACCCGAATTCAGTTGATAACGTTGGTTATACACCCCTGTACAGTGGCTCACAAGAGGGTCATCTCGATGTTGTTAAATGTCTAGTGAATGCAGGAGCTGATGTGAAGATAGCATCAAAGAATGGCTGGACACATTTTCATGCGGCGTCAGTTAGGGGTCATGTTGCCATTGTAAAATATCTAATTTCTCAAGGAGCTAACCCAAATTCGGTTAATATCAATGGATATACACCACTGTTTAGTGCCTCACAAGAAGGTCATCTCGATGTTGTTGAATGTCTAGTGAATGCAGGAGCTAATGTGAAGATAGCATCAAAGAATGGCGTGACATCTATGCATAGAGCGTCATTTAAAGGTCGTGTAGCCATTGTGAAATATCTAATTTCTCAAGGAGCTAACCCAAATTCAGTTGATAACGTTGGTATAACACCCCTGTACATTGCCTCACAAGAGGGTCATCTCGATGTTGTTGAATGTCTAGTGAATGCAGGAGCTGATGTGAAGAAAGCAGCAAACAATGGCATGACAACTATTCATGCGGCGTCAGTTAGGGGTCATGTAGCCATTGTGAAATATCTAATTTCTCAAGGAGCTAACCCAAATTCAGTTGATAACGTTGGTATAACACCCGTGTACATTGCCTCACAAGAGGGTCATCTCGATGTTGTTGAATGTCTAGTGAATGCAGGAGCTGATGTGAAGATAGCATCAAAGAATGGCTGGACATCTATTCATGCAGCGTCAGATAGAGGTCATGTTGCCATTGTGAAATATCTAATTTCTCACGGAGCAAACCCGAATTCGGTTAATATCAATGGATATACACCCCTGTTTAGTGCCTCACAAGAAGGTCATCTCGATGTTGTTGAATGTCTAGTGAATGCAGGAGCTGATGTGAAGAAAGCAGCACAGAATGGCGTGACATCTATTCATAGAGCGTCATTTAAAGGTCATGTAGCCATTGTGAAATATCTAATTTCTCAAGGAGCTAACCCAAATTCAGTTGATAACGTTGGTATAACACCCCTGTACATTGCCTCACAAGAGGGTCATCTCGATGTTGTTGAATGTCTAGTGAATGCAGGAGCTGATGTGAAGAAAGCATCAAAGAATGGCGTGACACCATTCATGCGGCGTCAGTTAGGGTCATGTAGCCATTGTGAAATATCTAATTTCTCAAGGAGCTAACCCAAATTCAGTTGATAACGTTGGTATAACACCCTGTACATTGCCTCACAAGAGGGTCATCTCGATGTTGTTGAATGTCTAGTGAATGCAGGAGCTGATGTGAAGATAGCATCAAAGAATGGCTGGACATCTATTCATGCAGCGTCAGATAGAGGTCATGTTGCCATTGTGAAATATCTAATTTCTCACGGAGCAAACCCGAATTCGGTTAATATCAATGGATATACACCCCTGTTTAGTGCCTCACAAGAAGGTCATCTCGATGTTGTTGAATGTCTAGTGAATGCAGGAGCTGATGTGAAGAAAGCACAGAATGGCGTGACATCTATTAATAAAGCGTCATTTACAGGTCATGTAGACATTGTGAAATATCTCATTTCTAAAGGGGCAAACCCGAATTCAGTTGATAACGTTGGTATAACACCCCTGTTTAGTGCCTCACAAGAGGGTCATCTCGATGTTGTTGAATGTCTAGTGAATGCAGGAGCTGATGTGAAGAAAGCAGCACAGAATGGCGTGACATCTATTCATAGAGCGTCATTTAAAGGTCATGTAGCCATTGTGAAATATCTAATTTCTCAAGGAGCTAACCCAAATTCAGTTGATAACGTTGGTATAACACCCCTGTACATTGCCTCACAAGAGGGTCATCTCGATGTTGTTGAATGTCTAGTGAATGCAGGAGCTGATGTGAAGATAGCATCAAAGAATGGCTGGACATCTATTCATGCAGCGTCAGATAGAGGTCATGTTGCCATTGTGAAATATCTAATTTCTCACGGAGCAAACCCGAATTCGGTTAATATCAATGGATATACACCCCTGTTTAGTGCCTCACAAGAAGGTCATCTCGATGTTGTTGAATGTCTAGTGAATGCAGGAGCTGATGTGAAGAAAGCACAGAATGGCGTGACATCTATTAATAAAGCGTCATTTACAGGTCATGTAGACATTGTGAAATATCTAATTTCTAAAGGGGCAAACCCGAATTCAGTTGATAACGTTGGATATACACCCCTGTACAGTGGCTCACAAGAGGGTCATCTCGATGTTGTTAAATGTCTAGTGAATGCAGGAGCTGATGTGAAGAGAGCAGCACAGAATGGCGTGACATCTATTCATAGAGCGTCATTTAAAGGTCATGTAGCCATTGTGAAATATCTAATTTCTCAAGGAGCTAACCCAAATTCAGTTGATAACGTTGGTATAACACCCCTGTACAATGGCTCACAAGGGGGTCATCTCGATGTTGTTGAATGTCTAGTGAATGCAGGAGCTGATGTGAAGAAAGCATCAAAGAATGGCTGGACATGTATTCATGCAGCGTCAGATAGAGGTCATGTTGCCATTGTGAAATATCTAATTTCTCACGGAGCAAACCCGAATTCGGTTAATATCAATGGATATACACCCCTGTTTAGTGCCTCACAAAAGGTCATCTCGATGTTGTTGAATGTCTAGTGAATGCAGGAGCTGATGTGAAGAAAGCAGCACAGAATGGCGTGACATCTATTAATAAAGCGTCATTTACAGGTCATGTAGACATTGTGAAATATCTAATTTCTAAAGGAGCAAACCCGAATTCAGTTGATAACGTTGGTATAACACCCCTGTACAGTGGCTCACAAGAGGGTCATCTCGATGTTGTTAAATGTCTAGTGAATGCAGGAGTTGATGTGAAGATAGCATCAAAGAATGGCTGGACACATTTTCATGCGGCGTCAGTTAGGGGTCATGTTGCCATTGTAAAATATCTAATTTCTCAAGGAGCTAACCCAAATTCGGTTAATATCAATGGATATACACCACTGTTTAGTGCCTCACAAGAAGGTCATCTCGATGTTGTTGAATGTCTAGTGAATGCAGGAGCTGATGTGAAGATAGCATCAAAGAATGGCGTGACATCTATTCATAGAGCGTCATTTAAAGGTCATGTAGCCATTGTGAAATATCTAATTTCTCAAGGAGCTAACCCAAATTCAGTTGATAACGTTGGTATAACACCCCTGTACATTGCCTCACAAGAGGGTCATCTCGATGTTGTTGAATGTCTAGTGAATGCAGGAGCTGATGTGAAGAAAGCAGCAAACAATGGCATGACAACTATTCATGCGGCGTCAGTTAGGGGTCATGTAGCCATTGTGAAATATCTAATTTCTCAAGGAGCTAACCCAAATTCAGTTGATAACGTTGGTATAACACCCGTGTACATTGCCTCACAAGAGGGTCATCTCGATGTTGTTGAATGTCTAGTGAATGCAGGAGCTGATGTGAAGATAGCATCAAAGAATGGCTGGACATCTATTCATGCAGCGTCAGATAGAGGTCATGTTGCCATTGTGAAATATCTAATTTCTCACGGAGCAAACCCGAATTCGGTTAATATCAATGGATATACACCCCTGTTTAGTGCCTCACAAGAAGGTCATCTCGATGTTGTTGAATGTCTAGTGAATGCAGGAGCTGATGTGAAGAAAGCAGCACAGAATGGCGTGACATCTATTCATAGAGCGTCATTTAAAGGTCATGTAGCCATTGTGAAATATCTAATTTCTCAAGGAGCTAACCCAAATTCAGTTGATAACGTTGGTATAACACCCCTGTACATTGCCTCACAAGAGGGTCATCTCGATGTTGTTGAATGTCTAGTGAATGTAGGAGCTGATGTGAAGATAGCATCAAAGAATGGCGTGACACCACTTCATGCGGCGTCAGTTAGGGGTCATGTAGCCATTGTGAAATATCTAATTTCTCAAGGAGCTAACCCAAATTCAGTTGATAACGTTGGTATAACACCCTGTACATTGCCTCACAAGAGGGTCATCTCGATGTTGTTGAATGTCTAGTGAATGCAGGAGCTGATGTGAAGATAGCATCAAAGAATGGCTGGACATCTATTCATGCAGCGTCAGATAGAGGTCATGTTGCCATTGTGAAATATCTAATTTCTCACGGAGCAAACCCGAATTCGGTTAATATCAATGGATATACACCCCTGTTTAGTGCCTCACAAGAAGGTCATCTCGATGTTGTTGAATGTCTAGTGAATGCAGGAGCTGATGTGAAGAAAGCACAGAATGGCGTGACATCTATTAATAAAGCGTCATTTACAGGTCATGTAGACATTGTGAAATATCTAATTTCTAAAGGGGCAAACCTGAATTCAGTTGATAACGTTGGTATAACACCCTGTTTAGTGCCTCACAAGAGGGTCATCTCGATGTTGTTGAATGTCTAGTGAATGCAGGAGCTGATGTGAAGAAAGCAGCACAGAATGGCGTGACATCTATTCATAGAGCGTCATTTAAAGGTCATGTAGCCATTGTGAAATATCTAATTTCTCAAGGAGCTAACCCAAATTCAGTTGATAACGTTGGTATAACACCCTGTACATTGCCTCACAAGAGGGTCATCTCGATGTTGTTGAATGTCTAGTGAATGCAGGAGCTGATGTGAAGATAGCATCAAAGAATGGCTGGACATCTATTCATGCAGCGTCAGATAGAGGTCATGTTGCCATTGTGAAATATCTAATTTCTCACGGAGCAAACCCGAATTCGGTTAATATCAATGGATATACACCCCTGTTTAGTGCCTCACAAGAAGGTCATCTCGATGTTGTTGAATGTCTAGTGAATGCAGGAGCTGATGTGAAGAAAGCACAGAATGGCGTGACATCTATTAATAAAGCGTCATTTACAGGTCATGTAGACATTGTGAAATATCTAATTTCTAAAGGGGCAAACCCGAATTCAGTTGATAACGTTGGTTATACACCCCTGTACAGTGGCTCACAAGAGGGTCATCTCGATGTTGTTGAATGTCTAGTGAATGCAGGAGCTGATGTGAAGAAAGCAGCACAGAATGGCGTGACATCTATTCATAGAGCGTCATTTAAAGGTCATGTAGCCATTGTGAAATATCTAATTTCTCAAGGAGCTAACCCAAATTCAGTTGATAACGTTGGTATAACACCCTGTACAATGCCTCACAAGGGGTCATCTCGATGTTGTTGAATGTCTAGTGAATGCAGGAGCTGATGTGAAGAAAGCATCAAAGAATGGCTGGACATCTATTCATGCAGCGTCAGATAGAGGTCATGTTGCCATTGTGAAATATCTAATTTCTCACGGAGCAAACCCGAATTCGGTTAATATCAATGGATATACACCCCTGTTTAGTGCCTCACAAAAGGTCATCTCGATGTTGTTGAATGTCTAGTGAATGCAGGAGCTGATGTGAAGAAAGCAGCACAGAATGGCGTGACATCTATTAATAAAGCGTCATTTACAGGTCATGTAGACATTGTGAAATATCTAATTTCTAAAGGGGCAAACCCGAATTCAGTTGATAACGTTGGTATAACACCCCTGTACAGTGGCTCACAAGAGGGTCATCTCGATGTTGTTAAATGTCTAGTGAATGCAGGAGCTGATGTGAAGAAAACAGCACAGAATGGCGTGACATCTATTCATAGAGCGTCATTTAAAGGTCATGTAGACATCGTGAAATATCTAATTTCTAAAGGAGCAAACCCGAATTCGGTTGATAACGTTCGTTATACACCCCTGTACAGTGGCTCTCAAGAGGGTCATATCGATGTTGTTAAATGTCTAGTGAATGCAGGAGCTGATGTGAAGATAGCTTCAAAGAATGGCGTGACACCTCTTCATGCGGCGTCAGATAGAGGGAATGTTGCCATTGTGAAATATCTAATTTCTCACGGAGCTAACCCGAATTCGTTTAATAACATTGGATATACACCCCTGTTCAGTGCCTCACAAAAAGGTCATCTCGATGTTGTTGAATGTCTAGTGAATGCAGGAGCTGATGTGAAAAAGGCATCAAAGAATGGCGTGACACCACTTCATGCGGCGTCAGTTAGGGGTCATGTAGCCATTGTGAAATATCTAATTTCTCAAGGAGCTAACCCAAATTCAGTTGATAACGTTGGTATAACACCCCTGTACATTGCCTCACAAGAGGGTCATCTCGATGTTGTTGAATGTCTAGTGAATGCGGGAGGGGATGTTCACAAACCAGCAATTGATGGTGATTTACCACCTCATGCTGCCTCTCGAGGGGGCTACCTTGACATTTTAAAATATCTCATTGCAAAAGGAGCAGATATCAAGGCACGTAATAAATTCGGCTGGACAGTTTTTCATTTCGCAGCAGATGATGGTCATTTGGAATCTTTGAACTATTTCTTGAGAAACAACACTTGCGGTACATCGGGAAAAAGTCACAATGCTCTTGAAATGGGACTTCAGGTATTGTCTCAATTCAAACTGCTTTTATTTAACAGTCGGGTCACGAAGCGCGGAGCGCTGGCCGAAATTTAACCAGGATTTAAAGTATTCCAATGAAATAATGAATAATAAAAGTTGCGAAAAAGTTGAATATTCCTTAATTAAACCTCTTCCACACAATTTTAGAAAGTAACTATTGAGTACATCCATGAGTGACTGTTCTCATGGACTCAATATGATATAAAAGGGATGTCATTGAGACATTATTGTAGCCGCGGACAACTACCCCCAGGACGTAACTGGGAGGTAATTGTCCGATGAATTATTTCCCTGGGTTTAATTGCCCTAGGTGTAATTGTTATGAGCTGTAATTGCCAGAGGATAATTTTCTAGGGGGTAGTTGTCCGGGAAGCGATTTGTTTTTCTGTCAGGACTTGCACCACCGACGCGAGAGGACAGTATTGACCATAACCCATTCATGAATTAAGTCTCGACGCGATCGCTCGGCGCGGCGCCCATGGAATATAGATTAGCGTGCATGAATTTGTGCATATCGCAGTACGCAAATCTGGGGTCACTCTCATACACAAGTGCTACCCACCCGTGTCCATCGATTGATTGATTGATTGATTTTGAAATTGATTTTTGAAACCTCTGAAATAGACCCTAATGGCGTATCGCACCTGTTCTGAAATGGACCCTTTTTAAAGAAAACGTCGAAACCTGTGAACCTAAAAAGGTATCCTTTTTTGTGTTTTTTGTGCGATCGATGCTTTAACAAAAAAAACCCTTTTTAAGGAAAACGTCGACGCGACGCCGTATAGCTGAAAGAAGACACCCTTTCGACGCCTTTTCTGGACGCGGGTGCGTAGCCAGTCATGTACGGAGTGACCGCCCTCCCCACCCCGGGTGCGCGATTGTGTACAAGGTGGACTTGAACGTGAAGTTCTGCTCCAAAGATGACTGTTTGGATAGATTCGGTGTCAATTCTGAGAAAACACTGATAAAACAAAATTTAAATTTACCTCCGAAACACCGTCCCCTAGCATTCCCGTGAATGTAAGAAATATATTAAATTTATATTTGAGAGGATGTTATGAAAGCTATAAGGATAACCACAAAGAGAAACTTTCAATTATTTTCTGTGGTAAAGATTTTAAACAAGTTACGTTTACATAATAAATAATAATAATAATAATAAATAATTGTAGATAGACATCCTCATTAGTCATAATTAGAATTGCTTCTAATTATTCTATAACACACTTCACCTATCACATGCAGAGTGGCAACTCCATAAATGTATTGCCAAGTAACACCAATGTTATAACATATACACATGAATGATTTTATGACTATAACACACGAATAATTCATGAATCTCGCTTTATTATTACAGCGTGTGCCATGCGGGCGAGATTATGAATTATTCATGTTTTATAGCCACAGGTTTTAGCGATGTATACTGCCCTCTCTCTTCGGTGGCGCAAGTCCTGACAGAAAAAAAAAATCGCGTCCGGGAATGCCTGCGGTTTTATAAATGTCTAAATAACAAGCCTGCAGTCGAGTCATGATTTTGATATTAAAAGATTGGGAAGAGTGGCAATATAAAAATAATAACAAAATCATGTAGGAAAATATGGTATTGATGTTATATATTCAGGATTTATCTGAAAATATGGAGTCCATGAAAATAATAGATAAGTTTATAAAATCGAGTGGGAGAAGTTTAAATAAACGATTGTTCAACTTCTCACAACTTTCAGATTTCAATCTTTCATTGTTATATTATCTGAAAGCCTGATATCGGGAAAATGATTCCAAGAGGGACGCGTTTTTAACTTTCGCATTGAAACAAAAATTTGAAGACACCATACATTAATTGGTGGCTAATTTCGGCAGTTCGACCCGCGCCGCGACTCTAGTCTACCGTTTAGTAAAAGCCATGCAAATATCAATATGTAAAAAAAAAGTGTATGGCATGCAAGCAAATGCAGTGGTTAATACGTGATATAGTTTTCAACATGCATTCCCATTAGAAACATGTCAAATGTGTGAAAAGCTTATATGTTCTTTGAACCAGGTATGGACTCCACGCTCATTTGTAACCTACCAATTTATTCCTTTTTATAAGGTACAGTTCCTCTGGACTAAAGCAAAAGACAAAAAAGGAAACACCAAATCCTATACCGGAGAGGACATTATACAGTGTTTTAATTCGTGCGTATTTAGCACAAAAATTGGGATTCGGAGTCGCTAATAGGATCTCACAAGTGAGATATCACCTTATTCAGCACAGAGTTTCTCAAGTCTCATGTTCCCGAAATAATATTGATTTCTAGCAGTGCTGAAGATATGCGTAAAAAGAAATATCTTCATTGAATTCTTATGATAACATTTAAATCTTAATTGTCGAATAAATAAATGTTTAAAATTCAAAGATATTATTAAATCAACACAATGATCATACAAGTGAGTAAGCATTATATATTCTCCCTGATTGTCTCTCATGTAGGGTGAACTGTATTCATCGATGAAATTATAGAATGACTACATGTATCTTATGATAGGCCGTAAGGCAGTGTACCGATATTATTTATCTTACAGACCTTAAAAGGAGTCACGCCACTTATGGTTGCCGCAAGGGGAGGACATTTGGACTGTGTACGTCTGCTGCTCGAAAACAAAGCAGATATTGAGACAGAAGATGCAGAAGGATGGACAGCCCTCCATTATGCTGCAGCAAGGTGAACTATTTATACAACATTTTTCATATACTTTAATAGTACTACTAATTTTCTCCATGACTGTATCACAAAATATGATTCAACTGTATTTTTTTATTCTTTCCACAAAAACATTCATCATTTTTATCATCAAAGCGAAAAAAAAAAAAAAAAAAAAAAAAAAAATCATTTTTTCTTTAAATTGTTTTATAACATGATATTTGTTTAGATCCCATTTTATCGGTAGGTTTATCAGTGGTTGCATAGGACATTTAGATTCGAAAATGAATGCGACACAACCAAAAGTTCCGCTCCACTTACATATCGCCTTTTATTTAAAAAAAGGTATGTAGTTTGATTTGGGGGAAAAAAACATGATGCGGAAGTAATTATGATAAGTAAATCTCAAGGAAAACAGAATTTCCTTTGTTACCTTAGAAATATGATATTATATAAATATACACTGTTTTGAAAGGTTCTGGTTAAAACTATGCGCAAGAGGTGACTCCAATAGTACTATTTGCTGAGGGGCGCAGCCCCGAAGCAAATGGTACTTTTGGAGTCACCAAGTCCCATAGTTTGAACCAGTACCTCGAAAAGAAGGCATGGTATATTTGTTTTATATCCTGCATCAACAAATTTTCTTTAAAAAAAAAAAAAATTAAAAAAAATTAAATAAAAAAAATTGGGGAGAAAATTTTGAAAAATTACAATTTTTATTAAAAAAAGAATGAAAAATATAATTATAAATTATTAGATTTTTTTAAAAAAAATCAAAAATTCTAATAACATTTTCAAATTGAAAAAAAAAAAAAAAAAATTCAACCCCAAATAGTACTCTCATATAGTACTTTTACTTTTACTTTTTCATACCAACATTAAAATAGTTGAAATATTTCTGGTCACGTGACAAGCTCTCAACCAATCAAAATTTTTGATGCAGGATATAATAGTAAATAAAGTTTTAAAAAACATTGACAGTGTTCATAAATACTAAAACAATAAGTTCGTAAAATATATATACATAAATGCGTGTTATGGTATATTGTTTTAATATAGTGGGAATGAAACAATAATGAAGAATCTACTGGATCGGAAGGCAATTATGAGCATGAGACTTTCTAGAAGAGGCCAGTCACCAATAGGTATTGCTCTAAGCTCTGGGAAAGCTGATACTGCACGTGTTCTTCTTGATAAGGTACATGTATATATGTTACTGTAACTCAATCAGCTTAATATGTTAATTACTATACATCTGATTCATTACCAATAATACCACCATCACTCATACTATACATTCTTTCCCACTACCTGTACTATTTATAACTCATCAACATCAATACCCTTTCCCCCCTTGGGTTTGCTGTTAGGCCTCCTGATATCACTCGGGAATAGTGTCTTTCTTTTTTTATGATGGTGTTAACAAGCCAATAGTACATGTATATTACCTTATCATAATAATAATAATGATAGTAATGATAGACTACAGTGCATTATGTACTAAGTGTCATCGTTTGTATGTCTTCTACTACATATTATGAATAATGTTATCATATGTATATATATATATTGACGGAATCAAAATTCATAAAAGGTAACACCATCATTGCGTGACAATATTTTAATTCCATCATTAACGTGTGTATTTGTGGGTTGTTTGTTTTTTCACAGGATGCAAACTCTATACATCACAGCGACGGTGCTGGTCTAACACCCATTCACCTTGCTACTGTAAGCGGGCTAACATCAATCATTGAGGAGTTGGTATCACTAGGTGCTGGTGTAAATCCTCAGTCACACGATGGCCAGACACCCTTACATGTCGCTATCAGACTATGCCACTGTAAGAAAAGACAGGTTGAAGTGACGACAGCTTTGCAGAAGGTTACGTTTTTTGTTCCTTCTTATTTAGTTTTTTCTTTACAGAGACCTGTTAGGCTTTCTTAACAAATTGGCATACATTGTGTGTGTCAGTGTGTGCGTATGTAAATCCTTCTTTGTGGGGACATTTGTCTGTTCCACACCCACGCTGTGGGGATATGGTTCAAAGTGGGGATATCCCCACAATGAAAAATCGTCTAAAATCATAAAAAACGGCAAATAATTTATGTTAGTAGCGCCCTATAGTGACCTATCGGGAATTTTGGTTTTTTGCCCATAATCAATGTGTAGGGTCAGAACGAAGTGTATAAGTGTGTACGACATCCCAACTTTGGACCATATTCCCACAATGTGGGTGTGGAACGGAAAAATGTCCCCACAAAGAAGGATTTACAGGTACGCAAACTCCTTCATTGTGGGGACATTTGTCATATCCCCACTTTGGACCCTTTGTCTGTATGTGTGTGTGTGTGTGTGCGTATGATTTATTTACACTTTTATTAAACCGATTCTCTGAATATCTTACCGTTCTGGATTTGGAAAGGACAAGGAGAAACTTGATCATGAACATTATATAGATATTCGTCGGCATGTGTGCGTATGTGTTAGGCCTACTTTGTGTTTTGTGTGATAGTTTCCCGTTGTTAAATCATAACTATTTACAAAGGCTTAGAATTAGTAACATGCTTAACCTCACCGTTTGTTTTATTTTATGGTTACCTTTTTTCAATCTTTTCACTGACTTACAAGATAATATGTGTGCATAATGCGTCGTGCGTGTTCGTAGATGTGTGGGCGAAGCCATCGAATGACGATGGGGCGAACACGTGCTCATTTATATGGTGATGTAGATGTATTATTATTATTATTATCATTATTATTATTATTATTATTATTATTATTAATAGTAGTGGTAGTAGTATAGTAGTAGACTAGTAGTAGTAGTAGTAATCCTATCACAGTCGTTACTGTTTTCATCACCATTGTCATTGTCATCATTTCATCTTAGAAGTAGATAATGCCATGTGAATAGATTGCTGCAAGTATAAACTTAATACAATCATAATAATCTTACTCTCTGTAATTCAAAATGTAGAACACGTGTAGGAGTGTAATAAAGACAATTAATCTAGACATTATGTATTTGTTTGTTTGTGTGTTTCACAATAATCTAGTTCTTGCAGTTACGAAATCATAACACCTTAACCTTTTCATGCATTAACGAAAAAGATACAACAAGAGAGTGATGATGACATATCCCCCGCGGAGGCTCTGATACAATTCCTTATAAATCAAGGATCCAAGATCGACATCAAGGATAACGAAGGCTTTACCCCGGTACAGTATGCCAGAGATGAGCGCATTAGGCAAATGGTTTTACGGAGGTGAGAAAATTATAAAGAATTAGTTAATCAGGCTCCGTAAATTACGATTCTGCTTAAAATTTATCAAAAGTAAATACATCAACTCAAGGAAATAAAATCTTAGAAATATGACCACATAATTTATGTACAAAGTTCGTACAATTATTGTATGGCCAAGCTGATAGATTAATGGATTTCCTATGTGATTTGTCGATTGCCTATTTTATTTTGCTGCAAAAAATCAGTCCTTATAGACAACAATTCTTATTATGTATCATGTGATGGTATTGAAGACCTCATAATCAACACAATGTTTATACATCACTGTAATATAAAACAAGATAATCTATGGCGTCAAACATACAGTGACATAGATGAATGATAAGTAATACATCCCAATTATAAATAGACTAGTACAACCTTCTCTTCTTTTTTTTTGTTGCAGCTTATCCGAAGATGATGTTCATGAATACCGCGGTATGTATTTTATCTGATTTTCAGTGGCTTTACTTTTCACTAAGATTTCATAAAATCCACTGTGTTCCCCTATCTGGTTACCTTGTCCCTTTTTTCGTATGAAAAAATGTAGATCTACCGATTGCAAGATCTACTGGGATTCATCGCATTATTGGCTGTGAAGGAGGAATTCTACATTTGGACAGCTGTGACGTCACTATGTCGATTCCACCAATGACAGTGCAGGCTGGCTCTTGCCACGATGTATCTATAGCTCTAGTTACTGATGATCCCCCACCTATCCCAGAGAGTGAGTTTCTTACAGGCCATGGTATTGGAATCACATTTCCTGCACAGTGGCGCTATTCCAAGAACCAGCCCATAACGTTAAGTTTCCCTCATGCCGCAACATTGCTGAAGTCAAACGATGTTCATGCTGACATTATCTGGAAACAAAATAAATCAACCTCAGGTTAGTTGCCAATAGGAGGATTCAAGGGAGTTGTAAACACAACATAATATTTTTCAGGATTTGTTAAACGTTAAATTTAAATGACTCTCTTTAATTACTTGACGCAGTGAATGTGTTGATGTTTTTACTTCATGTAAAAATGCGCTGTATTTTTAAAAATTATTTTTCATACATTCCTCACTCACCTGTTTATATATTTTTCCATCAAAATAATGTCCGTTTCTTATCATCCTTTCTTCAATTTGTCATTAGCTTACCTAACGCGAATGTTGTAAACGAAGCACTTAGCAACGAATTGATTTGTTTTCAAAGTCATCACATCAATTAGGGTCATACAAAAGAAAGCAAAAATATATTTTTTTAAATATTTGTATTTTAATTTGAATTGTTTTCCTGTCAATTTACAACTGTTTACAGTTCACCGTGAACGGTCCCGTGATGATGGTAACAAACAATGTATCCTTAAGAAAAGGGATATCAAGCTCGTCATAGATGCCACATCTGTAATTCAAGACAAGGTACAGCTTTGGATACCGATAAAGCTTCATCATCATGGTCATGGTAAACGAATGGTGTGCACCCCTTTCCTTCCCATTGACATGGCACATGGGGAAGACATCACACTCCGGATGTACATACATGAAGACATACCTTACATTGTTCAGGTAATTTATATATATATATATATATATATATACTATTTCTTATATATATATATATATATATATAAAAGTGCGAGAATTCTCAACTCTGACATGACAACGGGTGTTCCAGAAAATGTACGCGTGAAGAACCTGAAGAAGGCCTCACAAGCCGAAAGCTCGTAATAAAATTGTAAAGTACAGCTACGTCTCACGTTATTTGACCATTTTCTTCACGCCTATATATATATATATATATATAAATTCCGAGAAATAATGATGCTGCGTATACGGAGAACAATATAGAAATTTTTCACTTAGGGCTTTGTCTAGTAATGATTGTTGTTATGCGCCAAAATATGCACATCCTATCCCCATATAATTTCTTCGTAAATTGAGCATCATATTTTATTGTAGTCTTGTGTATTTGCTTGAATTCCGCACAGAACTTTAGTCTTTATTATATATACATGTATTTTATCAGTGTAAAAATAGAAATTTTAAAAATATGTATATATATATATATATATATATACATGTATATGTTTATCAAATATCTTTATTTAAACTGTTTTATTTACCATTTCTATTACCGTAACAGCGAAAAATCGAACAAAATTTAATCCACCCTTTTAAAAACGTTAATTATTCCCATTAAACCGCTTATTGCGCCCCATTGTTTTTACAGATATCATGACTTGTGAAAAGATTTTTTGACCTATCACAGAGTGCTAAGTCTGTCATTGAATTGAAGTCTTTTAGGTTTTTTAAACAATAAATTTGTGTAATGATAACATCAAAATATTCCACTTTTTGAGACGGACCTAGTCACATTTTTTGGATGCTGTATATGCAGGCTTATTATTTTGATCGATAAAACAATGTCTGAATAAGAAAATATCACTTTGTATACTTCTAAAGAAAGCGCATGGCATAGCTCTAAATGGTTACATATATCTTGTAATAACCCTTTTTTAATCAGTATCTAAAAAAGTATAATGTTTGACTCTTATGGTACAATTTTCTCTCTCACAAAGGTTTATCCCTTAAATTTTTATCAGTGTAAAAACAGAAATGTTAAAAAAAATACTCTCTTTCTATTTCCCCTCCTTTCTTAACAATGATGAATGACATCCACTTGTTCATGGTGTTAAAAAGGCATATTCCATATTCTTTCGAAATTCCTTTGATTACATACATGATACATTTCATTTCAAAGACTTTATTTTCTGCAATCAAACAAATCGGTTATACAACAAATATGGATAATTATATAAAACATAAGGTATGCAAACAATATACAAAATATAGAAACAAATGTATAATACATGAGTAAGAGTAAATTTATACGTTGGGCCATTGCGTGTATAAAGAAAGAAAGCAGAAGGTCGCCGTTATAAGCAAAAGCTTGAGCAGACGGTCAACCGAGCTAAGATAAAAATGAGTTGTGAAATATTGGCAAAGTAACAGAGAAGAGGGGCCATGATACTCAAATGATATATATTACAATTAAATGTGAATATAAACAGTTGGATTCAATATAAATAATTATAGAATTAGCATATGAATCTCATCTTTATATGGTTACTAATTATACGTTAATGACAGAGATAAGAGAGAAACTAAACAAAAACAAGGGTGCGAGTGGTGCGTGTGTGTGCAGGTGCAAGTGTCCTCATGCGCCAAAGTGTTGAATCATCTATATGTACTATGTAACGTCAGACCAAAATTTAATGTAGTTTTTAAAGTTTTACAAAGAACGCTTTTATTTATTTTTTTTATCTTTATACATTATATTGTGAAATAATGTGTTTTTTTAGTTTAGCTTTAAATGAATAGAGAGATGTACACTGTTTAATATGTCTAGGGAGTGCATTCCAAATGTCTGGACCGTGATATCTTATGGACTTATGCGCTAACAAAGTTTTAGGATTGTGTAAATGAAAATCAGTACATTTACGCGTTGGGTATGAGTGAACATGGGAATTAGGAATAAATACGTCATGAAAAAGAGGAAGTGAATTTTGTGTGTATTTAAACATACAGATTGCTGTTTGATATAAGTGCAAATCACTCACTTTTAAAATGTTTAATCTATAAAATAACGGATTTGTATGAGCTAAGTAATTAGAAAGAGTACAAATCCTAAGTGCTCTTTTTTGCAAGAGAAAAATTATATTAATCTTAGTTATACTACAGTTCCCAAACTACATTACAGTATGTAAAATAAGGTAACACTAATGCATTATATAATGTATAAAGTATTTTCTCGGTACAAGATCCTCATTTTACCAATTACCCCAACTGCCCTTGAAATTGATGTTGTAATATTATTTACATGATTATTCCAAGTAAGCTTTGAATCCAAAGTTATACCTAAAAATTTTGTCGATTTCCTTTCAACTATAGAAATATCATCAATAACAATGTTTATAACCTGATCAAAGTGTGTTTGGGAAGCACAAAAATTTATAAAACATGTTTTATCTAAATTAAGGGACAATTTATTGCATTTAAACCATGTTGAGATTTTAACTAATTCATTATTGAGAGTATAAATTAGAGTATTAAGCATTTATGAGAACAAAATATGTTAGTGTCATCTGCGAAAAGCACGTAAGTAAGAAGTGGTGATGACTTTACTATGTCATTAATATAAATAAGAAAAGAAGGGGCCTAAAATTGATCCTTGTGGAACACCACATAACACATTTAAGTTAGGGAATTTACTGACTGAAATGAAACAAATTGCTTTCGATTAACTAAATAATTCTTAAACCATTTTAAGGCTGTGCCTCGTATACCATAATGAGTAAGTTTTTGCAACAAAATGTTATGATTCATGGTGTCAAAAGCTTTGACAGGTCCATAAATACCCCAATTATATGTTCCTTATTATTAAGTGTTTGAGTTATTTTATCACAAGATTGTATCAAAGCATAATCAGTAGAAAACCTTTTCGAAATCCAAACTGATTGCAAATAAGAGTATTATTTTCTTGTAAAAAGAATAAAGACGTTTATAAACAATTTTTCTAAAATCTTGGAAATGACCGGCAATAGCGAGATAGGGCGATAATTTTTATTTGAGTTAAATCATCTTTTTATAAATAGGAATCACTTTGGCTATCTTTAAGGAATCCGGGAAAATGCCTGTCGAAAGTGATAAATTACAAATATGAACTAGGGGAGAGGCCAAACAATAAATAATTTTCTTTAATAAATACACACTTATTCCATCATAACCGCATGATCTACTCATCTTAAACAATCGAACTATCTCTAATGTTTCATTTTCATTCACTGGAATAAAAAATAATGAATTTTCATTAGCATCAAATAAATAATCCTTAAAGTTTTCATTTGAGTGTATTGTTGAGGCTAAACGTGGACCTATATTAACAAAATAGTTATTGAAAGCGGTAGCAATTGAATGAGGGTCCGTGATTTCATTACCACTTTCAACTATTATATCAGAGCATACTTTCTTTTAGTTTTTAAGAGATCATTAATAGTTTGCCATAATACCTTTACATTCCCTTGATTAGATTCTATTTTATTTGAATAATACCGTTTACGTGATACACGAATTAAAGTTGTTAATCTATTTCTATAATGCTATTTCTATAATGCATGATGAAAGAAAAACTACAAAGTTATAAAAAAAGACATTCTTTTAAGATGTAAACAGTGTTTCCGATTCATGCAATCTTTTGGTGGAAAACGGGGAGAAATACTCACTTGATATACATAGTTAATTCAAGGAAAATCGTGTCATCTAATAACACAATACAATCTTTAGAGGAAGGTACCTTAGAACATTACTGTTGAACAGTATTTCTAGAACGCATTGTTAATCAACTTTGGCAGATCGTAGAAACTGAAGTGATCATCATCATTCCTATAATTCCAAATCACTACATTTATAAGATCTGCTGTCACTGTTTTGTTTATGTTCTTAATATAAAACAGAAAATTCAGGAAGAAGAGGAAAATCTGCTATACCATCGGGTACATCCTGGGAGATGTTTTGGTCTTGAACCTGAGTCAAGTGATATAGAGCTGGAATGCAATGGGGAAAGAAAGGTAAAAATTATTCCTATTCTTGTTAGGTTTTAAAGTCTGGGCATTCTATTTTTTGTTAAAGATGTGCTTGATACGAGGCATGAGATGCAAAGCGATTTCCTTGGTCAAATTGTTAACGGCCTGCTAATGATATAGTATAATAATAAACTTTAGATAGGATAAATGCCTGTAATCTGGGCTTTGTTGGTGTGTGTATTATATATATATATATATATATGTACATAATTATACGTGTGTGTCACGTGTTAAAAAAAGGTAATAGCGATTCAGATGTATATTTCTCGCTAGTGGTTCTATTTCGTTCAAAGTAAAGGGTAATTAGTGTCAGTTGTGCATTTTGGTTTAAGGTTAGGTCTAGGGTAAGTGTTAGGATTATGTCTGGATTTGGGGTTGGGCACATGGCTGAATTCGATTAGTGTTGGAAATGATCGCGGAGCGAATGGCGCAGGTACAAGTGTCTTAAATCCGTCCACAACGGCCCGAAGACTGCCCAAATGCCGTAGGGAGAAATAAACACTAACTATTCTAAACATAATATGTTATCAGATCATCTCTGCAAAAGATTTATTCAACCGGCAGAAGACACTGGTTTCACTGCCCATCACGACGGAAACCAATGCCAGAACGCAGATAATTAACATCTCGGTTTTAGCAACAAGTACCAACCAACCAAAAATCAGCATGGCGTTCGTGGTTATACTTACTGGTTTGTTAATCTTCTTTTCCTCCCCTCCTTCTTCTACTCCTCTTCCTTCTCAAAAGATATAAACAAAGGCGTTTATCGTTTACAAATGATTCTACAACATAATTTTCATGGAATCGAGGATCACTGCATATTTGTCATTATGTTTATATTCTGAGGTTTCTCGAGTTGTGAATTTGACGAAAAACCTATCCTTGAGTTATTTTAAAGTAGGAACAACATATAATATTATATTGCGCCGTACCGTCGAGAACAAAGAACTAAATAGATTCGTCTTATACTATGTAATTGCTTTAATTTTTACGCAATTATCATCCCCAAAGTTACGCAATACATGGAATCGAAAGTACTCTTGTTCCGATGAGATAAGTAGGTTTACTCAACAACTTTATCCATTTCTCTCAAAGGATTCTCCGTCGACATACACTCAACCTTAGATGAGTTGGTCCCTGGATCAAATTTTGACCTCAGGTAAAATTAATCTAAGATTAATTTTGTTTACGCGAACAATATTTTGTGTGTAAATCCTTGTTTGCTGAATACTATCACTATACTATGCTTTTTTCTTTGCGTGATATGCTCTAAACCATTATTGTGATTATTATTATTATATTTATTGAAACATAACATAAACAAGATGGGAAAAATATAATGTCGATTGTGCCAGATTAACAATATGAACATTATTACACGATATAAATTAATAATCTATTAATGTATTATTGTGTATTTACTGTAAGAACTAGTAAAGACAAATCCAAAAGAAACTAGACATGTAATACTTGTTTGTAACAAGAATATGTAAACATGGTTAGTGAAAATGGCCTAAAACTTACTCTTATTTGATTAAAAAGTGATTTTGAGCATTTTCTAATTTTGGCGCGCGTACGTACGCGTAGTGGTGTGCCTTCGGATTTTGATAAAATGTTTTATTGAACCTTGACCTTAATTTCATGTGTTTCAAACATGGTTCAATTTTAATGCCTCGTCTTGGCATGGTCGCAATTACAACATTCAATTGAAAATTTCGACATGATCTCAACATCAGATCAAAAAACCAAAAAGCACAGTTTCTATAGCCCATGGTCTCAGCTATAACATACCAAAATTTGGGAGAACATAGAGCACAAATAAGCTAGATAGTGCTCAAAGATTAATGTCATGTAGATTCATGATGTGAACGAAATTCACCTTCCATAGACATAACACGCAAACTAAGAAAATTCTGACATGTGGCCTTTAATTGAAGTTTTGACTATGATGACGTCATTAAAATGAAAATTAGTGTGTACTAATCTTGTAGACAATTGCCTCAACTACAACATATCAACATTTGGGAGAAAAATAATCAATATTGACAGAGATACACTCAATTTTCCAAAAATAGGCTGATGTCATAATATGCAAATTCGTATTTTGAGTTCCAAGGCCATTATGATGACGTCACGATATACTGAATGGCCAAATGAGACATGAAATCATATCTCCGACTCATATTCTATCCAAATATAAAAAGAAAATTAGGGTTCCGGTGCATCCAAAAGAGCTATAATGGATTTTGTATAGGTATGTTTTTGCCCATTATATGCTATGTATTACAAGAGCTCGCGAGCACGGACATATTATCTTGAACGGACGCTCATTCCCTTATTAATGGTCATAAAGAGATAAACATGGTATCAAATTGTACGGGAAAAAATGAGGAATATCGTGTCAAAAAAAAATATAGGAGGAATTATTTTGCGTTCGGCCGTGACGAACGAAAACGCGCGCATGCGCGTGTGCGCGATATTTTATGAAAAGCTTATGCTAATAATGGCGTACGCGCGCGTTTTTTGACCTTAAATTGACCGGACGGATATTGACCTTGTTCATGATAAATATGAATGAGAAATGACTTTCCGTTATGAAGATATGATCATGAGTTGATTTTCAGAAAAATTCACAAAATGGCGCCTAGATGACGTCATCATTCATGGTCAAGGTTTAAAACCTTATTGTGCTTTGTCCATATGCCTATACATATTTGTGCCAAATTTCAATGCATTTGATTGAGCCATTTTCAAGTTATCCTGATGACAAAAAAGTGGTTAGAAATATGAAAAATAATCTAACGAAAACATAAAGTGGCCTGTATTATATACAGCCCACCTGATGAAAGTCTGGCTCAAATTAAACGCAATACCAATATTTTAGTCATCAAGGGGTGAAACTTTTGCAGTGGATCGAGAACACGCTGACATCAAGATCACGAAACTTAGTTAATATGATATGCTACTGCTTCAGACTCGGCTGAAGTATTGTCACGCGTCCCAAAGGGGTCTGCCATAGGCCCGCTACCTCTTCCTCTTTATATCAACAACATCAATGGAAACATCTCGTCGAGTGCGATGCTATTTGTAGATGATTTCATCCTCTACCGGGCGATCAAGTCGGCCAATGACACCCAATTCATCCAGTCCAATCTGAATAGGCTACCTAGCTGGCCGGACAATTAAAGTTATTGAGTGAAAAATGAAATTCAACGTTGCCAAGTGCACCAAATGTTCCTCGGATTTTCAGGAAAAGACTTAACCTTATCAAACGAATATACACAATGACCGGTACTACTCTCAAGGATCGAGGTAAACCGAAATTCTTACTTGTCACTGACAATTAAATGCGAAATGGAGTCCATGTATCAGACCTGAACTGAAATGGCAACGACTTAAACAACGACTTCTGGCTAGGCACTGACTCTTCGATCCTCAAATCTATTCATGACCAAATCGCCATATACCCCCAACCTGGAGCACATTACGCAACCCCTGATGATCCTAAAGGCACACCACATTCTCCTTTCTCCAACATGAGATTCCATACCTGATAACCTTTTTCCAAGAACCATTCGAGCCTCGAATCTAATCCAAAACTAAACTCCAAAATGTATTAAATAGGCAAAACACTCTCGAATGATAACGTTCTTATGGGTCAACAATACCCAACTAAGAGAATCGGGATCAGAGTCATATGACGGGGGTAATACATTGTACATCGCATCTCCTAATTGAGAATTGACTGGGATGCTAGGTAATGAAATTATCTAGCTTTACTAATCAGTGAAATAACGGCATTTTTTCTCTCTTCTCCATTATTTCCAATAATAGCAACGCTGAAAACATTCGAAGTGAGGAGTTCATTACAAAAGAGATGAACACTGATCAGTACTACCATCTTGGTCTAGCATTGGGTTTGTCCTACCAGACACTTGACAGTATTCAGTACAGAAGCAGAAAAGATGAGGAGGCGGGGGTTTATACCCCAAATCAAAAAGCTGCTATCGTAATGATCCGCCATTGGAAATGCTTCCAGCATTCCGTCTCCCTCGCAGACGATCATCTGAGCGAAGTGTGGAAGTCCGTGAACGACTCGGGTGATTCAGATCGCTTTATGGAACAAGAACCAAGAGCAGGTGATCACTCAAATCGAATTGGAAGTGCACTGCGAATTATTTCTTCTTCTTCTTCGTCTTCTTCTTCTTCTTTTTTCTCTACTCCGAGATTTGTTTTCCTTTTCCCTTTTACTCTTAAATGTTTAATTTGGTACTTTTTTCCCCTTTTCGCCTTTTACTGAATGTTAACGAGGCTTAATAATGCAACTCTTTAGAGAAGCCCATCATGCACAAGCCCTGCTTTATATCCAGACTCCACATAATTGATTAACAAAAATACCCGTTCTTATCTTTACTTTATCATTTACCGTATACTTGATTTAAGTTATCACCCTCTATTGTTTTGTGACCGCATGTATGAATTGCTTTTGATCGTTCGTTCGTACGAAGAATATCAAGGAGTACATCATCTAAATAGGAAGATCCTTATTTAGCCAACTGATTGTCTCATCATCGAGCTCTCGAAGTCCAGAAGCACCGTGAGGGGATTTGTAGATAGGACAGGCATCGATGACATGATCCATAGTTTGGATCTCTCCACAGGCACAGTTTGGCGATGGATCAGCTCCAATTTTATGCAGGAAGTATTGTGTACGGCCAACTCCAGTTCTGATACGGTTGAGGTTGACCCAGGCTTTTCTTGAGAAGTCGCTGCCACTTGGTTTTGCACAGGGCTCCGGGATAAACTCCTTCAAGTTGGTAGTAGACGAATTCCACTGGTCTGACCAGCGTTTTGCTATCCAGGTGGGTAAGTTGAGGGGGCTTCTCAAGCGACAGCTCAGCAGCATGTGTTGCAAAGTGTCTTCTAGGGAGCCGTTGTCCTTCAAAGGCAGAGGGGGCAGGAACAAGGCATTTACCTCTGTCATGCTTTTGGGCAAGCTTAGTGTACTGCGCATCTCAGCTGAGCTGGTGGTATGCCAGACAGTATTGGCAGGTTGCTGACAGGTGTTGCAGTGAGTGTTCCGCATCATTGAGGCCAACATCAACCTTGTATACATGGGTGCTGTGGCTCCATGCAGGTGCGGCATACTCGGCGGTGGAGAAGGCAAGCGCTAGAGTGGAGGTGCGAAGGGTGGTGAAATCAGCTCCCCATCCGGTCCCTGCAAGCTTCTTTAGGAGAGACACTCTGGCTTGGATCTTTTGAGCTGTGGCTTTGGCATGCCCGTGGAAGATGAGGCTCCGATCAAGAATGACGCCTAGGTACTTTGGTGTGGGGTCGAAATTCAGCCTAGACCCATTTAGTGAGATATTCAACTCTCGGTTGGCGCATCGGTTTGCCAGATGGAAGACGGAGGATACAGTCTTCGGTATGCTCATCTTGAGATGCCATCTGTTGAAAAACTCAGCTAGCATGCTCAGGTCCTTCTCCAGTAATGTTCCGATTGCCTCGAAGGACTGGTTGACGAACCCCAGTGCGGTGTCGACTGCATAGTAGTACTGCATGCATTCCCCCTTGGGCATATCAGAGACATAGGTGTTGAAAAGTATCGGGCGAGGACAGAGCCTTGCGGCACACCATTGCGGTGTCTCCTCTTCCTGCTGCATTCGCCGTGTGATGTTTCAAGAACAAATGAACGGTCTTGTACAAGCAGCATGATAAATTTGACAATTCTTACATCTGGTATGGTCTGCATAGTCTTGAGGTATAAACCACGGTGCCATACTGTGTCAAATGACGCAGTAAAGTCGACAAGAACTGCACCAAACTTCTGCTTCTTCTGGAAGGCCGTCTCTATGTCGTTTACAAGCCGGACCACTTGGTCGGTGGTTGATATACCTTTCCTGAAACCTGCCTGTGTAGTAGGTAGCTTCTCTTCGACGGTGTCGACGATTACGGCAATTAGCAGCCTTTCAAGTAGCTTGTAGATTTGAGATAGCAGGCTGATTGGACGATAGCTCTTGGGTTCGTCTGCAGGCTTATTGGGCTTCAGGATGGCAATAACTTTAGCGGTCTTCCATTTCGATGGAATAGTGGATGTTGCCATGCAGGTAGAGAGAAAGGCTTGTTCTTGAGGAACTCTGTGTGGATGTTATCATTGCCTGGTGCTTTGCCGGACTTTATTGATTTCAGTCCAGTTTCAACCTCATCCAAGGTGGAGGCTTCAGACATGAGGAGGTTCTTTATCTCAGAGTTCACTGAGCGAGAGTGGGTTTTGGCCTCAGTGGTTTTATCTTGCCCTTTTCCATTGTTAACTAGGACTGAAGCGATGGAGTTTGCAGTAACAGGAAACTGTTTTGGAGCACTGCTTCGACCAGTGAGTTTGTTGATGGTATAGTCCAGGCCTTGCGACTACAGTGGGTAAAGTTGATCTCAGAGATTGCTTCTTCCCATCTAATCTTCCTCTTTTCTTTTAGTAATATCAGCAGGTCGTTCCCTAAAGCTTCTTTTTCTTCCATGGTCTTGGAATTAGTGTAGTATTTATACAGACGGTCGCATTCTTCGTCCCGGCCAGCATGGAATATACGGGTGTCTTCTGCCCCCGGGGATGGAGATCGAGTTTTGCCGCCTGGTGTAACATGGAGCAGAAAGTAGAATAGGAGTCATTCACATTGCTGGTGGAGGGGTCTGGCAGTCAAGAAGTTAGCTTGTTTGTGAGTTCCTGGAACTTAGGCCAGACAGCTTTTCTGAAATTCCATCTCTTCTTTGGTAGGTTGGAGAGGTGAAGCTCGATCGATATCGCTTGAGATGATGATTGGGCAGTCCGACAGTGGCCGGACCTTGGGAACTTTGGAAGGACAGTTCTTGAGCAGGTGTGTCTGATGTTGGATGAAACCAGTGACAGGTCGGGGCAAGTCCATGATTTGTGGCTCCCTGAGTAGAATGTGGGGTTGTCCTTGCTGTCATACAGTATCACTAGCTCCTGGGATTCGAGCCATTCAAAAAATAGCTTTCCATCCTTGTTGGTGTTAGGGTATCCCCATGCAGGCAGTGTTGCGAATGTTTAAATCTCCGCAGACAAAGGAGTTCCGGGGCATTTTTGGGAAGAGCATGATTTCAACATCTACAGGTGGTGGCTTGTACAAATTGCAGAAGTGGGATCCCATAGCTTCAAAGGAACTCCATTGTAGAGCCGAGTTCACAGGAGATCGCCCAGTGGTGGATGCTTTCACGCCTTGTTTGACGGAGGATGCAATCCCATGCTTCTTGTGTGGTATGAAGCAGATCAGATCAAAACCTTCGATGTGAAGCTGTTCTTCTGTCTCATGCACAGTGTGTTTCTTGAAGGCAGATAACATTAACACAATTTTCCTTTGCAATATGAGGAATCAGATCTCGCTCTGAGCAGGTAAGGGCCGTAAGGCCTTCAGCGTTGAGTTGGAGTACGCAGGTCGAGGTGTCAGCCATCATCTCGATGGCTTGTCCTGAAAAGGACACGTGTTTCCAGAAACTGCGTAGGAAACTATTCTGATGATAGAGGGCTAGAGATTTACTGGCGATAAGATCGCGATAATAGACTTCAAAATGTTGCTTTAGTTGACAAATGTCGTAACAGGGTCGCCATACGTGAAGGCAGCAACATGCTTTTGATGGAAATATGGAACAAATAAACTTCAAACTCTAAACATCAAACTCCAAACCAGTCACATCATAGGCAAAGAAAGTATAGAAAAAGGGTCATTTGAAATATTATACATATTAAGGAGAAATGTTTGAATCGCTACCATGTTTAAATTAAGTGTATTCAGTGACTCGCGTTGATCGGTATGGCTAATTTGCACTGTTAATTCGCGTTCCCATTTTCCCTCTCTTTCAAGAAAATGAACATAAAACAAATGTGGAAGGCCTCGTAGACATGGCCGATGAGTTACCTCAGGAAGAATTGAGGACCACGCCGCAAGTGCGAGATTCAGAGAGTAAGGTGAGTTCATCTGTTTACCAGTTTATGCGCGTGTTACCCAGCGCAACAAGCGTACAGCAGCGCGCGTTTCCGCTTTATATGCATGTTAATGCGCGCACGAAGAAAATTGTAGTTGTGTACACAATCGATTCGCGTAACGTATTTCATGCTTTTGAGAGCGCAAAAAATAGGGTGACCATTAATTTCGAATAATAACAACAATAATAATAGTAACAATATAAGCCGGCTGGTTGTGCGTATTATAACCGACACGAAAAAGCCAACAAAAAGCCAACATTGGCATCGGCTGGAATAAAATGTTTAAGGCCCTATATCGTTTTTTTTAACGGCTGGTTCAAAATTATCGAATAGTTGTCGGGTCCCACAAATATTACAAATGGTTATATTTATGGATATTTCAGGCTTCTCTGAACCGATTTTGATCAACCAAAGATGATTTTGTCATTTAAATTGTATGTTCTTTCAAATTTGACACTCATTTTTACATTATCTCACAATGTTTGTCTTGAAGAAAATGGCTAATTTGAAATATCACATAAAACTATAGAAATAATGTGAGTTACAGACAATGTCCTAGCTATCCTTGTTCGTCATTGCATTATTTAGGGCCGCATTAATTGTCACATTATTATTGAAAACCTTTTGTAAATATTGTTTGAAAGTATTAATTAGTTGAAACTAAATGAGTGGAAACTTTCGCATTGGACATTTCTTTTCATCAATATATGTATTTCTTTATTTCACTGGGACTACCCATCAGTACGCCATTACAGTGATGATAAATATGATTATCTACCAGCTTTCTGGCGATCTCATTTTTTTCTCTCTCTTAAAAGGTCACAGAAAAAAGAGGGCTATTGGAGAACATAGGTCCAAGGAAGCTAACCAGGACAGCTAGCTCGGGCGGTGACACGTCATGCAGGTATGGCAGCCTTAGGAGACTGCCCGAAAATGGAAAAACGATGACTTTGTATGGTGAAAATAATGTTCAATGGATGCAAAATGGTATTTAAGAATAATAATTATTTGAACAGGTTGGTTCTAAATCAGGATACATCCATACAAAAGTGTTATGAATGGCTTGACCTTTTACTACCATAATTTGCAGTGCAACTTGGTCCTTTTGATTTAAATTTCAAAAGATTCGATTGACTCTCTGTTAAATAGTTTTTTTTTTTAATATGTGGATGTAGCATTTTAAAACTAAAAACGTTGACCACTGTACACATGGCACATGCAGTGCAAACTGTTGCAAACCATCTTTTATCATAACGAAAACTGGCAGTCATTGTGTCAACATATACTTTATTAAAGCCTTTATCATACGAATAACAATTTATGCCAGGGGAATATCAAATTTGATGCAATTCTCGCTGTTCAGTTTCAGGACGGGGCTAGAGGAAGAGGATCCCTTTCCGGTACACGGTAAGCTGCCCTGATACATACCACCAAAAACATGTGCTTTACTAAAATTATGGTATCATATAACATATACCCATTCAGGGGCGGCCGAGCAACTTCCAAAGGGGGGGGGGCACCAACAAAAAAGGGCACTTTCTGGAAAAAAGGGCACCTACGAAGGGAAATCTCAAAGCGAAAATATACAATTATTTATTTGTTTAGACATTGATATATACCCCTACATTGTGATTACATTATCAGGGATGATTTCAATATATGTTTCTTTTTTTAAATCATACAAGATATTGCTTAAGCATCATACATTGCAGTTGGGTGTGATGGTCTGAATATTCATTTGCGAGTGAGCGAAGCGAGCGAGGAATTTTTTTTAGATTTGTGAGGTCGCAGTGCCAAAAAAATACATCTTATAAAGCGAAAATTGCTCTTAGTCGATTTAAATTAGGGGCACGTTGAATAATGAGAGGTAAAGGGGACACTTATCGAAAGGGATAAAACACTTATTAGAAGAGAAAAAGAGCACTTGTCAAAGTACAAAGAGTGATTATTAGAGGTGAAAATGAGGCAATTCTTACACCTGAAAAGAGGCACTCACCAGGGATGAATTTTAAAAAAAAAAGGCACTTATGAGAATGGGAAATGGGCATTTGTTGACGGAAAAGGGGCAACCATCAGATTTTGATAGGGGCATTTATCAGAGGTGAAAAGGGGATATGTCCCTTATTAGAAAGGAAAAAGAGCATGTATCACTGTTAAAAGGGAAATTATCAGAGGTGAAAAGAGGAACTTATCAAAAGTGAAAAGGGGCACTTCGCGTACCTGAAACGGGGCACTTACTAGAGATTAAAAAAGGCACTTGTGAGAATGGAAAATGGACACTAATTGCGAAGGAAAATGGGAACTTGTCGTAGGAAAAGGGGCACGTGTAAAATAAAAGGGCACTTATCAGAGGTGAATAGGGGAGGGCCTAGGTTTGTAGGTCCCCCTCACAAGCAGCTTCCCATAATTCTGAACAGCAAAGTTTTCAATGAATCTACCTAAAGGGACTGTGCCTGTGGTTTTTATGTGTTATAACTTTTGTGTGAAAATCAGAACGAGTTATCCGTCTTTTTTTAATAATTTAAATTATTTGTTTATTTAAATCTTGTGGGATGGAACCCTTCTTATCAAAACGAGTGCTGTATATTTTTCATAAGGGGTCCACTAAAACACTTAAGACTAAATGGCTACATTTCAAAATTCACACGTTTTCATTTAAATGTAAAACGTGCATAATATCTGAAGTTAAAAATATATACTCATTGATGTTTTTGCAGATGAAACGGAAGGCCCCACTTTACAACATGGAAGAATTAAATACGAACCTTCTTAACTCTGAAGCAAACAGTCCAGAGTATAATAATTATATTTCTTTCATCAAGCGGCATTTTGTATGACCTTTCCTGATTAATTTACAATGAGTATTTTTTTAATTTGACATACAGTTTTTCACCAAAAAGAAACCCCAATAATATAGCATCTTTAGTTTTAAATATTAGTCAGTGTCAACATAATATGTTCAAGTTAATGGCTGATTTTGTGGCGGAAAACCTATTACAAATCTGCCAGTAAAGCCATGATTAATATGAAGTGCATGAAGAGAAAAGAACTTCGTTAATGATGGCAACTCCCTTTTCCTCTTTTGAAAAATTATATTTCTGGTTGTATTGCTTACGATATTGGAAGCGATAATAGGGGTTTAGTATTAGCGAAAATATGCGATATGTTATTTTAATGACATTACTTTACAGAAAAAAGAATAGACAAGGAAAAATCACCGAAATGCCGTTATTTCAAATGCAATACAGTCATGTAGATAGATAGAAACTACCATGGCCGTGTTGAACACAATCATTATAATCGATGTATTTTATCAGTCATGATTTGTCAATGTTATAGAAGCAGGATGCTCCAAAGAAACAATCCCTTCCTGGGTTGAAACAGGGCGCGTAGGAGAAATAGCTGATCTTGGCCCTAATGACCACGATTCAGATGCTAGGAATGCAGAAGAGCAAATGCAGTCCCTTCGAACTCTCTCAGCAGGTAAGGGGTTCTGATTTATGAGGTTTCTATATTGATTATCAATGATGAGGAACTAGAACTTTAGATCAAATTGATTTTTTTTTTCCCGCATATTTTTAAAACTTCATTGTGTAAGGATATAGATTGAAACATTAATATGCATTGACAATTACACCAAACTCCTTGAATAGTAGTCTAAGTGTTCATAAGACAATTTGAGAATTATACAAAATGAAAATTAGATCAAGTGCATAGCAGACGAAATGACGTCAGATCGGAACAACTGATCATTTTACTGGATAATTTTAATCTACAGATGTAATGCTGAAAGTGAAATTAGACAATCGCGATATCAGACAAATTGGGATATACCAAAATGTTGATACATGAAATGATATTAGACAGAAATTATGTAAGACCGTATGTGCATCAGTGGCGGATCTAGGGGGTAGCACCGGGGCGCCCCCAACTGTTTTCCCCATAGGTGCCGAAGGCACTGCAGACCTACTTACATGTTATTGAATCCGGCGTCACCGCACATAAAATCGGCGCCATCTCGTATATCAGCGCCATCTTTCATAAGAAGCCGCACCGTCTGACGGTATCTCACTTTTAAATTCGCAGAAAAGGAAATTCACAATTTTTTTTTTCTTGCCCGCTTTCCTCGCTCACTGTAAATATTATTACCTGGCAAAAGACAACCCTGTTCGAGCGGAAGCCTAACATAATTATTATTGCTAAAGGTCTACAGACGTAGAAGACGGGGTAGTTATTGGTTACGGGCTACACGGCACAAATATTATATCGTAATGAACAATTTCCTTGATGAGATATACATTATTCAAAGGCTCTGCTTCTCCTATTTCCTTTGATGCACAGCTTATCTATAATGCACGCATAATTGAAGTAAATCAATTGAAAGTGGTGCCACCAAAGTTTCATTTACACGCACAAAATCGCAACTTTGTGTGTATTTTTAGGGTAGTAAACGTCATCATTTTGAAGGAAAAAATTATCACATAAAAAGAAATAACTTCTCTATTCATATGACACCTCATGCGTAAGAAAATAAATGATGTATGCCAGAGAACAAGTAAAAGAAAATATGCTTGGTTTCTGCCCAAACGAGTAGATAGTTGGGAAAGAAGCCATCCATCTTTCCAGACCTAGCCGCTGATAATGACACACAAAACAATACGGTGCAACAGTGAGTGCGTTCGAAGCGGGGTGTTGACAGGATATACGGAATGGAAACGGTACTTTTTTTATCGTTATTTGTTTGGAATAAGATAAGTTCTAAAGTGGATAATTTGCAATTTAAATGTTAACAGTAATATGTCTGTTCATCTTTTGCTACATTCCATTATGCATACATGATTTCAAGTAATAAACAAAAAAGAGAACGAAAATTCATTCAAACATAACACAATGAATAAAACCAACCACAAGATCACACACGGACTTCGCAAACCGCTCACAGATCAAGCATTCGTTAAAACTTTTAAAAAATAGAAAGCTTTAGCAGCGTAGTGCGGGCGCCACCACTTCCAGGGGCGGATCCATAGGGCGTGGGGTGCACGCCTCCCCCTCTTTTACCTTTAAAAAAAAAAAAATTCACATAAATGTTCAGTTTACTCATTCAGAAATGCCTCAGAATGTACCATAGAGCATCTTAAGGTTCAAAATTCCTTGGCCCTTAATATAAGCGGGCGCCGGACCCGTAAAGGCATCGCTCGCAATTTCGTACATTTCATATCCCTCTTCACTCCTCATATTTGTGTAAATTTACCAAAACATTGAGTTCATTGTCTGCTGCAAGGTTGGGAAAGCTGAATGGCTTCTTACTGTCCACTCATTTGGGCAGAAATCAAGCATGTTTTCATTTTACTTTTTCCAAGATATATATGATTATTTTTGTACGCATGAGGAGTCATAAAAGACAACACTATGAAATTTTATGTGATGATTTTCTTTTTTTGCAAGTAACAACGTGTACCACCCTAGCTACACTTCGAACGTTGCAATTTGTGCGTGCAAATGAAATTTTGGTAGCAACCTTTTCCATTGATTGATTTATGTGTAAATAATGCATATCAAGCTGTTCATCAGATGGAAGGACAGAAGCAGAGCTTTTTATACATGTATATCTAACCAAGGAAATCATGCATTATGATAGAAAATTTGAAATCCGATTTCCTTTTTTTCTGGGACACACTGTACACAAAGCAACTCAGCGCGAAAGACGGTAGGCTTGGGATGGGTCTTCCTCTTTCTGCTTTATGTTCAATCATGACTTTCACACCGATAGCGTAGTCATTTTACCGATTACAAGTAGTGCACGCCGCTCGGCCGCTCGCACCCACTATTTTCAAACCCTGTATCTACTAATGGAAATGGCAATTTACCTACATGGCATTATAATTTGTTTCAAAGCCTTTTAAAGGATTTTTTTTTTTTTTTTGGAATTCGATATTGCTCAAACTTTCACTAATTTGTTTCTCTCATTGTTCTGCTTATATAAAACCAATATAACATCAGGGTGGAAATAAAACCTGGGATGTTTGAGGCGGTTTATAAAAAAGGGCTGGGGCAGGTAAAACTCATAAGGGTAAATCCTTTCCAGTTTTCTACATTTCCAGCAATCGTGGGATTATGTGTTCATCGACTTCGATCGACAAATTTGGTTGAGTACAATGTTAAAATCGCCTTTCGTTTTCCTTTCTCTTGAAGAAATTCACTGTAAAACGGAAGTGGAAGGTGTCATCGAAGATTCACTTCAAGAAGAATTATGGGCCGCACCGCTATGGCAAGGTTTGGGGTACAAGGTGAGCTTATCTCTTCGACAGGGTGTGTTGGTATTCTCATTTCTATATTGTGGCGAGTGAGTGAGGCTGATGCGAAAATTACACCAATGGATCTGTCTATATCTTTAGGTTTCTTCTGGCCTAATGGCGCATAATTTTCAGCACGGATCGAGCTGATCGGAATTTGCAACTTTAGCAGTCAACTTAAATTGATTACGATTCAAGCCCTCATAAGATATTCTTTACATTTATCGCAATTACGTTAAATCACCCCCCCCCCCCTTTTCCTTCACACAAATATACACACTTTTTTTTCTTTTTCCATATCTTTTTATTTTATTAGAGATTTCATTCAAAATAAATCATTACATAAAGAATCAATGTAAATAATTCCATACAAATACAAATCTTCATTTCGTTTTCATAACACAAGTAACTTATTCACAAAACAGTTAGCAAAGAAGGAGAATAATGGAATGAAATCTCTACATTTTCCTAATAATAATAATCACATACTAAACTTATTTATTACCATCATTCATGGAAAATAACATAAAACGTATTTTTACATACAATGCACCCTCCGTTAATATCCCCCGCCACGCCTCCACCCCTTCTAGTACGTACCCCCCCCCCCGTAAACATTCACATTCACACCCACACCAAAGACGCTCCCATTTACATCATAAACAACACTCATCCACCCAACACAAAAAACACTGTACAAATACGCCATTCACACAACAACACCCAGCCGTACAACTAACACACATACCTAATATCCTAACTCCTTAGAAAGAACATCATCAATCCATCATCAATGACATTCCTTTCGGATCTTGCACCTGACATTGCAATACCTATCAATGCTACAAAAAAGATTGAGAGCACCATGTATTGGACGCCAAGTGTTACTCTAATTTTTCGGTATAAAACCACCTCATTTTGTCACAGAATTCATTCAAAATTGTCTTTTGTAACAAAATTATGTCAAACAATTTATTTTATTACAAAATGAACTAAAAACAATTATTTTGTAACAAAATTCTTTTGTTACAAAATGATTTGTACCGAATTCATTTAGTTACAAGATGATTTGTACCGAATCCATTATGTTACAAGATGATTTGTACCGAATCCATTATGTTACAAAATTTGTACCGAATTCATTTTGTTACAAAATGATTTGTACCGATTTCATATTGTTACAACATAGCTTTACCGAATTCATTTTGTTACAAATGACTTTGTACAGAAAAACCGGGGTAACACTTGGCGTCCCAAGGCGCCAAGTGTTACCCTGGTGTTTCGGTATAAAATCTCCTCATTTTGTCACAGAATACACTCAAAACTGTCTTTTCTAACAAAATTATGTTAAACAACTTATTTTGTTACAAAATGACTTTGTGCCGAATTCATTCTGTAATACAAAATGAAGTTTATACCAAAATAAAATTTTGTTACGAAATAATTGTTTTTAGTTCATTTTGTAACAAAATAAATTGTTTGACATAATTTTGTTACAAAAGACAGTTTCGAGTGAAATCTGTGACAAAATGAGGTGATTTTATACCGCAAAACTAGGGTAACACTTGGCGCCCCATAACCATGTGTATACATTTTTCTCTAGCTAGTTACCCTGCACTGCATTGGCATCCAAGTCTTTGTCAGTCCTCTGGACGAGTACTAATTGATTGATTGTAAATAGAGAAATGTCTTAAAGGTACTATGTCCCATTTTACAGGCCAAAAAAATGAAAAGGTTAAATTCCAACGGCATTTGAAAGATAATACTAATTTAGAACTTCCATAAAAATTAGGGGGGCTTGAAAATGTCTTTAAGTGTCTTTAGTGCTACGTGCTAAAAAGTGCTAATAGTCTGATTTTCAGACCATTGTACCGAATGGTCGTATGTTTTGTGCTGCGCAAAGATTCAATCAGTTTCATTTTGGCCATTACAAGAAGTGGGTTATTTATGTAGACAAATGCTCATGTTCCCTTTACAGCTCATTTTATGTATGTTATTACCAAAGAACAAAAAAGCCAGTCACTCACTCAATAGTGTCTGACAGTGAAGTCTAGCAAGTAAACGGGTTTCCTTGCATAATTTGAATATTAGGACACTGCTAACGTTTTAATTTCACAGATAGGACATACATGACGTATTCCTAATTCCTGCAAAGTTCTACAGAATTTGATGTTGGCTGCAAAAGGGACATAGTATCTTTAAGAGTGCTCTGCGAATTTTATTTTTCAAGATCCGGGAGAAAGATGTCACTTGACAGAGACTACTATAAGGAAGAAGAGACAGCGTCAAAAGTCGACAAGGACTCGCAGCATCAGAAGCGACTCATTAAGCACGTAAGCCCCTCCCCCAAAAAAAAAAAAAAAAAAAATCGATTTCCTACATAAAATGGCGCCGATTTTATGTAAGATGGCGCCGACTTATACTTAATTGATTGATAAACACTTCCAAGAAACGCACTGATTTATTACCATTTCGATATAGAAAAAATTATCAAAATAAAAAGAGAAAAGAACAACGTCCATAAATATCAACTTTTCCTTCTTGTTTATAGAGATATATCTTTCGTCTGCTTTCCTATCATTTTTAACTCATTGACGACGAGTATCATCGCGAAAAAAGTTCCCCAAAGTATTGCTCTTGAAGTACCCTGATATTCGAAATATGACTAAAAATTAAACAAATCTTTCATTGCCTAATGTCCCACAATCCAATTCCTGTGACTGTGCAGTCATGTTCACTGTATGTGATTTTTCAGATTTAGTTCATATTTTATCTTTATTTCAAAACTTCATGATACTCAATTAGTCTTACACGCTAAATCTACCTTAGTTTCTCAATAGTTTCGTTCACAAATACAACCGCAACGACAGAACTTTTATTTCATATCATCAGACAAAAATAGATATTCAGGTAAACAATATATTAACTCTTTGTAAAGGTTTATCACAATGAAAGCTATAGGAATATGAAATTTAATTCGAATTGCACTTTTGTCTTCACAGTGCGAGCAGAGCGCAAGACGACGAGGATCAATTTCAGTCTCCTGGTAAGTGGTAACAGGAAGTTCAGAGATTCCTCCACCCCGGTCTGATCCCTTATCCAAGGGAAATCGAAACATTTCTTAATCATGATTTGGATTGTGTGAGAAAGTGGTTGGAAAGAAACCATCTAACCCTGAATACGGACAAAACATGCTTCATGATTTTTGGAACACCGCAGAAATTGCTGAACTTGTAATAAACACCAATCGAAACAAAAGTTGCTAATGTACCAATCAAGCAAGTTCAAAATGTAAAATATCTGGGAGTTTGGCTAGACCAGCACATGACTTTGCAGGGTCATGTGAAATACAGTTCTAATAAGATCTCCTCTAGGTTGGCCCTACTTCGTAGAGTCAGGAAATATCTTACAATTGATAATGCCAAACTACTTCCCAATTCTCTTATCCTTCCATACTATGACTATATAGCGCATCATGGAGTAAATACAGTAAAAGAACAAAAGATATCTTGATTATTTGCTCTGAAGGAAATTATTGCAAGTTATCGTAGCAGAAATTCTTCCTTGTTTCTTTGTTTTCTTGATGCTTCCAAAGCTTTTGATCGGATAAATCATGAAAAGCTGTTTACGAAAATGGCTGATAGAGATATTCCTAAGTACCTGATTAGGATAATCGTGTTTTGGTATGCCCATCAAACTATGATGGCTAGATGGGGAAGTAGTGTCTCTGAACCATTCCATGTCAGTAATGGAGTTAGACAGGGTGGTATTCTTTCTCCCTTTCTCTTTAACCTGTACATGGATGGTCTATCTGACAATTTGAATGCTTGTAAAAAAGGCTGTGTAGTTGGCGGTATGGTAGTCAATCATTTAATGTATGCAGATGACCTTGTTATTGTTAGCCCGTCAAATGCTGGGTTGCAGAGTTTGCTCAAGATTGTTCTGATTATGGATATGATAATGATGTCAAATATAATGCAAAAAAAGAGTCATGTTATGATAATTAGATGTAAGGAACACCGTAGATTGGTATTCCCGGATTTTTATTTATGTGGAGCTAAACTCAATGTCTGTACAGAGGTCATGTATCTTGGTCATTTCTATACTGAGTACCTTAGTGATGATAAAGATATTAGTCGACAGTGTCATAAATTATATGCTCAAGGTAATATGCTTGTTAGGAAATTTCATATGTGTTCTCCGGATGTGAAGGTGGCATTATTTAGGGCATACTGTACACCTTTGTACACTGCGCATCTGTGGTGTAATTTTAAGAAGAGCAGTTTGTACAGGCTTACTGTGGCCTATAATGATGCCATGAGAATGCTTCTTAGGGTACCTAGATACTTTAGTGCTAGTCAAATGTTTGCTGAGTTGAATTTTCCAGCCTGTTCGGCTGTATTACGAAATCTCATGTATAAGTTCATCCAGAGAGTGGATGTCTCTGAGAATGGTATTGTAAAGGTATTAGTGAACCCCTCGTATAGTTGCCTTAGGTACACATCGGGCCTCTGGAAATTTTGGCTTAATAGCCTGCTGACACATGGGAATTGATCATATTTTGCATGGTGTTACCAAGCACTATCCAGCCTCTCATGGTTGCAGTATAGTCCTTGTTGCTTGTTATAATATCTAACTATCTATTATTTTTATTGTTCTGGTTAGTTGAGCAGAGATTGTTAGAATTAAGTTACAACTTCATTTTGTTATACATATACTTATTTTAATCTTGCAGTTACAGTTATAGCTTAGAGTTAGATTGCTATACTGTTATCAATCTTACAGATACAGGTTACATGTTACAGTTTACATTGTATATACGTATGTCTAGTATAGATCTAGTTTAGTTTGTTATACTCTTTAGTCTTTGTACGATTTGTTGTTATTATACTCATCATGTTTATACTCCGCTCTTTTCCTTATATATCTATGTAACATATGTTTTATGGACCTCTGCCTTGTGCAGCTGGGTCTGAAATAAAGTTCTGAATTGAATTAAGCAACACAAGCAGATGGCAAGAATTGTCCTTAAAATAAACACATTGATTTCCACCTCCGAAATGTTCAGTACCCGGAAATGGATTGATATGGAAAAAAGATGGGAGTTCCAGAAAGTAAATTAATGATATTATGAATAATAGTGCCCCGTCATATTTATATGATATGTTCACCCTGTCCGCCCATACTCATTGATACAAAACAAGGAATTCTGAAGATTTGGACGTTATTATTCCAAGAATTAAAACAGACTGTGGAAAACGTGCCTTGTCAGTTGATGGTGCTCTTCTGTGGAATAGCCTCCCCAACTCAGTGCGAAATGCTCAGACCAAGAATGCATTTTGTTCTCCATATTTTAAGCAGTGATGTTAAAGATTGATTTGCCTTTCTTTCTTTCTTTCATGAATATTTACATAAATTTCTCAATATGATAATATATTATAATCTGAACAGATCACTGCTAATAATCAGTGTATACGCTAATTTGTCATTTTTATCGATTTGTAATTTCTCATTGAAAATTATACCTTCTTACTACGGATTTGTTCATTATTCGCTCTCATTCTTTACTTATTTTATGTTATATGTCACTATGTATTGATGTTTTCGATGATGTTCATATTGTTTATATTGTTCAAGTAGTTTATATCTTCATATTGTTATGTTGCAATTGTTTACAGGGCCCCTGGAAAACAGTACATTGATTACTAACGGGAAACCCTGTTTAAATAAAACGGAACAAATAAATAAATAAGAGCCAATAGATAATTTTGACATAATTATAACTTGATACATACCCGAAGATACCGCATGATATAAAATGAGTTTAAGAGTAATACAAAAACATGTCAAGTGTAATTTTGGAATGGTACTGATATTGTCCTTCCTTGGTGTAGAGAGGTATATTTTTGCTTAAATATTTAAAGTTTATGCGCTAGACGTACACATTTGAAAGAATTATTATGTTTTTTTTTTATAGATGAAGCGATGGGTCAGTGGACATCACGTGGCAATACACTATGGGCCCTCTCAACTCCTAGACCTCCTAGACGAAAGTAATATCCGGTTGTTTTTATTCTTCTCTTCTTCCTCTTCTTCATCACATCGATATTTCGTCTTCCTTATTTTCTTTCATTTGGTTGTCATTCCATGAGTGTGAAAAGAGTCATGAAATTTGGTAGCCCCCATTAGAACATTCCCCTATGGCCTGGAAATGTAACTCGCGCACAGTACGTGGTGTTGTATTACTCAATTCGTTACCATGAAAGCCCTTTTTTCAAGATGTTTTGTCGAAATCTCCCTTTAATAATTAAGTTTGGGTTGATGTCTTGTATAAATCATCAAAGTAATCGGTCTCTATTTACTTTCATTTGTCTTAAATGCTTTAAAGATTAATTTCTAATTTTTTTTAAAAGCCCACGATTCGTGATGCAAACTATTCAATGTGTGTACATGGTGAAAGGAATATTTTTGCTACAATGACAAAAATAGTATCAAACAAAAGAGCTTGGCAAGATCTTAAATTTGTTGGATATATCAATGGTTTGAAGTAAATTAAGGCATGATTTTCTGCTAAAAAATATCGCTTGGGGGGCGAGTGAGGTGATAGTTTTGGTCAAACATCCTATTGTTTCACTCCTTGCCCTTCAATATGAATGGAACAAAAACTTTCGGTAAGAGGTTTACGACTAATTTAACCCTTAATAGTAAGTTTTGTTATGCAAAAAGGACCTTTGTGGTAGTAAGTAGATAATTAACGACTACTAGTACTTTGGCGATGGGACAAAATATCTTCGCAGAGGTCATCTCGCGATTGCAACCTATCATGAAGGGTTAAATTACTCGTCTACACATAGGCTTATGACTTTGAGAAGGGGGTGGGGCTAGGGAGAAGAATGTATAGCCCCCGAGATCACAGAGGTGATGATTGTTTCTCGACTCACCACTGTAAAAGATGTGATTATTTGCTTCATATCCAACATCGGCACTATACTTCCAGGAGATCTAGACCTAAATTTGACTCTCGGCTTCTGCTCTGCTTTGCGCGTTGTTGCCCGGAAGCGCTTCACATTGACCTACGATACAATAGCCGCCTGACGGCCCTGACCTATGTCAAAATAGCCTCCGCGTATATCTCGCAAGACCATGGACCCCAGGGAAGAACAGTTTTGTTATACTAACAAAGCTGAAGGGGCTATCCAGCCATTCACTATACCATTGATTTGACTATGTACATGCATTTTCTTTGTATTTTTTTTTTAATATTGTGATATGGAAAATAAATACCAATACCAATACCAATGATCCATTATCTATTAGCGTGTATGTATCAGCGAAAAAAGATTATCGCATAATTGTTTTTTTTTATATCAGTACAACCGCCAAGACATGAAGTTTATCATTTGTCATGTGGCCTCCTTTAGACTAATTGTGTAGCAAGATTCTAGGTGCTCTATTCATACGAACATATTATGTGATCCATTTTTTTGTGCCAAATCAGATTGACAATGAGGCATACAATTTGATTTCTTTTACTATCTAAAACAAATTTTGCTTGGTTAATTAATATTTCAGACGACCTAGGACTAGTGTGGACAGTGATAATCCAGATTTGCTTCAGCTTAATATCTCGGCAGGAGAATTTATCTTGCAAGGTAATACAAAAAAACTTCAACTACTTCAGCCTAAAAATATTACGCTAGCTCCTGCAGTTGTGCACTGTCAGTTAATGCAGCTTTATGCGCAAACAAACCTGTATATAATGTATATATAAGCATACACACGCACACACACGCATATATTAGTATATATGTGTGTATGTGCGTGCGTGTGTGCGTGTGCGTGTGTGTGTATGCGTGGGTGTAATCATGTATGCATCTGAAAATATTCAAATTGCGTAAATAACCCGTTACATTATTATTCAATATCACTATATGGTACAAATGGTAATGAAAACTCACTGCATGTGAATATAATATTATACAAATAATGAATGCTTATGAGATGGTTCAATAGTGCGAATATTTTCATGAGTTGAAAGATTAACGTTCTATTCAACGAGGCGTCAGCCGAGTTGAATATAATCAAGCAGGTGGTAGAATTAACGTTAATCTTTCAACGAATGAAAATATTTTCACTATTGAACGAATGAAAAACATTCATTATTTGTTTTTTACAACATCGTTCAACAAATTATGTTTTGCTCCTTATATTAAAGATAAATTCAAGTTGGAGTCAGGCCTTTTCGATTACATTCAGATTGCCTTCGCGTCAGATGCGCGCAGCTATTATAACAATGGGATACACACAGGGCAGAGAGGTACGCAGTCTGCATATAACCAAAAATGCATGCTCGTTGAATAGTACTACGGCGAGTAATACCAAAAATGCACGCCCGTGCAATAGTATATCTATTGAATATCATGTGACCAACAATCCTCCAATCAAATGATAAGGATTTACTTAGGTGTTGTATAAATCCTTCTGCAAAAATGAAAACAAAGGCTATACATCGTATTAAGCATATATGTGTGACTTCAATTATTTCAGCGAACGCAGATACCCCACAACTTAATGACACAGACTATTCCAAACAAGTAGTCACTGCATGGATGGAAACAGGGGATTTCGGACAACTTTCTGATCCTGGCCCGAGCGATGTTAGTTCGAAATTCAAAGCTGCACCTGAACAAATATTGCAGTCTACGTACACCACCAGGCAAGGTAGGATTTTTCGTTGTTTGTCTTAAATAGAGAGAACACTTACTAGAGATAATACTGTTAATATTAATAAACATGTTTCGGCAACTGTTACAATGTACAGTGCGTTCAAGAAAACAAAATACGAAAATGTTATTATGAACGAACCCTAAGCTGCATGATAAAACCCCTTGCTTTTGATAAAGTAAAAGTAATGTGCTTTCAAATGATACATTGTTAACATTCATTCATATACGCTATACTGAGCAACATTGTTTTGAATATGGCATATCAAAATCCATTTGTGCCAGAATTTGGTAAAATTGTGAAAACAATAGGATAACACATGAACGAGGAGATTACCATGGCAATTAGATTCTGGGAAATAGGGAAAAGAATGGTTTAATGGGAACATAAATAGGCAGAAAATTAATATCCAGAATATGTAATTTTCCTCATGAAATGGCCCCTATTTTCACTGTTTGGGGACTATTTTTGCCATCAATTTATCACTTTTGCTTTTCTTACAGCTCATAGTTTGCTTAAAATAATCATTATTTTGGTAATTCCAAATGATCTTACTACTTGATCATTAAACAAAATTATATCATCCTGCACATATTACAATAATGTATAATCCCGACTCTATACACACTTTGGACTCGCCCAAACTATACTGGTAGGCTAATGTCTCGATGAAAACATAACAAATTTATTAAGTAAATTTTGAATAAACTTTCATCCAGTCCTCCCATGGCAAAAGAAATACTAAACATCTGGCAATTCATCAATACTTCTACCTTTTTTTTTCAAAGGCCAAAGGTACCCATATTGCTGCAAATTTATGGACAGTCTCCTCACATTTTGGAATCTCTCTTATGTTTTACCATGTCTTTAAATCTAATATAAATCCCATTTCAAAGCCTTCCAAGGAGATTCTAGGGGTAGACCAGTTATATATTTACCTCCAAAGTAATTTAACCTCACATGTAATCAATTTTTTCATTGTCAAACAATACTTCTGTTGTTTCAGAGAAAAATTAAAACCTTGTTCCAAAATATTTGTGAGTAATCACAATCACTAAAAATAAATGACAATAGTTTTCAGTGCATTTGCACTTCTAACAATAATCATAATCAGATTTTTTCGATACGATAAAAATATTCCTCACATGCTAATTACTAATAGAGTAATTTGAAGAAGAAAAAAAGTCTTTGTCACACTTTTATGTTTAATTGCTATTTTTGGTACATTTTTTAAAACAGCTCATACTTTTGAATAGTTCTGTGTTGAAAAACGACTGACATTTTCATGCAGAGGATTGTCTGACAACTTTCTTGATTCCTGTCATTTGAAGACGGTATTGAAGTACCGAATATTAGATGATCTTAATCGTTAAATAAACTGGCCTGAACATGATAATAATATTGCTAGCCTTACGCCTTCACATACCATGCACATATACCGAACATGAGAGCAAAAACTGGCAATAAATCAACTCCAGGACACTTTCAATATCCTGTTGTATGTATAATAGAAAACATGTTCGATTATGTAATATGTCATTGTAATGTTCGCACATGTCAAAAGGCCATTGAACTCGCCTTAGATTGAGTTTTCGAAAATGGTTGCGATATTCCTAACCATCATCTTTATAACGATGAGCATGAGAGGATAAGTAGAGACAGTCATTTTCGTAAAGAGGATCGTAGATAAGGACTTCCCCCTCCTCACACACCTCTCCAATCGTAAAGGGCAAGTCCACTCCAAAATTAACTTACTCTCAATAAAAGCAGAAAAATCAGACAAACCAATCAAAAAAAGTTTGAGCAAAATCGGATAACTAATAAGAAAGTTATGAATTTTTGAAAAAGTATGTAAAACTATGGAACAATGAGAATCACAACACAAATTGGTTATCAGTTTGTGACGTCATGTCCTCACAACTTATCAATTGCTTTATATAGTTTAATACCATTAATTTCCCTTTTTATCTCTCAAAACTTGATTTCCCCATGCCTTTGCCCAGGTTATATGATTTGTACCATGTTGCGTGCATGACATTTCCCCAAAAAATTATGAATTTTGAAGAATTTATACTATTTTCTAAATATTGTATTTCACAATTATTGATTTTTATATAAATAGTTTATCAAAATTCAATTTTTCATGATTTAACTGGACAAAAATTACTCTTTATATGTGCATCCACACAAAAACATATTACTAACAATCTAACTTGGATGCTGGTGTGAAGAAATAAGATTCTTAGGGTGAAAATAGGAAATTTATAGTATCAATATAAAGAAAATAATTAGTGGATAGTGCTCTGACCTGGCCTAAAGCCAAATTGTCTGCAAGAGATCAAGTCATTTGTAAGGATGTACTTCTGAAACTGCGTGTTCACTGCAACTTCCATAACCTTGCTGATGCAAATCAGTAAAGATATGGGACGGTACTTTGCTGGGTCAGACTTAGACTCCGATTGAATAGACCTTCAACCATAAGATAAAATCATACATATATCGGGAAATTATTGGAGGATATCTTTTCAAAGTGTGTATCTTTTATAGGAACTGTATAAACTTTATCTATCACGAATAAACAATATTGTCACAAAGATGTAAAACAGGATAGAAAATCCAAATGTTGTCAACATCCAAATGTGCTCCTCGGAGAGGACCTAAAGGCGTCGGTCCTTTGGTTGCTTTATAACAAGCATTTATGCTTTCTTAGCAGTCAGGTAAAATAACCACCACCACCACTCTTATTTTTATTGTTATTATTAATATCATTATTATAAATATTTTTGTTGTTATTCTAAAAATTCATATTTGTATTGATATTATTATCATGGTTTCAGACCTGGGCACTCCACATCTAATGCATGCATGCATTTTATTTATAATGTTTTGAAAACTTTTTAAAATAATCATATCTTAATGGGCCTTTTTTTTTTCTTGAAGATAAAGTTGAGTTCTGGTCATGCGATTGCATTGTGAAGGCAACTGTGTGAAATCGATCAGAAAAAGTTGATCATGTAGCATATAAGTATTGGTGTGCACTGCAAGGTTCTGGAAACATCAGAATTATAAGAAATTTGACCCAGTCTTGTTAGCTAACAAGCACTGTACACAAAAAGATTTACATGGGACTACACAAACATGTGGCATAAAAGTGAGGTCCACATTTTAAAGCTTTTACATGTTTATTTAGAATATGAAAGCATTTGAAGAGCCTTGCTTTTTCAGGGAACATTTTTTCTCTGATGTTCTCCCACACTTGCATAATAACAATGAAAATCCCCTCCCAAATTATTTTTTCACCTTTCCCCAGAACTCAACCTTCTTTTTAAGCAATAGATTCGATACATTAGACCACACCATTTTATTGAAACAAATTATATTATTATGGTATTCGTAGAGTAACTTTAAAATGTTTTGAAAGTTATTTAGAAAATAGAACCCAATTTGTTCAGATTAATAGAGTTAAGTCTAATACCGAAATACTGAGATTTGGAGTGCCTCAAAGATCCATCCTTGGACCTCTTTTATTTATTATTTATGTTAATGACATGTGCAATATATCTGATAAATTGAAGTTGTTTTTTTTTTGCTGATGACAAGTGTTTTTAAGTTTCATTCTGATGTCCAGGTTTTACAAGATGTTTTAAAGCAAAATATTTTGAAACTTTTTAATTGTTTTTTATATAATATGTTGGTTTTAAATTACGAAAAAACTAAGTATTTTTTTTTAATACAAATACAAATATTGATTTTAACAACGTTCATTTACGAGTAAATGACCATAATTTGAACGTGTAGATAATCTGAAGTTTTTAGGTATTGTACTTAATCATAAATTGAAGTGGCATGAGCATATAAATGGGATGTGTAATAAAATAGAAAAAAATGTTGGTATTTTATATAAAGTCAATTTTTATCCCTTAAATCTTTTTAAATGCTGTATTATACTTTAAAGAGATTGGGTATCTTTGTCTCAGATTCTAAAACAAAATCCTGGATTTAGCTCATGCTGCAATGATAATTATAAACCTTTAGGTCAGTCAGGAACCCCATGACTTTTACAAGCCGATCGCCTTTGTGATTATCAAGATATTTATGATTGGAAATCGAAATTTCAAAAACTGTTTTCCTAACGGTTTTTACAACACTACAGTCTACTGGGGAAAATGAGTATGGTAAAACCGGTCACTCAAAGATTTTTATTTTTTTGAGGCACTTCATGCTCATTTTGAAGCGCAATTTTTTTAGGGCTTCAATATTACCCCATATCACCCCATATCACAACGACACTGATAACACGTAGGGCCATCCATCTCAGATTTAACATTGTTGAACGATGCCTTTAATAACACCATATTTTAATTACTGTATAGTTTCATGTGCAAATTATAATACAAATGATATCTTAAGGTAACTTAAGCTTCAAAAGAAAGCAATACGCATTATAACTCATTCTCAATAATTTTATTATGCTCACTGTAATCCTTTATTTTGTTAACTTGGTATTTTTACTGTAATCGATATGCAGAATTTTTTATTGCAGTGTTAATGTGTTTATGTTTTAATGATCATTTGCCAACTTTTTTTATCAACATTTTTTAATTAGAATTGTGATGTGCATAATTAAAATACTAGAAATTACCCAAATGATCACCTCCCCAAAATTAGAACGACATGTATAAAAAAAAAAAAACACTGGTTTTTTAATGGACAAGTAGTATGGAATAGTATATCTCTAAAAATTAGAAAATGCAAAGCTCTCCATTTTTTTTCAAAATTAAATATAAACAATTTCTGTTAAATAAATATAATAACAGTAGAATAGCATGGGCAACTTTGACACTTTCGTAGAGTAAATTTGTGACACTCTCTTATTCGTATTTTTTTTACTATGATTGTACATGATAGTATGTTTTGTTTGTTTGTTTTGTTATGTTCTTTTGTTCCTGTTCTTTTTTTTCCCCTGTTTGGGTGTGTTTAGGAAAAGGCTTTTATTCAATGAATCCCTCCTTTCTGCCTATCCCAAATGCTCTCATAAATTTCTATTGTAATTTTTATCACTATTTTGTTCTTTTTGTTATCATTCCATTCTGTATTTGTATGTTTTAAATGTTTTTACTGAGAGTGTTGAATAAAATTTAAATTTGATTTTGAATCATTATCATGATTATTACTCTTAGGCCTACTATTATTATTTGTAATATTATTATTATTATCATTACTATCATTAATATTATCATAAAATGGTTCCGTGGTAAAGCAGTGGTCTCGTAACCGGGAGGTCCCAGGTTCGAAACCAAATCAATCCGCTCTTTCACCTTGGTAATGATTTAATCATCATTCAAGCCCCTCGGAGAGGGCTTAAGTCGTCGGTCCCTTGGTTGCTTACTTACAAGCAACTACATGGTATTTACAAAACAAACAAAAAAGATTTTAATGAGGTTGATCTTCAGGTGAATAACCATGACTTCCAACGTGTATCAGTAAACAAATTCCTCGGAATAGAATTTGATTCTAAACTTACATGGAATGAACACACTGGTGCTGTCTGCAACAAGATCTCAAAAAATATTGGCATCTTAAAGAAACTTAGATTTCTACCAAAATGTGTTTTAAGAACTTTATATAATACTGTAATTCTTCATCATTTATATTACTGTTCTGAAGTTTGGGCCATGACAAGTAAAAACCAATCTGAACAAGATACTTAAAATGCAAAAGAAAGCCATCCGGTTAATTTCGAATTCACACTACAGATCTCATTCGAAACCTATATTTTATAAATTAAAGCTTCTCAATGTATTTGATATCTGTAAATATCAAATTGCAGTCTTCATGTACTTGTGTCGAAATGAATCATTACCATGTGCACTTTTAAAGTTTTTTAATTTGAATTCGAATTTTCCTAAATATGAAACTAGAAATGCATCTAATTTTCACCTACCACAAATTAAAACAACTTTAATGAAAAAGTCAATATCTTTCGATGGTCCTAAAATTTGGAATTCCGTTCCCTTAAATTTAAAAAAATGCAAAAGTTTTCAAACTTTTAAACGAAAATATAAATGTATCTAATTGAATCTTACGTGCAATAACTCACCAGGCTCTTTACCCCTTTTTTTCTTTTTTTTTCTTCATGCTTCCAATAGTTCAACATAATTTTTATATTATTAATATTATATATATGAGGGATGGACTCTAGCATAAGGACCATACTCCTTTTTAGCTCACCCCTTCACTCTCATTATGTTATGTTGTTGTTTTCGTTTGGATGTATGATATTTTACGTATGTTTATTCTGTATTTGTAAATGTGACTATAATTGTATATATTCTGTATTCTTAATGATGAGTGTAAATAAATGAACTTGACATGCTTTCTTAGCAGTCAAGTAAAGCAATCATCAAACATCATCACATGGTATTATCATTACTGCCCTTGTCTTTCATATTGTTATAGAGTACCGAAGCTGTGACGTCATAAAAATCTATTTTTGGAATTTCTCAATTTTTTCTTCATTTTCCGAAAGAGAATCAAAAATAATGTCCAAATGTCGAAAACCAATTGAATATGTAAAGTATTGGCCGAGATATGACCATCTGAATAAATAGATTTTCTATGGAACTCAGTGTTATATTGCTCTGGCTCCTAATGTTATGAACCAGAGCAATATAACACTGAGTTCCCATAGGCAATCTTTTCATTCAGATGGTCATATCTCAGCAAATACTTAACCTATTCAATTGGTTTTCAACATTTCGATATTATTTTTGGTGGTCTTTCGGAAAATGAAGAAAAAATTGAGAAATTCCAAAAATAGATTTTTGATGACGTCACACTTCACCACTCTATAGCTCTTGTTTTGATGCCATCATCATCCTTATCCCTATCTATTCATTTAATTACCTTTTCAACAGGATATCAACTTCCTTCGGAAAAGCAAGGAGATTCACCAGTCGGTGTACATGTAGATGCAGCGAATTCGAGTCGTGTGACAGGAAATACCTTCATAGGTCAACAGAATATCATCAAACTAGCTTCTCGGTACGTTTTTGCTGTGGCGATTCGATGGGCACATACCTTAATCGGGCATTGTGCACCACATGGTCAGCCTCAATGGGAAAGAATCCATGAAATTTAACCTTAACAATAATTTTGTTTGGTAGACACTACTTGTTGTTTAATCCGCCTTGTCCCCCTTAGTTGGCGTAAGTGGTATTCGACCATGTTAACTATAATAAACTCTTTGGCCCGAATTCACAAAGGAGGTTTAAATTTAACCCATGGTTTAAACCCTCAAATCGCGCAAAATAAGCGCGACACAAGTCAGAAGTCCGACGCGCGCAAGGCAAGATACGCTTCAATTTGCGCTTATTTTAAACCATGGGTTATGTAAATGAGGGTTTAAACCATGGGTTAAATTTAAACCTCCTTTGTGAATTCGGGCCTTTGAAACCATGGAATAACATACCGTGAATGTCGTATCACAAAAAGCAGATCACAATGCTCTATATATCACATAAGGTTCCTAAGGATCATAAGGTTTATGTTTATAGTCCATTTAACCATTGGAATTCATGGTCTTTATATTGTATATCGATACATAAATAGACATGTTCTTTCAAATTCAATTTTTAAAAGATATGACTTGACAGAAAAGAAATAAAACAATCATACAAAACATAGTAATGTAACACAGCGCAATGGGGATAAGCAAAGATTGGTGACTTTTTTAAAAAGTATAAGATGATTCCTGCGTTCGTGGGAATGTTACAAATGCACACAAACTTGTTTAACATTCCTAAGAACGCAGTAAACATTCAATCCTATTTCATATCGTCAGAAATGTGCTCCTATATGTTGTGAAGTCTATTTCGTCTTTACTACATATTTTAACGCTGCATCTCGCCAGAACTCCATACCGCTTGCAATTTGTGATATATATATATATTTACATGTATATCTCACAAAATACTTGTAATTAATTATGAACCATTCTTTATCATTGACATTTCGAACTGCATAAAATTTGAATTATAATGTCGTATGGATTTCGCGCTTTCAAAATAATTTCATGCACGGGGAAAAATCATTCCCGGAATAGTAAGCCCCATGGAAGAGGAAAATTTGTTTGATCGGACTCATAAACATTTTTAATTATTATTATTATTATTATTATTTTTATTTTTATTATTATTTATTAGGCCAATCATAAAAGCACAATACAATTACATTTTGACAGATCATGCAATTCATAAACAATACAAGAGGGCCATGCAGGGCTCGCAAAAGTGAAATTCAACACTATTAGCCGGAGGCATGTGAGCCCTCACATGTTGCTCCCAAATCAACTTAGATATAAACATAACATTGACATACACACAATATTGCACATTGTTTAAAAAGAAAATACATCTTAACTCCCCCCTCCCTCCAAAAACTAAAACTGAAATGACACATTTATTACATATCGCATTTTCCTACAAATAAGGATATAATTTAGATGTACCTGTACCAAGAAAATTATACTCATTATGATACAAGCAGCATTATATTAAAGTAATGAGGAATTAAAAAGTAAGGAGGCTGGTATCTTCAACAGCGTTGAGAAAAATCAAAGAAATCAGACATAATGTATTTAGATAAGACGCAGGATATAAAGCCTACAGTATGCAAGGCCCTTAAACAGTATCAAAATGTAAGTGTATAAATGATGTAAAATACAAGTATAAAGAGAATATAATATAATACCTTGCTCAGTGATATATGTGCCTGAAGGAAGCATGTCTTTATATCAGTAAGCCTATTAATATGTAATAATGAAGTAAGAGTAATTAAGTACAATACAATTGTTATATGTATAATGTGTGTATAATCCAGCATAATGACGAACTTTACGGGAAAGAGCAACCTTCTGAGTTCAGTAGATCCTTACATTATCATGACATTAATACCAGTCTGAGGATTAAACGCTTACTTAATGCCGAAAACACCTTGCCTAATTTTTTTTTACCCGTTACTTTCGGTTCGTCTACTAACGTCGAGTCAATTGATGATTTTCAAACGTAGATATAGCCATGTTTCCGAGGATGACAGTCTGGATGAACCCTCAACAAAGAGACACAAGAAGACCAACCGAAAGACTGACTCTAGCGACGAAGATGAAAGAACAAGCCGGGACAAACAAAGAAAGGGCCATGGTTCCAAGGATGACTGTCTGGATGGACGTCCAAGGAAGAGAACGAAGAAGACGAACCGACAGACTGACTCTAGCGACGAAGATAACAAAACAAGAGGGGAAAAACAAAGAAAGAGCCATGGTTCCAAGGATGACAGTCTAGTTGGACCTCAAAGGTAGATAAAGAAGAAGGCAAACCGAGAGACGCTATCTCCGTGATGGCTCAGGCGCGGATCCACGGGCCGATTTTACCGGCCGGCCCCCCCCCCCCAACCCCCCAAACGGTAACAAAAAAGTAGGATGGCAACGTTAATTTTTTCCAAAACACAATTTTTTTTCCGCCCACCCCCCCCCCGAAAAAAAAATTAGTGGCTCTCCTCTCCACCTACCCCCCACCCCCGCTTATTCACCTGCTGAATGAATCGCTGCTAAATATTTTCTCACGAATTGCAAAAAAAAAAAAAATTAATGCTTTTATTACGTCCACCATTTCTAGAGTACTTTCTGGTCCTTAGGCTGACCAAACGACGACCGTTTTGGGATGACAAAGGACAGTAGGCCTACTCAGTTCAACCTTGCAAAAAGCGGCTTCATTCCCTTCATCGGGTTGTCGGGTTAAACAGACTTTCGTGAAATATGATCACTTTTGGTCAGGGGCAATTTTCCTACTCTCTAATATCACCAAAGGAGTTTTGATAGGCCTATTCTGAGTAAAAATGTGCGTTGATGCTAGAAAATGATGGGTACACTTGACGTCCAAATACCATATGAACATGTATGCTGATATTAGCAAGATCAAAACAATTAATCTCATTGAATGAATCCACACAGTTCAACAGCAGTTCATAATTTCAGTCAGAGCAAATGGTGGTATGTTGTAAAACCGAAATTCTATGTAATGGAAAATTCAAAATATATGTGCTGATTCTAAAACAATTTGTCACATAAATTTGTTTTAAAATCTTTTGACCACTTTTGTCATTTTTGGCTGAAAAAAAGTTACCAAAAGGACCGAAATGTCAAGAGTGAGGTCAATAACACTGAAATTTCTTAATCAGCACAAAAGTTTACCTTGAATCAGTCTAAAAAATCCTCCTTGTCATATATTCTGCTCGATTTAAAGCCAATCTAATTTCTCCCTGCTCTATGAAATGTCTAGCTTGTCGCAGAAATCGCATAAATGGTCAATTTGGGTCAAAGTAGTCAAATATTACTAGAGCATTCCGAACTGTTTATATTCTTTCAATGAGATTGATATTGTTCTCATATAAGCGCACATTTTTATATTGAACATGAATGCCAAAACTCATTCATCAATTGATTTCAAAAATGAAAATGACAACTTGGCCTGCTTTTCGATAAAAGTCAATACAAATGGTCATTTCAGGCCAAAAAGTAACAAAAAGACCATAATATTGTTGATGGAAGTCTAATGATCTCTTTTTCTCGCATCAAGGGCACATTTTTTGAGGATAGAATAGGTCCATCAAATGTCCTTTACTAACCATAGGAAAAAGTACAACCGACCTTACCAAAAGTGACCAAAATGGTCAGTTTAGGCCAAAATTACCAACATGTCATGACGAGGGTCAATAAGACTTTTTTTTCGATTGAGCGCAAAGTTCTACTCCGGATAAGCTATTCAAATCTTTCCAAACAAAACTCTGATTAAGGCCCCTTATTTCTTAAAGTGATGGCCCCTTATTCGTGAAAGGTCGGATACATTCATTGCAAACAATCACCTGAATATTGCTCAAATTTTACCATTCATTTTGGATTTTCTTTTTAGAGTTCTGAGTATCGACGAGCAACATGAATATGAAGGTAGGTATCCCCTTTAAATGTTTAATATTATATTTATATTTTTGGCAAGTAAAGTAATGAATCACGTTCCAAAGTACAGTAGACCTAAGTGGACCGTGTTTACATGTTTTTTTTTAATTCATTATTAATCAAATTACATTTGTTTTAAAATCTCCATACCACGAAGTAGAAATGAAATAAGAGAAAAGAAAGGACTTGCATGCATTGTCTTACTATAGTAGTGTCTACTTTTATTGTAAAATTACTCTTTAGAATATCCCAGCCTCCCAGGTACCTCATAGTTAGACATGTTTCAAAAATATTTGGGTGCAGTATTTTTTGTAAAGAATTCCTTCATATATGCCCCATATGACAACTTGAAGTAACAAAGTTATTGAAAGTGAATGCGATGTAGAATGATTAGTAAGTTTTATCAATACCGCATTAAAGGCAAGTGAAGTTATTCTACTTTCTTTTGATAATTCACAATCATTTCTCAGGCAGAGGCAGCCAGGCAGGCACAGTGTTTTTAACATTGACCTCTTCTTTTCTAGTGATGGTCAAAACATCCCATTTCTCCTACAATCAGGAACCTGGGTAGTGTGTTTTATTGATAAATGAGAATGACAATACAATCACCTGCCTGGGTAGACTCCAACATCTACAGAGTGAGCGTTCTCAGTCGGCTAATCTCTCAAAAGCCGAAATGGTCCCATGCTACCCCTATTGTAAAACGGACTACACTGTCTTCTTTATAAGATAATTGTAAAAAACAGATGCTTGGTCTAACATTTAAAACTTTTATTTTTGTTTGTAAGACAGGAAATAATTAGATCAGAAGATCAGTGGCATGAGGTTTCATTATACTTTATTCCTCCTGTCAAAACGATAAACATGGAAGAAAACCCAGAAAAGAACCTGTATGAAAATACAACGAGAAAACCAAACATTCTACCGGTCGATGAATTAACCAACAGTTGAAGAATATATACATATGCTCCAAACAACGTGTTTCCATGACAAAAATACTTTAAACCAAATTAGTAACTCCTTTAGAATCTCGACTGAGTTGTTTCATATATAAAAAGATATGTACTAAGAATAGTAAACAGGGTGTTTAACCTGATTCGTTCGTAAAATGTATCAAGCTGTTCCTAGAGAAAAATCAATGTATATTATGTAAGAGTAAATACCGAAGGATCCAGTATAGCAAAGAGAAAAAAAATCCACAATAAGAAAAAACACGATAATATGACCCAGACTACTTTGGTAATTCCGAATGCTCTGAGAATATCTTACTACTTGATTCCCAACCAAATTGATATCATCATGCACATATTACATGTACAATAATGTATAATCCCGACACTGTACACTTCTTGGACTCACTCCAACTATACGTGTAGGTCTACTGGTTTATGTCCAGGTACTACACAACAATACCAGCCTCACCCAACTTGATGCTGTACTGATTTAAAAGGAACATGAAATATATATATATATGTTTATGGGTTCATATAAATTATAATTATAAAATATAATTATAAAAAACAACGCCCCTCAATATAACTGGCAGATCCACATGAGAAAATAAACATAGGCTTCAAAAAGTCATAGGGAGTAATTGACCTAAGGGGGTAATTTTCATTAGGGGGGTAATTGTCCAAGGGGGTATTTTTTCGGGGGGGGGGGTAATTGTCCGGGGGTTAATTGTCCTAAAAATAGTTTATTGAAATTGTTTCAAATACACAATGTATTTAATAGTCATAGTACCCAAGGTGAGATCTCCTCGCATCATAATTGATACATGTATTGATAATGTCACAAATGATTTTAACCGTAGACAAATATCATTCTGAAGGGATCTTTGACCAAACCGGAGGAGAGCTACATATTCCGTCATACGGACTTACTCTTTCCATCCCTCCCGGTGCACTGCCAGAGGGTTCTGGTGAAGCGATAACTTTAGATGTTCTCACAGACATCCCACCTGAAATCACTCTGAGACACGACGAGACGCTTGTTACTTATGGCTTCCAGTGTCTTCCGTCAGGATTACAGTTTTTATCAGAGAAACCTGTCAGATTGAAGATTCCCCATTGTGCCAACCTCATTGATCCGAAAAAAGTGCAGGTCGTTCTGTACTCCATGAATCACGGTATGGCAATGTGATGAAGAAACTCAAAGTTAATTAGCATGTCTAAAATGGAAGAAAAAATAGTTTGATTTTGAATATTCAGTTGTTATGATTTGACATACCCTCCGACTAAATGGAGAGCATTCCGGCCGTCACCATTTACAGGCATGCACATTATAAGCAGACCCAACCGAACTCATCTTGGCAGATAGCCATTTAACAACTGGGTGGAGTAAATTAAAGGATCGTAGATAGACAAAAAGTTATAATTCGGCTGGGCTCTAGAAGAGGATGAATAAAAGTCCATGTAGAAGTAGTGGTAGTAGTAGTAGTAGTTAATAATTATAATGGTGATAATAATAATAATAATAATAATAACAATAATAATAATAATAACAAGGATAATAATAACAAAAACAGTATTAATAATAATAATTAACAAAATAATGATAATAATGATAATAATACTGTTGTTTTACTCCGCAAGAATCATCACCATTTATGCTATTCCTCCTAACGACCCCAGCAATTGCCAGGTACCCATCGACATCTGGGTGGCGAGTGGCAAATCACTACATCAACAACTTCTACTACAACTTAAGTCACCAGAGAGGTTCATATGATTGGTGATGTAACTAGAATTAAGTTCTTTCCTCACAAACATTGGAAAAATATGACATAGGTTTGAACAAGCTTTTAACAAAGAGAGTGAAAGCTTACCAAAACAGGTAATGTTTCCACTGATTGTAAAGAAGGAATGTGTATCATACTACTAAAACAACCACAAGTACTACTACTACTACTACTACTACTTCTATTTATTGGTGTGCAATTCATTTCATTTTTCATTTTTTACAGAAGGGGAAAGTGATCGCATCGTACAAACTTCAAGAACATGTAGGGTTACATATAACCATGTGGAGATTTTACTGGAGCATTTTTCAAAAGGACTTCTGGCCTTCATTAAAGATGCGTTCTCCATGAAAGACAAACGAATGTCCTTCATGCCTTTTCTTCCAAAGAATATGTCACAGCGTAAGAAACTGACGCTGCAGTTTCGCATGGTCAACAAACCTCATGGAAACTCTTGGGTATGGCATAAATATCTGTCATATGAAGTAATCTCAAACAAATGTTTTTTAAAAATAAAACCCTTCCTCCATCAATTCTCATCATGCAATGCTCACTAAAACAATAACGGTGCTTTGATTTGACCGGCTTCATTTTTATAAGTTTACATGAAAGACGTAAAATATATCCGTGCCATTTGTCATACCTACAAATTCATGTTGAAGAAATTTTATTCAAAGGTTCATATTATTATCAAAGGTTGGGTTTTGCATGGCAATATGTGTGATATTCATTATCCATAAAAGACTGGTAAACTTGACCAGGTTGATAATGCGGCGAGAGGCATGACCCAGTTCACCCACCCTCTCCTGCACTCCATTCACTAAAGTCTACCTCTCTCTATTTTCGCTACCTCTCTCTTTACAATATCAAGTAGACCTCCAAAGTACTTCGCTCACTCTCATATCTATTCTTTCTCCTTTGAAACCCAACAGCCCTTTTCAAGACTTCCCACGTGATGAAACCGCAAACTGTTAAACCTATTCATATTGAATCCACTATGGGCTTGGTCAATGATAAACTCTTCTGGAAGTTCTCTGTCAATGCCTCTATAAATTATTAAAATTACTGCTATTACCCCCTCCATCATACTATAAACTATTTTTTGACTATGTATTTTGTGTAATTTTTAACGGTGATTAATGCAACATTTGAATATTCTGAGGTTTGACATTTTTATTTTATAAACAACGAATTGTCACATTACTTTGTCACAGAGAGATGTTCATGAAATCAGAGAGAAAGCAGTGTATCAACCCGCTAAAGATGATGACGATGAGAGGAATGTCAAAGATGATGATATGGAAGTCACTTGCCAACTAAATGATAATGACACACTTAAAGAGGTAAGAGTCCTCCCCCTCCTTTCCTTTCCCGTATTAGATGTGGCTCTTGAGTTTTAACTGGTCCAAAATGTATCACTAGTTAATATTTTTATTATTTAGTCTTTATATCTTATTGTGACATCAAATTCTAATATTACCTGGTAAAGTGACCATTAACACATTTAAAAAAAAAAAAAAGACTGTGCATGTAATCTGAGAGAAACCAGCATTTCAAGAACCACCACTTCATTTGAAGACGTAAATACATCTGGTAACATCCTTCAAAGTTATTCAGATAGTAAGGTGGCATAGCATCGGATTTCGGCAGAACTGTGTTTTTTTGTCTAAAGACGCAGAATTTGCAACAGTCACTAAATGATGGATACTGAACAAAATTAAATATGGAAGCACTTTTAAAAAAGCACATTTTATTGGGTAGTTTTAAAAGGAATTTTCAATTAAATTCGGACCCTACCGTTATGCCCTGAATCTCCCCTTGTTCATTTTATTAGCACAGTTGGTGGTAACCCGATACAATAAGAGCAAGTCTGGTTTTGGCAGATTGTTTACATGAGCTGCATTTACACTGCAAGCCGAAATTTCAACTGTTTGCAGTGTAATTCGAAACTTCGGTACGATGCCGGTTTTTCGTCACATAACTCTCCTCGCTTCTGTGCAATCGCACAAAGAGTAGCGACAAGTCACGAATGCACACTACTCAGTACTCACCACTCACCAACAAATTGATATGAGCAAACACCGACAGTTTTAATGGGTTTTCCAGTTGTGTAAATGACAGTAAAAAAAAAATCGAAGATTTTTCAAAATGGTGTTTGAGTGGTGTAAATTGGTCTCCCCCACCCTCCCAAATGCCACAATTTTAAAATGAAGCGGCATAGATACAGGAGGAGGCATGAAGCTTAAACCCTCCCCCTACCGTTATGATAGAAATATTGCATGCTCCGGCGTAAAACAATAACAAAATATACGAACCGAGAAATTAAAAGTTTCCCCGGTGATGTTAAATTTCACCGAGGCTACAGGCTGAGCTGTACATTCGGGTTGCCTTACGATGGCGATGTAATTTACAACCATGAATCTATACAACGAGCGAATATGAGGTTAGCACTACTCTAAACTTCAATGTCTCTTCGTAATGTAACAGAGAGCTATTTGATTGTTTACACCACCTGCAAGGGAGACCAATACTTTTCACGCTTGGTGTGGCGGCTCCGAACCTTCTCCAAAGACGAGCACATAGCTGTAACTCCAGCTGTCAATTATCTATATATGATCCAGGCGCGGATCTACGGGGGTTAGGGGTTTAACCAACAACAAAAAACGCACACTGGAGAGAAACCTTTCAAGTGCAAATATTGTGAGAAGATATTCAACTCATCTGGTAACTTAACCAAACACATGATAACTCTGGTTATAACTGTGTATTAAACTGTTACTTGATTAAAAAAAAACGTCATCATGCACTGCTTTTTATGGTCTCCATTGTGTTAGTAGATGCCAGGAAAACATCACTTACGGGGTTCAAAATATAGTAACAACAAAAAATCGCCTCGCCGCTACGCGGCTCGTGGACGATGCTCCGCATCGTCATTTGGTCAACCCCTTGGCAAAAAGCTAGATCCGCCCCTGTGATCCTACCCTTTATAGTTTCAGTGCCTTTTATCTTATATGGAAAATGCATCTTTACTTGTACATCTTATGTAACTCATGTGCAGTCCTCTATTAATATATTCAAATATTATTTTCTATCATCTTTTCCTGCCAAATGTGTTAATATGAACGCTTAATTATATCCAATAACAGAATGTCGATGCAAGTTTCATCCGAAAGACCAAGCATACTGTCTACTTCGATTTAGATTTTAACGGGAAACCAGATGACCCGCTAGTGAAGCTGAAAGTGATACAGTCAATGCTTCCGATGGACATAAAGTTCAGAACACATTACCTTGCTCATCGTGGTGAGTTTTACAATAATTTAGCTTTTGTTCTAGTTAGTGAGGCTCTGTGTTTCACTTTGACTATAATACGCAACCGTAACTTCAGTAACCATGCTAAATTGTTATTTTCTATTTGATAACCACTGCACTGTTTAAAGTAAAGGTTATCAATAGAGATGTTGCAATTTGTTAACATATCTTTTGTCATGCTTACCTCCTAAAATAGAATACATGAAATGATCATTGCCTCTGACGGAAGAGATAGAAACGAAAATCTGGAGATTGGTTCTAATTTGTCTGTTTTATCAAAACTAACTGACATAAACATTTACTATCAACTGCAAATATTAGTGAAGGAAGTTGATTCTCTTTGTCACATCGATCGAATATTAAACCAAGCTCCACCTTTTGTGAAAAGTCTTTGTCATGGACGGACAATATGTCATGTCATGGGTAGAGATGAACTTTAAAAAGGGAATGTCTTCTTTAAGATAAAAACACACCTACTGTTTGCTGTGTGCTCTCTATTTTTTCTTACAATTTCCCTCCCCCTCCAATTTTAAGAGAGAAGCTTAATTGAGATGTAAACATTTTGCTTACATTAATCGATACAATTTGTTGTTAAATTCAAACTTTATCTCGCCAACACGAATTGCATGTTGATCGTTAGCAGATTAAAACAAAAATATATTAAAATGAGGCAACAAATTTAATCAATGAAAAATTTGGATTTATGTAAATAAATCGTAATTCAATTTATAATGCACCAGGATTCTGGATTATTCAATCAATAACATAAACATAATGAATACATAATGCAGTGGCGGATCCAGGGCCCCCTTGTTACACCCACAAATGTAATAACGCCCACAAATGTAACAACGCCCACAAATGTAATAACACTTTACCCACAAATGTAATAACACCCACAAATGTAATAACACTTTACCCACAAATGTAATAATTTCACCCACAAATGTAATTACCACTTTACCCACAAATGTAATAATTTTGGTAAGTGGTTGTTACACCCACAAATGTAATAACGCCCACAAATGTAACAACGCCCACAAATGTAATAACACTTTACCCACAAATGTAATAACACCCACAAATGTAATAACACTTTACCCACAAATGTAATAATTTCACCCACAAATGTAATAACCACTTTACCCACAAATGTAATAATTTTGAATCACCCACAAATGTAATAATGACTTTACCCACAAATGTAATAAATTTGAAGGGATATTTTGTCGAATTTGTTCAAAACTAAAACCCTGTAATAAAGCATGGGTATAGCGCGCAGTCTTTACTCCAGACCCGGTTATTTCAAAAATTTAAAAACAGACCCCATAATCATTTTCCTGTGGAATAACATAACAATCGAGCGTAGTCTTTCCTCCAGACCCGGACATTTCAAAAATTAAAAAAAACAATAAAAAACAAAACAAAAATTCAAATCTAAGACCCAACAATCCTCCAAATTAAGACCCGGTAATAAAGTATGGGATTAGAGCGTAGTCTTAACTTCAGACTCGGTTATTTAAAAAAAAAAAAAAATCTTCAAACTAAGACCTCCCCATCCTTTTCCTATAATAATAATAATAATAATAATAATAATCTTTTATAGTCCACTCCAAATTTTATTAAACCGAAAATGGAAATTCTTTGTGCCCAATTGATCGTGAGCCCGGCAGCCACTGAGCAGCGCCAGATCGACATTGCTCTATCCCCTTATTGTTGAACGCCAAACAAGGTAGCAGCGACTCCCATCTGTTAACGTCTTTTGGTATGACGCGGCCGGGGTTCGAACCCACGACCTCCCGGTTGTGAGGCGGACGCTCTACTGACTGAGCCAACACACCTGTGGAATAACATGGGTATAGAGCGTAGTCTTTCCTCCAGACCCGGTTATTTCAAAAGAAAAAGAAATTTAAACAAATCTTCGAAACTAAGTCCCACCATTTTATTCCTCTTATTTTTTTCATTTAAAAATAAATTACATTATAACATATGTGGATACAACACGTCACAAATAAATGATTGGTCGGCTGTCACACGAACTGACAAATCAGTCAAAATGGTCCATATATATAACACACAGAGGAGGGACCAATTCGATGGTTCGTTGACCGTCGACGATTTGTTAATATGTAAAAATTCTAACGCCCACAAATATCCTGGAATTCAATGTTCGTAGAAAAAAAAGTAATCAAATAAGTGACCTTAAATGTATTTAAATATTGTATATATTATATCATTTTTTTTTAAATGACCGGGTCTGGAAGAACGACTATGCTCTAAACCCATGCTTTATTACAGGATCTTAGTTTGGAAGATGGTGGGTCTTAATTTTAAAATTTTTGTTTTTGTTTTGTTTTGTTTTTGAAATAACCGAGTCTAGAGGAAAGACTACGTTCAATACTCATGTTATTCCACATGAATAAGATGATGGGGTCTTAGTTTTGAAGATTAAAAAAAAAATTAAACGGGTCTGGAGTAAAGACTACGCTCTAAACCCATGCTTTATTACTGGGTCTTAATTTGGAAGATGGAGGGTCTTAGTTTAAAAGGTTTTTGTTTTGTTTTGTTTTATTTTTGAAATAACCGGGTGATGAGTAAAGACAACGCTCTAAACCCATGCTTTATTACCGGGTCTTAGTTTGGAGGATTGTTGGGTCTTAGATTTGAATTTTTGTTTTGTTTTTTATTGTTTTTTTATTTTGAAATGACCGAGTCTGGAGGAAAGACTACGTTCAATACTCATGTTATTCCACATGACTAAGATGATGGGGTCTTATTTTGAAGATTAAAAAAAAATTAAACGGGTCTGGAGTAAAGACTACGCTCTAAACCCATGCTTTATTACCGGGTCTTAATTTGGAAGATGGAGGGGTCTTAGTTTAAAAGGTTTTGGTTTTGTTTTGTTTTATTTTTATTTTTGAAATGACCGGGTCTGGAGGAAAGACTACGCTCGATTGTCATGTTATTCCACAGGAAAAGGATTATGGGGTCTTAGTTTTGAAGATTTTTTAAATTTTTGAAATAACCGGGTCTGGAGTAAAGACTGCGCGCTATACCCATGCTTTATTACAGGCTTTTAGTTTTGAACAAATTCGACAAAATATCCCTTCAAATTTATTACATTTGTGAGTAAAGTCATTATTACATTTGTGGGTGATTCAAAATTATTACATTTGTGGGTGAAATTATTACATTTGTGGGTAAAGTGTTATTACATTTGTGGGTGTTATTACATTTGTGGGTAAAGTGTTATTACATTTGTGGGCGTTGTTACATTTGTGGGCGTTATTACATTTGTGGGTGTAACACCCCTCCCCTAGAAAAAACACAGGTAAAAACACCAATTTTGTAAAAAAAAGAAGAAGATGGGCCCCCTCCCCTGGCGCCCAAGGGGGTGGAGGTTGAAAAAAAAATTTCACTCTTCCCCCATTGAGCAAAAAAAAAAAAAAATTGGGTGCTCACTACCCCCCACTGAGCGAAAAATTGACCGGCACGATTTTCAAATTTTCGGGTGCCAAAACAAAAAAAAAATGTGCTCACTACCCCCACCCCCACTGAGCGAAAAATCGGCTGGCACGATTTTCAAATTTTCGCACGAAGTGGCCCCTTTTTGGGCCCCCTCTCTTGCCGCCGGCTGGATCCGCCCCTGACATAATGAATACATAGTTTTACAAAGTGAACACAATTTCCCACTCTTAAAATAGGAATAACCGAGCCATCACCAGGTAACACATATTCCGCATCCCCGAGACCGTCGGCGTCCATATCAGTCGACAATCCTCCTCAAGATGCATCAGCAGCAGCCGGTGAAGTTCCTGCCAGGTTAGAATTGTTTCCTTATCGCTAATGCCGATAAACGATAATCATTATTGATAAAAATATCATTGATGGGATGATTTATACCTTATATAATAATATTCCGATTTCGTTCCTAGATAATTATCTAGTATAAGCCAGCATAGATCAAAAAATATAACCTTGAATTGTCATGATTGTTTGCGTTCTGTTACAATATTTTCATTTAACGATTTTGCAATGCGATCGTACAAGTATAATTTGATTAATATTCAGATTTGTATTGAGGTATTTATTTTAAGGATATACCCCTATCTCACTTTAATGGAATGAGAATTTTTTTTGAATAAAATAGAAAGAATTTGAAGAAATGACGTCCTCAATACTGTATACTTTGACTCCTGTCATCCACGCTACACAAAAGGAAACATATCATATAATCTGGCTAGATGAGGAGGCGCGAGGTCTTAGTGGTAGAGCAGTGGCCTCGTAACTGGGAGGTCCCGGGTTCGAAACCAAGTCAAACCAAGTCAATGCCATTTGGTAAGGCATTAATCCTCATGATCAAGTCCTTCGGAGAGGACTTAAAGCCACCAGTTCCCTGCTTGTTTACTCACAAGCATATAGATGATTTCTTAGGTAAAATAATCATCGTTAATCATCATCCAAAAAAGAAAAATTGTACGATTGTATCTAACCAAGAAGTAAGAGAGAAAAAAAATGAAAAGAATTATAATCCATGCTTATGCTTCAGTAATATCCGAAAAATCTAATCAGAGAAGGTATTCATAAGGCACGTGATATGATATAGAACAAAATACCTTTTTTTAAGAGAAAAAAAAAGTCAAGGTGAAAATAAAGATTATTTATTTATGTACAATCCTAGTTATTTGATTCGAGTTGTTATGAGTTATTCAGGACAAAAATAAGCTTCACATATGAAACTTCAAACCAGTGCTTATACACGGTTAAATCAGTCATGTGAGATTTTTAGATAAAAAGTAACATTTCATATTTTCTCTATACAAATATAGACCTACCGAAGAAATCAGGGATCCGAAATTTGACGACATTCTCGAGAAAGTAGCTGAGCAGATTTACAAGAATGTTGAGATCAACAGTCTGGGCAAGGTGTTGGGTTTTGAACCTCCTGTAATACAACGTTACATACAAACGAACCAAATGTTTCACGCCGTCACATACATGGGAACACTAATGATGCTCCGTGATTGGAGAAACAGGACTACAAGATCCGAAGAACGTGAAAAATTGAAGAAAGCCCTGGTTACGATTAGTCGCCGTCGTCTAGCAGACGAACTCCTGAACGACGATATGGCAAGTTAGTGTGAACCAGGAAAATAGACAAACTAAATATTTAGATTTTGAATATATTTATGGTTTAATTTTGTACCATGCATGCTAATTACCTCTCTTTATACCTACATAAAATACATAAAGGCGAAACTCATAACCATACCCACACTTTCGCCTTCAATAAATAGTTTTTTTTTTAATGGTAGAAGTAGCCTTCAAAATGTCAAATGGGCGAATGTATTTCGAATTTAGTCACAACTATTATTCTTTACAAATTGCCTAGTTTGTATGTGAGCCCAAATTGTTTTCTTTTTAAAATACATATTTTATATAATATCATACTGGGATCGGATTTGTGTGCATAAGTCTGCACATTATAATGGTGTATTTTCTATGTATACATGTATATATCTGTTATGATATCATACTGAGATTGGATTTGTGTGCATAAGTCTGCACATGAAAATGGTGAATGTCCATTGCAAATATATTTAATATGATATCATACTAAGATTGGGTTTTTGTGCATAAGTCTGCACTTTATATCCAATGCATTTATATTTTATATAATATCATACTGGGATAGGATTTGTGAGCATATGTCTGCACATTATAATTGTGAATCTCCTATGCATACATGTATATTTCATATAATATCATACTAAGATTGGGTTTTTATGCGTAAGTCTGCAAATTATAATGGTGTATTTCCTATGCATACATGTATATTTTGTATATGATTTCATGCTGAGATTGGATTTTTGTGCATAGGTCTGTACATTAGAGTGGTTAATTTCCTATGCATTCATATTTTGTATATGATTTCATGCTGAGTTTGGATTTTTGTTGCATAGGTCTGCACATTATAATGATTAATGTCCATTGCATATATATTTCATATAATATCATATTGAGATTCAATATTTGTGCATAAGTCTGCACATTATAATGGTTAATTTCCTATGCAGACATGTATATTTTGTATACGATATCATATTGAGATTGGATCTTTGTGCCTAAGTCTGCACATTAAGATGCTGAATTTTCATTGCATTCATGTACATATTTTATATGATATCAAACTGAGGTTGGATTTTCGTGCATAAGTCTGCACATGACAATGGTATATGTCCGATGCATTTATATTTCATATAATATCATACTGGGGTAGGATTTGTGTGCATAAGTCTGCACATTATAATGGTGAATTTCCTATGCATACATGTATATATATATATTTATATATTTATGATATCGTACTGAGATTGGATTTATGTGCATAAGTCTGCACATTATAATGGTGAATTTACTATACATACATGTATATTTCATATAATATCATACTAAGATTGGGTTTTTATGCGTAAGTCTGCAAATTATAATGGTGTATTTCCTATGCATACATGTATATTTTGTATATGATTTCATGCTGAGATTGGATTTTTGTGCATAGGTCAGCACATTATGATAGTGAATGTCCATTGCATATATATTTCACATGATATCATACTTAGATGGAATTTGTGTGCATAAGTCTGCACATCATATTGGTGAATACCAAATGGATATGTATTTTCATATATCATACTGAGATTGGATCTTTATGCATAAGTCTGAAAATTATAATGGTGTATTTCCTATGCATATATATATGTCTCATACGATATCATACTGAGATTGGATTTTCGTGCATAAGTCTGCACATGAAAATGGGGAATGTCCATTGCAAATATATTTAATATGAAATCATACTAAGATTGGGTTTTTGTGCATAAGTCTGCACTTTATAATGGTGAATATCCAATGCATTTATATTTCATATAATATCATCCTGGGATCGGATTTGTGTGCATAAGTCTGCATATTAAAATGGTGTATTTTATATGTATACACGTATATATCTGTTATGATATCATACTGAGATTGGATGTGTGTGCATAAGTCTGCACATGAAAATGGTGAATGTCCATTGCAAATATATATTTAATATGATTTCATACTAAGATTGGGTTTTTGTGCATAAGTCTGCACTTTATATCCAATGCATTTATATTTTATATAATATCATACTGGGATAGGATTTGTGTGCATGTGTCTGCACATTATAATGGTTAATTTCCTATGCATACATGTATATTTTGTATATGATTTCATGCTGAGATTGGATTTTTGTGCATAGGTCTGCACATTATAATTGTGAATGTCCATTGCATATATATTTCATATAATATCATACTGAGATTGGATCTTTGTGCGTAAGTCTGCACAAGACAATGGTGAATGTCCTATGCATACATATATATTTCATATGATATCATACTAAGATTGGGTTTTTATGCATAAGTCTGCAAATAATAATGGTGTATTTCCTATGCATATATATATATGTTTCATACGATATCATACTGAGATTGTATTTTCGTGCATAAGTCTGCACATGAAAATGGGGAATGTCCATTGCAAATATATTTAATATGAAATCATACTAAGATTGGGTTTTTGTGCATAAGTCTGCACTTTATAATGGTGAATATCCAATGCATTTATATTTCATATAATATCATACTGGGATCGGATTTGTGTGCATAAGTCTGCACATTATAATGTTTTATTTTATATGTATACATGTATATATATGTTATGATATCATACTGAGATTGAATATAGGTGCATAAGTCTGCACATGAAAATGGCGAATGTCCATTGCAAATATATTTAATATGATATCATACTAAGATTGGGTTTCTGTGCATAAGTCTGCACTTTATAATGGTGAATATCCAATGCATTTATATTTTATATAATATCATACTGTGATAGGATTTGTTTGCATATGTCTGCACATTATAATGGTGAATCTCCTATGCATACATATATGTATATGTATATATTTATGATATCATACTGATATTGGATTTGTGTGCATAAGTCTGTACATTATAGTGGTTAATTTCCTATGCATACATGTATGTTTTGTATATGATTTCATGCTGAGATTGGATTTTTGTGCATTATAGGTCTGCACATTATAATGGTGAATGTCCATTGCATATATATTTCATATGATATCATACTGAGATTGGATTTGTGTGCATAAGTCTGCACATTATAATGGTGAATATCCATTGCATATATATATTTCATATAATATCACACTGAGATTGAATTTGTGTGCATAAGTCTCCACATCATATTGGTGAATATCAAATGGATATATATTTCATATAATATCATACTGAAATTCAATATTTGTGCATAAGTCTGCACATTATAATGGTTAATTTCCTATGCATACATGTATATTTTGTATACGATATCATACTGAGATTGGATCTTTGTGCCTAAGTCTGCACATTAAAATGCTGAATTTCCTTTGCATTTTATGTACATATTTTATATGATATCAAACTGAGGTTGGATTTTCCTTTTTTCCTCTTACCTTTTTATGTTTCAATGTTGATGTTTGTTAACTGATGTGGATTTTCATTGTTCTTTTATGCTTATGTATCTGTTTTTCATTTGCTCTATGTGTCAAATGTGTACAATGTATTTACAATGTTTTTAATGTGGAAAATAAATGAAATTAAATTAAATGAAACATTATAATGGTGAATTTCCTATGCATACATGTATATATATATATTTATGATTTCATGCCGAGATTGGATTTGTGTGCATAAGTCTGCACAATATAATGGTGAATGTCCTATGCATACATATATATTTCATATGATATCATACTGTGATTGGATTTTTATGCATAAGTCTGCACATTTGTTCGTATTTTTTCCATTATATCATATCCAACTATAAGGCACTTTAGTCCAGAGCACTGCACAATCCAACATTTATTTCTCCTGTACTTTATATTTGATTGATTCTAAATATAGAATTGTACAGATTACGAATGCCTGATGATATATATATATATATATATATATAAAGAGAAGAGAGAGAGAGAGTTGGAGTGAAAGAAAGAGGAACGGGGTGAGAGTAAGAGAAGAGAGAGCGAGAGGTGTGTGTATGAGATGGAGAGAGCAGGGGTGTCGATTTGTATCTGTGGTTGGGGGGATGATAGGTGCCAAAATATTTTCGGCAATGGATCAAAGCAACCAAGAGGTAGAAGCGTGTGGCAGGTTGCACCCCCTCCCTTCCAAGTTATTAACTTTTTCAAGTCACCCTCAATAAAGATAACATTTCAGAGAATATAAGAGTGGTAATAAAATTAATAACATGCTAAATGTTAGTCCTGACTCTTGCCTGCAGTGTAGGCCTACCAGACTGATATCATCTATTTTTAAACGAAATTTAGACATTACCAAAAAAAATCCAATGGTGAGGGATATCAACTTGTGAAAGTATTATGTTACCAGTGGGCAAATGCATTAATAAGCAACCAGGAAAGGTTCATGTAGACAGAAAATTCTTTATTTCCTGGTGATAGAAACATACATTTTATGAATATTGATGTCTCCAAACAACATTCATCGTGAAAACCCATTCCAATATTCTGTGTAAGGAGATCTAAAAAAACATAGTTCTCATTAGTAAATGAAAAACATATTGCTTTTGGTTCTTCATTTGACTCTCTTCCTTCTTTAATTAAACCAACTGAATCCTCTCTGCGGGAAACTCAATTCATTGAAACAGAATATCACTGATGCAAAATTTGGTTCTCAAAATGACAGAAAATTTCCACTCCTGGGCCCCGTCTTACAAAGAGTTACGATTGATCCAAATCAATCGTAAGTCCTGCAATCAATCGCAACTTTGCAGTCTCCTATCTCTTATGTACATGGTTGCGATTGATATCAATCGCAAATAAGTTGTGATTGATATCAACTCTTTGTAATACGGGGCCTTGATCTCATACAAACTGTCTGTTTCTTAAAAACATGATATAGAACTTACGTTCCAACTACCAAACAACATACTTCCATTATCTCCTTCTTCACCCAGATATACTTATCATACCAGATACGCTCTAAAATATAAGCATAATATTCCCCTAAGACCCTGACCAGAGCACTATTTTTTTTTTCGAAAACTATAACCAGTCTTAGAAGGTGCATTATTATTGGAAGGGTGTTATAAACAAAAGGTCCCAAATTTCATTCAATCTTTTTTGTTTCTTGTTTTTCTTTTCACTTTCCTTTTAAGCCCTGTTAATAATGTGACATTGATTATTTACTCGTTTTTAATTAGTTTTGAAGAACTCCTAGGTGAAAGAAATCATAACTATTCTTGAATATTATTACTTGTTTTAGAACATGTTGGGCCTGTCTCACATTGCCTTCCATCATTCCATGGCAATTTTCCATCTTTCTTTCAGCTTATTTCTCACTTCTTTTCCATCTACTCAACTAATTCCTGATCATGCATTAACCTCATACCTACCATCACACATGCCTAAGCCTTTTAGGGAGGGGATCCCGTAAAGTAATTTTGACATTGTAAGAAATAAACATGAGCAATATTTCATTGTAGGTTACTTTAAAGTCAACCTCTTTTTTCATCGCCCATTCACATCAGTTCCCTGAAAGAAATGCTGGAATATATATATATATTCCTCTTTCTCTTGTCTTTCTTCCTTTTCTCTTCCCCCTTCCTTTTTTCTTCTGCCCGTTTCTTCCCCTTTTCCCTTTTTCCCAGGTAGCAAGCCCATATGGGGCCCATATGGGGATGATCTGGGTCACTTGTGCCATCTGGGCTATTAAATGGAACCCATATATGTATCCCATATGGGGCCAATATTTAGTAACCCATATGGGATCTATCCGGGCCAGCCCTTATGGGTTCCAGATGGGAATGAGCTGGGCGTACACATATTGGTAGAATATGAATATGCCCATATGGGTAACACATGGGGAAAATCTGGGTTAACCCACGTGGGATATATCTGGGTTAACCAATATGGGTACCAGATGGGATTAAGCTGGGCATACCCATTTGGGCCCAGTTTGGTATGGGTCCCATCTGGGTCCCATCTGTCTTATATGGGTCCCGTATGCTTCTTGGGTGCAGATGCCTTAGGGCCCCAGATGGTTTTCCATATGGGGCTCATGTTTCAGAGAATATGAGATCCATGTGGGTCCCACATGGGCTTGCTACCTGGGTTATTATCCTCTCTGTCTCTCATTATCTCTCTCTCCCACTCTCTACTTCTTTTTTGCAGTTTTGCGCTTCGCGCTTAACATTTAGTGATGTAACTTAGAATTAGTTCTTTCCTCACAAACAGTGGACAAATTCGACATAAGTCTAAAGAAGCTTTCGAGTGAAAGCTTACCAATTTGATTTTTATTGACATGAAAGACGTAAACTAAATCCGTACCATTTGTCGTCACCACAAACTCATGTTGAAGAAATATATTTATTCAAAGGTTCAATTGATCTTAAAAGGTTGGGTTTTGCATAGTGATTTGTGTAATATTTATTAACTTTGCGCTTTCATTATGTGGGTAGTCCATAAAAGACTGGTGAACTTGACCAGGTTAATAATGCAGGGAGAGTCATGACCTAGTTCGCCTACCCTCTCCTGCACTCTATTCACTATAAAGCAATACCTCTTTTTATTTACTCTACCTCTGTCTTTACCATATCAAGTATGCATTGCTTTTTGTATTTACATGTATATTTTTGAAATACATTAATACGAATGCAATAAACTCTATTCTGATGGTTGCAGGAAAAGAAATGCTTTCTACCAACTTAGCGAATGATTTATTATCATTCGAAAGAAGCAATACATCAGCTATATTTACGCAATTAGAAAAATACATTTTTAAAAGGTGGAAGACGGGAGAGATCAATCTTCAGGAGCATTTATGTTATGTAAAATGCTATTCGTTTCTAAATGTTTTTCTTCAAAAATGGAAAAGAAAATATATTTTTTGCTCAGATTTGATATCCACCTGAAAATGATTTACACCACATAGAAAGCAGTATGTATTTTTAAATGACAACTCCTCAGATCTTAGTAATATAAATTGTGGCGTTCCACAAGGTAGCATATTAGGCCCACTCTTATTTATTTTATATATAAATGAATTTTGTCGATCTTCTGATATTCTGTCTTTCGTAATTTTTGCTGATGACACAAATTTATTTTTTTCTCACAAAGACTCCCATAGATTAGTTGAAATAATTAATATTGAAATGTGTAATATTTTATTGTGGATTAGAGCTAACAAATTATCATTGAATCTCCAGAAAACGAAGTATATGTTGTTTAGTAAATCTATAAATTCATTGCCAGCTAATATAGTTTTGGATAATACCCCATTGGAGTGCGTTTCATTTAATACATTTTTAGGTGTAACGGTTGACAAAAAGCTTTCATGGAAAAATCACATCGACAATATTTGTAAAATTATTTCCCGAAATATCGGTATTATTTATAAATTAAAGACATGTCTCCTCTTAATTCATTAATTATGCTTTATAGTTCATTGATACTCCCATACTTAAATTATGGTCTCTTAGTTTGGGGTAACACACATCAAACGTCATTAAACAAAGTGTTTTTATTACAAAAGAAGATTATTCGTATAATTTCTAATTCCCCTTTTCGCTCCCATACAGACTCTTTATTTTTTGAAAATAAGATATTAAAGGTAAAAGACTTATATCTTTTCCAACTAGGTCAATTTATGTATAATTATAAAAATAATATGTTGCCTTCTGTTTTTCATGAAATGTTTTTAAAAATAGCTCAGTCCATAATTACCCAACAAGACATTCGGACGATTTTCATTTACCTCTCTTGCGGACCCTCTTAGCCAAAAAACGTACATATATGAAGGTCCAAAGTTTTGGAATTCTTTAACTGATGAAATAAAAAATGCTCCATCGATTAATACTTTTAAGAAAAAATTGAAATTGTTTTTATTACAATCATATCAACCTCATTAAATTTATATGTTTTGTTTTTTGTTTTTTGGAATACAAGATCATTCTCTACTCGCTGACTCAAAATGTAATTTGATATATTATATTGTGCCTTCTCAAGCTTATCTCCTTTCTAACGCGCATCTCTCTTTCCTCATTTTCCTTTAAACCCCACATGCACCTCATCATTTTTTAAAATTATTTTCTGTACCCCTGATCTCTCTCCTTTTTGGGGGCCATTATCTACTCTTTGTATTGTAAACGTATCCTCCCATGTTTGTCATGTAAGGTACTGTCTTGTCCCGTTCTCGTCTCTGTTGGCATCCCCCCATTTTCTCTATTTTGTAGTTCCTTTTGTAGTTAAGAACTTGTTAATTTAATTAATCATTATTCTTAAGTATCATTTAGGGTGTCCACACTTGTACAAGCATTGCTTTTTAGTGGATCCCTCTGTTTCCAATATGTATTCTTAAATTGTTGTAAATGTTTAAAACTGATTTTGTATTGTTTCGTTGGAAACATAAATAAATTGAATTGAACTCCTGCACGGGAGGCAAATATTTATCATGCTTGGTGTGGCAGCTCAGAATCTTCTTCAAATACAAGCACATAGCTGTAACTCCATCTGTAAATTGTCTGTGATCTTACCCTAGTACCAATGTCATGTATTCTATATGAAAATGAAGTTAAAATTATCTTTCCTTGTTCATCTTATGTAATTCATGTGTAATCCCCTACAAATATATTAATTTATACTACTTTCAATCATCTTTTCCTGCCTATTGTATTAATATTAACGCTTAATTATATCCAATGACAGAATGTCGATGCAAGCTTCATCCGAAATACTGAGCATACTTTATACTTCGAATTGGATTTTAACGGGAAAGCCGATGACCTGCTGGTGAAGCTGAAAGTGAAACAGTCAAAGCTTCCGATGGATATAAAGTTCAGAACACATTTCCTTGCTTCTCGTGGTGGGTTTTAAAATAATTTTGTTTATTTGTTTTGTTTGATTCCAGTGAAGGAGGCCCTGTACTTTACTTTGACTATAAGCCGCAACTGTAACTATATTAACCATGCTAAATTATTATTTTGTATTTGATAACCAATGCATTGAAGTGAGCCGTTTTAAATAAAAAAAGTTATCACTCGAGATATTGAAATTTGATAACATTTGTTTTTCATGGTTACCTCTTAAACTAGAAAGAAAAAAATGTTCATTGCCCCTGACGGATGAGCTAGAAACGGAAATCTTGACTTCGGTTCTTTTTTTTAAATCTAAAGTAATTTACTTTCAACTGGAAATATTAGTGAAGGAAGTAGATATCTTTGTCAAATCGATCGAATTTTAAACCAAGCTCCAACTTTTGTGAGAGGTGGGAAACTCCTTATCATGGACGAACATTACGAACATGAGTGTCATAGGCAGACATGAACTTTAAAAAACCCTGGAATTTCCTCTTTAAGATAAAAACACACATACTGAGTGCTTCGTACTCTTTGTTTAATCTCTATTTTTCCTATTATTTCCGTCTCCTTCCAATTTTAAGACAGAAGCTCAATTGAGATGTAAGGATTTTGGCTTACATTAATCAATACAATTTTTTGAAATTCAAACTTAATCTCACCAACATGAATTGTATGTTGATCATTAGCAGAAAACAAAAACAAGCGTTGATAATAAGAAAATGAGGTAACATGATTTAATCAATGACAAAATGATTATTATTTTGTGTGGTCGAATCGTAATTCAATTCATATGCAGCATGATTAAACAAACAATAACATGAACATTACGAATAAACATTTTAACGAAGTGAACCCAATTTCCTCCTCTTACAATCAGGAATAACCGAGACATCACTAGGAGACACCGTTTCCACATCCCCGAGACCGTCGCCATCTACATCAGTCGCCAGTCCTTTTCAAGATGCATCAGCAGCAGCCCGTGAAGTTTCGACTTCCAGAGACAGGTTAGAACTCTTTTCTAATCGCTAAATGGCTAAATAATGGCCTTGTGATCATTCTTGATCAAGATCTCATTCATGGGATAGGCCAAAACTTAGGGAATAATATTCCATCGGTAAAATGTTCTTAGATGTCAACTATATTCCAGCGTAGATCAAAAGTGTATAAACTAGAATTGTTTGCGTTTTGGTACAATGGTTTTGCAATGTTTTTATCAACGCCCAGTAAGACTACAATGCAGATTTGTATTGAAAGGTGTATGAGTATTTCCCCCTTGTGAAACAGAAGGGGAAATAAACATAGAATAGAATAAGATTTGTAAGAATTTGACGAAATTACATTGTTCATTTTCCAGACGTATATTTAACATTGTTGAGTACTCACATCAACAACGCAAAACACACCATTATGTAAAAGTCCACCTTTAGATTAGGTTTTCTTTTAAATAATTATGATAAATGAATTAAAAAAAGAATGATAAAAAAGAATAACAAATAAAAATATATATATATGATTATAATAAAATTTGATTTATAGATAAATAAATACCTTTTAAAAATAATGCTTCAGAAGGCTTCAAATATTCAAAGAGAGGATCGAAGGTGTAGCGAGGAAGCATGTGATATCATAATTCCTGAAGAATGAATGCTCCAAAGGCCTTGATAGCTTACAAAAGTGTATCTACCAAAAACTTAAAGAGAATTGAAATATAAATTGACAACGTCTCCCATGACAAATCAAGCTCGTAGTTCTAGCTTTAAAAAAAATCAGAATACTTCTACCTAAATTAATGGAGAGCTGCTTATGGAAATTGTAACAATACGAAGATCGAGGCACAAATTCATGTTGAGTTGAGAAATACTTTACATAATATGTCCTTATTGTTTAAATCATTATAGTGACAAGGTATCAGATGGAAAACTGAATACTCTTGCAGCGGACGTCCCTCACGATAAATACCTTCAACTGTCCGACGAACTCGGTATGGAGTACAATAAGGCATCACGTATTCTCAAGCAGCACGGTAGTGACTTTAAGGGAGCGATGAGAGAGTGCCTTTCTATATGGAAAAACAAGTCGGGTGGCAGCTTCACCGACCTGAAGAGGATTTTTGATAGTGTTCATTTAGGTGGTATATGGAGGCAATTTATGAAATAGATCTGATGTGAAGGAATCCTCGAAAGTTTTTCACCTAAATGGTGCACAGCGAAAGCTTATTATTTCACTATAGTTAAGAAATTGGAAAAAAGGATATCAAGTACTTCGGAGGCTGTCATGGAGTGTTAGGAAACCGATTTACATCTAAAAACTACTGACCATCAGATAATCATAGGCCTAAAATAGTCCAACTATATAACGCATATTATTTAAAGACTGCATTAATGCCACGTTGTTGTGTTTTTAATCACATGTACGAGTTTTACAAGTTTATGTCATGGAGTAATGGGTCTTATTAAATACTTAAAGTTAAGAATTGCAATAGTTAAGAATTGTAATAAAACAACTTTTACCAATTTGTATATATTCATATGTTTTTTTATTTTTAAGTGGAATAAATTAAAAGGTTTTATGTTGAATACGAAGTAACATGAAATACAGATGATATACACTGTTCACTAATCCTTTTCAAATGTTCTATTTCAGCACGGTTATCACCATTGATTATAAACTTAATCGTTCGAGTGCACGATGAACAGTGTAAGATACTGTGTAGAGCATAAACAATAGAATCGTAAGGGGCTGAAATGCAGAGTCAAAAGAAAGAATAAATTGCACATTTAATGTTTGAAGCTATCAAGCATATATTAAACTTTTTTTAAACAAAGTAGGCTTACAATACCACTGCTGGTAATACACGTATCAGATTACCCAAACATAAGACGAATTATAGTAAACGTTGACTATCATATGGAGAACGACCATTGCATTTAGATTAATTATAACATCATATCATGACGTTCAGTTTATACTTTCGTTCAAAGATCTGCACATGTTGAAATTCTAATGTAGTTAGGTCTCGTATAATACAGCATCTCAATGTTGGGTTTATTAGATTTTTGTGAATAAGTCTGCACATCGTAATGGTGAAAGTTTAATGTATCGTATATATAATATACTGAGAATGGATTTTTGTGCATAAGTCTACACAGGTTGAATGTCTTGTGCATTGAGATCTCGTATGACGTCATATCTATATTTAGAACAAAATTGGTTTATACTTTCGTTCAAAGATCTGCACATGTTGAAATTCTAATGTAGTTAGGTCTCGTATAATACAGCATCTCAATGTTGAGTTTATTAGATTTTTGTGAATAAGTCTGCACATCGTAATGGTGAAAGTTTAATGTATCGTATATATAATATCATACTGAGAATGGATTTTTGTGCATAAGTCTGCACATGTTAAATGTATAGTGTTTTGAGATCTCGTATGACGTCATATCGTAATTTTGAGTTTTGTGCATTAATCTGCACATGTTGAATGTATTTACATCTCATATAATATCATATGTCGATGATAAATCTAGATTTTTGTGCATAAGTCTGCACATCATAATGGTGAATGTCTATTGCATATATATTTCATGAAATATCATTCTGAGATTGGATTTTTTTTTTTTGTGCATAAGTCTGCACATTATAATGGGAAATGTCCATCGCATATATATTTCATATAATATCACTCTGAGATAATATTTTTTGTGCATAAGTTTGCATATTATAATAGTGAATATCCAATGCATAACAATTTAATATGATATCGTTCTGAGATTGAATTTTTGTGCATAAGTCTGCACATTATAATGGTGAATATCCAACGCATATATATTTTATATGATATCATACTGCGATTGGAGTTTTGTGGATAAGTCTGCACATTATAATGGTGAATTTCCTATGCAAACATGTATATATTTTATATGATATCATACTGCGATTGGAGCTAGATTTGTGCATAAGTCTGCACATTATAATGGTTAATTTCCTATGCATACATGTATATATTTTATATGATATCATACTGCGATTGGAGTTTTGTGGATAAGTCTGCACATTATAATGGTGAATTTCCTATGCAAACATGTATATATTTTATAAGATATCATACTGCGATTGGAGCTAGATTTGTGCATAAGTCTGCACATTATAATGGTTAATTTCCTATGCATACATGTATATATTTTATATGATATCATACTGCGATTGGAGATTTTTGTATAAGTCTGCACATTATAATGGTGAATTTCCTATGCATACATGTATATATTTGATATGATATCATACTGCGATTGGAGATTTGTGCATAAGTCTGCACATTATAATGGTTAATTTCCTATGCATACATGTATATATTTTATATATCATACTGCGATTGGAGTTTTGTGCATAAGTCTGCACAGTATAATGGTGAATTTCCTATGCAAACATGTATATATTTTGTATGATATCATACTGCGATTGGAGATTTGTGCATAAGTCTGCACATTATATGGTGAATTTCCTATGCATACATGTATATATGTTACATGATATCATACTGCGATTGGAGTTTTGTGCATAAGTCTGCACATTATAATGGTGAATATCCTATGCATACATGAATATATTTTATATGATATCATACTGAGATTGGATTTTTTTTGTGCATAAGTCTGCACATTATAATGGTGAATCTCCAATGCATCACAATTTAATATGATATCATTCTGAGATTGGATTTTTGTGCATAAGTCTGCAAAACATATATTGGTGAATATCCATTGCATATATTTCATGAGTTATTATACTAAGATTGGTTTTTTGTGCATACGTCTGCACATTATAATGGTGAATATCCAACGCATATATATTTTATATGATATCATACTGCGATTGGAGTTTTATGCATAAATCTGCACATTATAATAGTGAATTTCCTATGCATATATGTATATATTTTATATGATATCATACTGCGATTGGAGATTTGTGCATAAGTCTACACATTATAATGGTGAATTCCCTATGCATACATGTAGGCCTATATATTTTATATGATATCATACTGCCATTGGAGATTTGTGCATAAGCCTGCATATTATAATAGTAAATTTCCTATCCATACATGTATATATTTTATATGATATCATACTGCGATTGGAGCTAGATTTGTGCATAAGGCTGCACATTATAATGGTTAATTTCCTATGCAAACATGTATATATTTTATATGATATCATACTGCCATTGGAGATTTGTGGATAAGTCTGCACATTATAATGGTGAATTTCCTATGCATACATGTATATATTTTATATGATATCATACTGCGATTGGCATAAGTCTGCACATTATAATGGTGAATTTCCTATGCATTATATGATATACTGCGATTGGAGATTTTGGTATAAGGCTGCACATTATATGGTGAATTTCCTATGCATACATGTATATATGTTACATAATATCATACTGCGATTGGAGTTTTGTGGATAAGTCTGCACATTATAATGGTGAATTTCCTATGCAAACATGTATATATTTTATATGCTATCATACTGCGATTGGAGCTAGATTTGTGCATAAGTCTGCACATTATAATAGTGAATTTCCTATGCATACATGTATATATTTTATATGATATCATACTGCGATTGGAGATTTGTGCATAAGTCTACACATTATAATGGTGAATTTCCTATGCATACATGTAGGCCTATATATTTTATATGATATCATACTGCCATTGGAGATTTGTGCATAAGCCTGCATATTATAATGATAAATTTCCTATGCATACATGTATATATTTTTTTATGATATACTGCGATTGGAGATTTGTGCATAAGTCTGCACAATATATGGTGAATTTCCTATGCATACATGTATATATTTTATATGATATCATACTGCAATTGGAGATTTGTGCATAAGTCTGATTATAATGGTGAATATCCAATGCATAACAATTTAATATGATATCATTCTGAGATTGGTTTTTTGTGCATAAGTCTGCACATTATAATGGTGAATTTCCTATGCATACATGTATATATTTTATATGATATCATACTGCGATTGGAATTTTGTGCATAAGTCTGCACATTATAATGGTGAATTTCCTATGCATACATGTATATATTTTATATGATATCATACTGCGATTGGAATTTTGTGCATAAGTCTCCACATTATAATGGTGAATTTTCTATGTATACATGTATATATTTAATATGATATCATACTGAGATTGGGTTTAAGTGCATAAGTCTGCACAGTATAATGGTGAATATCCAATATATATATATATTGCATCATATTCTTGCAGACATCATGCACCTGAAATTTGGAACTTGCTTCTAACTAATATAACTTCAATCTCATTTTACAACAGTTTTAAACGTAATCTCAAAAGTTTCTTGATTGCGCATGACTCTCACTGAATGTATTTATCCAGCTTTTCATCTCTCTCTCTCTTTCTTTTTTCCCGTCACATTTCTCCTTTGCAATCTTCTGACTTTTGCATCCTATCATGTTGTATTTCGTGTACTGGGCTTGTGCCGGTTGTTATGCAATTTCTAAATGATACTATCCGAAACTTTACTTGTTACTTGTTTTCTTACTATATTTATTAAATCTAATTTGATAGGAAGCTGTCCAGACAAAACCTTCTCTTGGTTTTTTTTTTTACAGCTGTGCCTTGTTCTGTTTTGTATTAATTCATTTTACATGTATATGTTAGGTCTATCCCAATTAATGTATTATATTTTACATGAAATTGCATGTTTTTACCTTTGTAAAAATGTTTTAAAGATGGAATTCAATAAACTGAACTGAACTATATATATATTTACATACATTTTAAATATAAACGTTGTATTAAACATGGGATTTAGATGTGCGAGTCCAATATACGTCTGTTTGAACCTAGAAGGGCACTAATATATTTTATATAGAGGTAACGCCCTTCTTGCTCCAAACAGACATTGATTAAAATACACACCAGTGGCGGATCGATGGGGCACACACCCCCACCACCATCACATCTAAACCTGTTTTTTTGTGTTTCTTGACTGTTTGTTTTTGTTTTAATTTTCGTTTTGTTTTGTGTTTGCGTTTGCTCACATGAGAATTTCAAGGTAGTCCCCGGCCAGCGTTTAAACCACTGAGAATAACGCTCATGTTTGTCGATAATTTCATCCGGCTAATACACCCCCAACCTCCATTAAAAGTGTTCTATTGACGCCCCTGTGTATATGCTTTTTTTTTGCATTATACATGTACATTGTAAGTGATGCTCTTGCGCACTCATGTTTAATCACGATGCAGCTGTTTATACAATGTTAACGATTCCTCATTCTTTGTTGGTAACATTGTTCAGATGAGAGAAAATGGTGCTAAGGTAGTGATTTCAATGATAGATCTACAATTAAAGATAATCTGAAAGTTTGAGTAAAAACATACCATTATTGATAATAAAAATTGGGAAAAACTGATCTGATCGATTCCTTAATTCTCCCAACTATATTATCATAATTTCAATACATTTTAGGTGAATTCAAATCGTCACAAAGCAATGGATTGGCTCTATCTACCATTCCAAACATTTAAGTGTTGAACAAATTTTAAAAGCCTGTTTTATGTCTTATTTTCATGGAAAAACGGTTGGGAAAATTAAAAAGTGGTTGGGAGAATTTACTGTTGGAGGGTGTTGCACAGTCAGTGACGCCTTCAAAGAAAAGCATAAATATCTTTGTGGTTTGAGAAATTTGTTCAGGATTTGTTGTATGTTAGAGGATTAGTACAGTAGAAGGAATATAATAAGTAACATTTCATACAAAAATTACGCAGTTTTTTCATCAACCTTCAACAATGTTACCGGTTCACTTTAAATGAGAAAGGGTCCTGCAAATCGAGGTCGATCAAGCATTAATTCCCTTTTTTCTTCCATGCTTGGGACATGAAAATTGTTACTCTCTGGAGTAAATGGGGGTTTTTAACGGTAGGGTTTGTTACTTTTGTTTTCTTTTGTGGGGAATTCTACAATGGTGGATGGGGAATGGCAACGCAAGAAAAGTACAACAAGAAATGGAATCGGTTTCATGTTTGAAATTATTTTAGCCACCCTTCATTATAGATATCTGGAGGGGGAAAAGTCTGTTAGTAGCTATACATCTCGCTTTCATGTACGCAGTACAAAAAGCTTCAAAGTATAGAGGAAAGTTTCCAATAACTTATAGGATGGCTATGACGAACATGTATATATATCTTAATTTTAAATGTTATTCTCTGAATGTAAGAGGGCTTAGAGAAAGCGCCAAACGAGGGAGAATTTCTTCTTGGAGCAAGGAAAAGGGAAATTTTATATTTTTACAAGAAACTTAAAGTTCTAAGGACATTGAGGACAGGTGGAGTTCTATGTGGGACGGGGCATGTTATTATAGTCACTGATCTACATCATCTACTTAAAGCAGAGGGGTACTTATTCTAATCGAGACTTTTTTTTTTTAATTTAAACTCATAAACATAGAGCAAGACGATAGTGGACGTTATATATTAATAGACTGCAATTCAAGGGTGTATATAGAATGGTGTTATGTAACGTATATTTTCCGACGAGGTATAGAGAGAAAAAACAACTACAAATGTTACAGGAACTATACATAGAAGCTTGAACAAGATAAATATGAGTAACAATTATGTTATAATAGGTGGAGATTTTAATTTGATTAGAAATTATGAGTTACATTATAGTGGAAAAGTAAAGCAAAGCCCTCAAAATATGTGAGCGATTTTATGGAAGAGTTACATTTAATAGATATATGGAGAGAAAGAAACCCATTGAAAAAACAATTCACTTTCACCAACAAAAAAAATCCATTTATGCAAATTGAAAAATAAGAAAAAGGAACTCGCAGACAGTTATGAATATATTTATGAAGGTATTAATATTCGATCCCGAGCATCATTTTACGAAAGTGGGGAAAGAGTCACATGATATTTTAGTCAGCTGTTGCATACAAATAAAAGGAAAAGTAGCATTAAGAGATTAGTCAGACATTAGAAAGACATTTTAAACCAAATAAAAACGTTTTATACCAAACTTTACTCTAGGGAAGACTTGGCTTTCTACACAAAACATTGTGTTCTTCTGGATTCGGTCAGCAGGTAGAGGTGGAATGAAGGTAACAACTTAAAGATAAGGTTGAGTTCTGGGAAGAGGTGAAAAATAATTTGTGAGCGTTATCATTGTATTATGCAAGTGTGGAAGAACATCAGAGAAAAAATGTTCCCTGAAAAGCATGGCTCTTCAAATGCTTTCATATTCTAAATATGGCATGTAACAACATAAAAATCGGGACGGATTTTTATGGCACATGTTCGTGTAGCCCCATATATATCTTTCTGTGTACAGTGCTTGTAACTTTACCAAGACTGGGCCAAATTTCTTATCATTGTGATGATTCCAGAACCTTGCAGTACACACCAATACTTATATGCTAGATGATCAACCTTTTCTGATCGATTCCACACCGTTTCTCTCACAATGCAATCGCATCTACTAACACAATAGAGACCATAAAAAGCAGTGCATGATAACGTCTTTTAAAATCAAGTAACAGTTTTAACAGTTTGACCCAATGACGATGCCGATACTGTGTGGGTCTGGACACATGATGGCGTTTTTCTATGCACATCACATTTTCACTTGGCAGCCCAAGGGGGGGGGGTAACCCCTTAGATCCGCCACTGTTTATATAGGAACCATATGGTAACATGGTCGCTATCATTGGCGAATCAAAAAGAACTTCAGCGACACCGTCTTAAACTCTCTCTCTCTCTCTCTATCAAATCCCAGTTATATAATTAGTGAAGCATGTAACTAGTAATGCCTTTTGTTTCATAGAAATAATATGCTCACATCCTACATAAATCAAACTGACAAGCTTTAAAAAAAAACTGAATGACAAATACAGTGTAGTAGGTACAAAGCAGAACCATTTGGTGCAGCGCTTCACTTGTATAGCTTGGATAAAAAAATTAAAAGATAAACATCAAAGTATGTAAAACATAATTTACTCCACAAATCACACAATGCAGATTCACAAAATAATTGAAAAATGCTTTTAATGACAAAGCAATACCTTAAATATAAAATCATCTTTTAAGTGAGATACATCCACGCATAAACAAACGGCGATACAAGTTGAGCAATTTGTTTTTTAGCCACTGACATATTTAAATGTGAATTGAACCAAGATAGGGATAACAAGAAATGAAAAAGAAATGAAATAGTCAATATCTATAAAATTTTCACTATACACTCTAGTGTGTCTATTTTCTCATAAAGCGCTACTTTGAAATGAAATGCAATTTTTCCAATATTGTTGATAAATACATGTACATCAAACAGAACTTGAAAAATAATAATTAATCAACATGTTGGTATTTTGTATTGCTGTCTTGTAATGTGATACAAAGCATGATTATTTCTGCAGGCATGAAAAATGTTTCTACATACAATTATTTCATATGTGAGCAAGCTAAGTATTTTTTTGTTATCGTTGCTTGGTGCTGTTAAAAGGATGAGCAAATCTCATATGATTTCTACAAGTTTTGAAAGTAACAAGACACTGCTCTATAATACATGTATTTATAATGATGGGCAAATCACAATGATTCATTTTTGTTTTGAAAGTAGCAAGATACATGTATTTACTCTATCTGTGTTAACATATCAAAGGCTATACTATATAAATGAACAATTTTAAAGGGATTTTTTAAATAGAAATATCTATGAAATAATACAGCAGGTAACATATTTGAGAAAAGTCAAACACATATTTAAGAAAATATAAATGAAAGATGCATCAAACTGCCATTGTAAACGTAGGTTAATGATTCAAAAACATATTTTTTTCAAGAAATAACGGTTAATCGTATTAGTGAGTACATTAAGAGGCAATAATGCTCCAAGTCCAATATGGCAAAATGTGTTACAATATTGATATATGTTTACAAAGTCAAGCTATTATTATATCCTTATACATGTACTATGTTCCCAGTATGACATAATAATCCAGGTTATCTCTCCCACTGAAAATCTGATATAATTAAAGTTGTCTTAATATTAAAATCATGACTTGTAAGTAATGACATTTCTGAACTGGGGCCAGTTTCTCCCTCTACACTGCTTTTAAGATCAACTTGTCATAACACAATATTTACCGGTAATAAATTTCTTATTCAGAAGGCAATAATTTAATAGGAACCACATCCTTCCAGCATCCAATGGGTTAAGATGATATACGTTCAATGCAATGACTGTACAAAATAAATACACATGTACAATAGCATGATTACATTCTATACTTGTATCACAGACACATGGAAGCACGCAATAGAACAATGTAAAATAAAGGGGAAAATATACAGAAAATTCATTTATTAAACACAAAGAAAATCCATGCTTATTTCCAATTAATTCAATCCCTAACAATCAAAATAGGAGAAAAGGGCAAAAAGAAGAAGATGATAATCATCAAGTACCTCTATAAATGTTGTTTTACTGTACACTATATAATTTTTTTTTTCGAGTTGATTTCATACATTATTTAATTTAACAGTATAAGGAGCCTTCAAACAAACTTATGCTCATTCTGAAATCCAGTTTTCAACATTTGCAAACCTTTTATCTTAAAACCTAAGGAATTGATACTGAAAAGAAAAGTAGAGATGACATAAATCCAAATTCTCTTGTAACAGTCATATCATTTCGACTGAATTTTTGGACAAGTGTAAACCATATTCTATTAACCCTAGTACCCTACCTTATACCTTGCGTTCATAATATCGGAGTGTTAACCTTTTTTTTTTAATTATTAAAACATTTCACATTTTGAGATATGATGATAATATGATTAATAAATACACTCTGCATACTTAATGAGATGACCCTCTTGGATTCCTACGCAGTACTATAATGTATACTGTAGTACCCTTTCCTTTCATATCACACTATCAAGTCTAGTATCACCTCGCTGATCAGGAAACAATAATTTGTGTATCATATAACACTGATTATTTAGGCACGTCAGAGATACTTTTTCCAATATGTTACCATCATCATGAAAAATTAGTAGACCTGACAATTCCATCCGTTCCATTCCGACATTCCATAAGTTTATATCCCTACTAGAGCTTAGAGCAGCCCAAATAGTTAGCAGATTTTTTTTTTATAGTTTCCTTTATTGAATGGTTTTTCTTTTATGAGGTACAAGGGTATATCACACTCACATTGAGAATATTTCCCTCGTCGAGCCGAATCGTGAAATATGCTCATCAGCTCGTGGGATATACCCTTGTATCCCACACAAGGCCATTCAATATTAATCAATTATCATTATTTGAAGAGAGTAAATGGATACGATTGAGCTTTACATATTAACAAATACAGTAATTCACTCTTAAAATGATGTGCATACTTATTCAAATATCAAAGGCGATGTTGCTTGAATGATCACACAAATATCATATATTATCAGACAATGGATTGTTCTAAATTCACAACATTTAGAAAGTTTGAAGATATATAATTTTATATGGTTTTTATTACCCCAACTAGATATTTGTTTTTGGCAGATATCATGATGGCAGGAGTACAAGAAGTTGAATAACATGACATTGAAATTGTTTTGTTCCATTTGCTAGACTTCAGATCAGCTGACACAAACAGTTTGATATCTTTTAAAATTGAACTTTCGCAGTGAAGATCAAATATATTTATAAGCAAAGGCAGTCAATATACATAAAGAATTCTCCCTTTTAAAAAAAATTCTGTAACAATGAAAAGTTATGTATGTTTTGTGTTCTGTATGATCTGTTATTGTTGACCATATTTGCAGTGGAATTCAAATACATCCCTAGGGAAAGAAAGTTTATTCATTCTTAACCACTAGCCAGTCATCTAGGAATAGGGCCATGAATGGTTTGTGAAATGGTTCTAATCTGGGCCACACCCTTCTTGTAATTGACATAGTTTTGATAGTCTAGGCCAACCTCCTTGGTGGAAACTAAATGTGTTTTTTATGTTTGTTTTGTCCTCTTTTTTTTTTGGGGGTTCTCTTGTTTGCTTGTTCCTGTTTTTCTTTTCAGGCAATATATGCCAAGCCAATTAGGTAGTTCAGTATATTTTGAAATAACATCCAGACCACACCTACTTTGTAGTCACATGGTATTGAAATAACCTAGGGGACACACCCCTGGCTGATTGCTATGCAGAGAGCAATTGGACACACCTCCTGTTGCACCCTCCACACATGTATAGTTTAGTTGAGGTTTAAGATTTAGTAAGTCATTAACAAGGGATAAAAGAGGCCACACCTCCTGGTTGGTAACTAGAGTAAAAGTGATTGGACACGCCTCCTGTGGGTTGATATTAATTATGTGAGAGTGACTGGACACGCCTCCTGTAGGTTGGTAACTATGCTGGGAGTGACTGGACACGCCTCCCATGGGTTGGTAACTATGTGAGAGTGACTGGACACGCCTCCTGTGGGTTGGTAACTATGCTGGGAGTGACTGGACACGCCTCCTGTGGGTTGGTAACTATGCTGGGAGTGACTGGACATGCCTCCCATGGGTTGGTAACTATGGTGAGAGTGATTGGACACGCCTCTTATGAGAGTGACTGGACACGCTTTCCATTGCATTCTCTGCAGAGGATATGATCATCCAACGGATAGCATCCTCTTCCATCTGCCTCAGATGACAGCAACACTCCACAATCCTATCAGGACAACAAGATGATGATGATTACTACTGTTATTATTATTATTAAATACTTTGTGTCATATTGTGCCTCAGAGGTAAAAAGAAAGCTGAATCACTGTGACCCTTAGGTCTCTTCTCCCGATATAAATGATTGGGGGTGTGCAGGTGGACCACTATACCAGACTTTACCCCTAGTCTCCATAAAGCTGCTCTACAATATTTCCATCATTACAATCATAATTTTAATCATTATAAACCATGCACAAATATTTTCAAAATGGTAATTGCATGGAACTTCAGACTTCGCAAACAATAATACTAGGAAATACGTTTAGAAAGATAAAAAAAAGGGCTTTAGAATTAAAAGAGCATATTCTGCTTCTTTACATATAAAATACAATTCAAGTGAGTCTATTTAGCATACATCCCCTGCCTACATCCCCATGTACATGTAATGCCAACACTACCATTTTAGAGGGAGGAGCTGAGAAGAAATATAGAGTGAGTACTCAAGACTCAGTCCAAATCATTTTATCAAGAAAGGATGAAAGTTCATCTGTCAGCTACATGTAGATGTGGGATTAGACTCCTGATCACTGAACATTAAAGTAGATGCTTGCCTTGAGAATTTAAGTCTCTTTCAGATGTGAAGCGGTATTAAAATCACAGCAGTTTTTTCTTAACATGTAAATGAACGGGAACAAATGAATGGCAACAAATGAATGGCAACAAATGAATGGCAACAAATGAATGGCAACAAATGAATGGCAACAAATGAATGGCAACAAATGAATGGCAACAAATGAATGGCAACAGATGAATGGCAACAGATGAATGGCAACAGATGAATGGCAACAGATGAATGGCAACAAATGAATGGCAACAAATGAATGGCAACAAATGAATGGCAACAAATGAATGGCAACAAATGAATGGCAACAAATGAATGGCAACAAATGAATGGCAACAAATGAATGGCAACAGATGAATGGCAACAAATGAATGGCAACAAATGAATGGCAACAAATGAATGGCAACAAATGAATGGCAACAAATGAATGGCAACAAATGAATGGCAACAAATGAATGGCAACAAATGAATGGCAACAAATGAATGGCAACAAATGAATGGCAACAAATGAATGGCAACAAATGAATGGCAACAAATGAATGGCAACAAATGAATGGCAACAAATGAATGGCAACAGATGAATGGCAACAAATGAATGGCAACAAATGAATGGCAACAAATGAATGGCAACAAATGAATGGCAACAAATGAATGGCAACAAATGAATGGCAACAAATGAATGGCAACAAATGAATGGCAACAAATGAATGGCAACAGATGAATGGCAACAAATGAATGGCAACAAATGAATGGCAAAAAATGAATGGCAACAAATGAATGGCAACAAATGAATGGCAACAAATGAATGGCAACAAATGAATGGCAACAAATGAATGGCAACAGATGAATGGCAACAAATGAATGGCAACAAATGAATGGCAACAAATGAATGGCAACAAATGAATGGCAACAAATGAATGGCAACAAATGAATGGCAACAAATGAATGGCAACAAATGAATGGCAACAAATGAATGGCAACAGATGAATGGCAACAAATGAATGGCAACAAATGAATGGCAACAAATGAATGGCAACAAATGAATGGCAACAAATGAATGGCAACAAATGAATGGCAACAAATGAATGGCAACAAATGAATGGCAACAAATGAATGGCAACAAATGAATGGCAACAAATGAATGGCAACAAAGGTCCTCCTACGTTTATTCACTGAGCTCTGTGTTATAAGAGACAGAAATGGGAAGCGTATTACACCTACGTCATTCTACAAATAAAAAAAGTGCTGCGTTTTACTACTTCATATCTGATCAAGGTTTTAGAAAGAATTGTTGGTATCATACTAACCTCACACTTGTAGCAGTGTACGTGGAAGCTACGATCTAGAGCTACGATACGAACCGTCTCTTCCTGACCATCATCAGGCATGATAGGGTGAAGGCACACAGAGCAGCGAGGAGCAAATTTCCTGTTACAACAAAAATACAAGGGTTGGAGACATTAGCAATAGGCCTACAGTTGAATTGATTGACTGAACGAATTGATTGACTAATTGTAAATCTGCATATACTTTGTATTTTACATGCATATATTGCTATAAATTGGTATTATTAGCATCACAGAGATGTTGACAATGAAAACCATAGATTCCCACAGATAAATCCATCCCTTAGGGTTCACACCACAAAGTCAGTCAAAGTAATAAGAGCCAGGATAAGGTCTTGAGAAAGTTTTGCTACGACTAGAGATCTAAGCTCCATGAGTGCTTTTGGTTCTTGATGATTTGATCGATGTGTTAAGCTCATTTTCAAGAGCATGATATTATATCAAATTATCATCAAAATATGATACAAAGGAAAGCATCTAGAAAATATATGGAAACAGGTGACATACATTTCTGTAGTTTTTAGGACAGTGTCATGAATGACAAAAAAGCTCTTACATAACTTAAGTTTTTGTCAGAAACGACACATGTGCAACAATCTTGGTCAGAATTATCATGCTAACACTTGACAATAAAATTAGGAAACTGATGAGGTAATTACACAATAGAGACTGGTAAATGATCCTATCTTTACCTGTGGAAGTCCTCAATGCAGTGTATCTGGTTTGTAGCATCCACAGTAAAAGGAACACCATCCAAGCTCTTGCCACACACAACACATGTAAAGCAATCAGGGTGATATGGCTTGCCAGTGGCCCGCAAAATCTGTGAACAAAGTTTAAAAGATTCAAGGATGTGAAAATAACTCAATTGAAATAGTTACACTCCATTCTGTCAGGGGAGCATATTTAAGAAAATCAAACAGGTTAAAGAAATAATAAGAATTTTATCTAAAGATTCTGTCAATACAGAGCTTTGATAACAATATTAATATCAATGGTCTGTATTCTACTGATTTACATGTATTTCCAATCTGACTGAATAGACCATTTTCGTAATGTAACCAAATCTAATGTAAACGTCTTTGTGAAGTGCTTCAATAGAAATTATTACGTTCATCTGTTAGGAATAATTGTATTTCAATAGTCATAATGCAAACTGCATACATTAGTTGTTGCTAGGTAGGACAAACATTATGGCTTGCCCTACCTAACAACATGCAATATATGCATTTTGCATTCTGACTAATGAATTTGAAATACAATAATTTATTACAGGTGAATGTTATTAAGGTACTTCACAAATATGTAACGGTATGCGTTAAATTTGGTTACATTACGAAAATGGTCTATTCAAAGTTGTTAAAGGTAAAGACCAGTTTCGGAAACGCCCCTCTCACAAAAAATGAAATGGAAGCTCTCACTACCAATCATGAGAAATAATATTTTTTGACTATTACGTGATGATACAAATTTTGCCGGGAAACCGCCTGCTAATTGATATATTTGGTAAATTATTATATCTATTGGGACCAAATAGATATCGCGCATGTGGTCACGTATTCCTATATACATCTTTCTGTGTACAGTGCTTGTAACTTTACCAAGACTGGGCCAAATTTCTTATCATTTTGATGATTCCAGAACGTTGCAGCACACACCAATACTTATATGCTAGATGATCAACGTTTTCTGATCAATTCCACAACGTTTCTTTCACAATGCAATCGCATGACCAGAACTGGTCTTTCTCTTTAACAAAGAATAAAGCAGAGCTAGTTTTCAAAGTGTCATCTCTTACTCTGTCTGTGATTGGCTGAGAGCAAGTTGAGCATTTCTCCAGTGAGTTGACATAGCAGTGCTCACAGAAAGCCTTGCCTTCCAGGGCATAGAAAGGTTGTCCACGAAGCTTGGTGCCACAGTTATTCTCACATGTGAAGCAATCAACATGGTAGACCTGCTCCATGGCCGTACAACCGTTGTTCTCACCTACAACTTTGTTGCTGCAACGTGAGCACATTCCTGAAAATGATCAAAATAACAGAAGTGATGTATAAACCAGTTGTGCCTTTTTGACTGGATACAGAGCACTTTGAGGAACCATTCCTGGGTCAGCATCAGGGGGGTGTTTCACATAACTTGCCATCAGTGACAAATGACAGTTTTTGTTATAAGCTACTGAAATCCTTGCTTCTGATTGGTTATCAGCAGATTTGTCACTGATTTTTGTAATTTGTCATTGAAAAAAGGCTTTGTGAAACACCCCCCTGATCGAGTTACCAAGCAGTGACAGAATTCAATCAATGATTGCATGGAGTTTCTGAACAGTGCGGCTTCAATCTCTCTTTGCAATGTTCCACTGAAGGTGATGATTTCAGATAGGATCGATGGGTCGATCATCATTTGAGGTTTCAAACAACAAATGCAATGTGATACTAAAATGTTTTGTTAAGTTCAGTTTCAACAGTTAATATCTCCTTAATAAGATTATAATCTAAAGACAAATTCACTGAGCTAATTAAGGCATTATTAAACAAAAGATGGCTTTTACTCAGGAATCTCCGGACATCTCCTAAATTGTGGTATCACTGAAGTAGTACATATTGATCTATCTACCTTCACTTTGATTTTTTTTGTCATGGTATCATCACTCATGATGTATCCAGAGTCATCCAATCCAATATTCATGAGGTAAATAACAAGTATTACTATTAAAAGTAGAGATTTACCCCCAAAAATCTCCTTCCGGTTCAGAGGAAGTAGCCACGTAAGCCAAAAGAGGGCTTGTTAGAGCATTAGTTACTAAGAACTCTCTTTCTAGTTTGTAAGTAGAACCCATGTTAGAGCACTCAGACTAATTACCAAATAGCTCTCTTAGTTTTTTATTAGTACCTATGATAGAGCATTAGGAGTCTTTAGGACTTACCAAAGGACCCTCCTAGTTCTTAAGTAGAACCCATGTTAGAGCATTAGGACTTACCAAAGAACTCTCCTTCTGGTTCTAATTGAGTTGTTCCCATGTTTGCCACGAGGAGGTTTGTAAGAGCATCAATCTCTGCCTCAGCACCAGACTTGGCCGGTGAAGTGATAGGCTGGTCTGTAGGCTGAGGGACATGGTAAGACCAGTCTGGACCCTTTAGACCAGCTGGGGCCGGCTTGGGAGCAGGGCTGGGACCTGGAGTAGGACTGGTTTGCTGCCTGTAGGTTGCATAAATATAAATCGAAAGACAATATAGTAAATGTTTTTACAATAAAGAGATAATCAGTCCTTTTAAATTTTACAGGGTTTCATACTATTTTTTCCCCTGGAGGCCCAGAATGATATTTTATGGCAGAGTGCATTGGATCCATGTTAACATCTAGAGTCCAAAATGGATTTTTTTTTTTTTTTCTTTTTCAGAACCGTGTGGATCATTTGGATCAATCACCACAATTCATAATGATTCGTCATTGTTTTTGTAACATTTTCTCGCTTTTTAGTGATTTGCTGCGGGACATATCGAGTATACCAGATGTTCTCCTGTTATTTATTGAACATGCACTTTTAATTTTCATTTCATGGCACTTTTTGTAAAATTTAATAGGTCCCATCATTCAGGTGCTAAAGACTACAGACTTCAATAATTTCTTTTAAAAACCTTGCCAGCTTACATTACCACGAACCCCTTTAAAAAACACATGTTCATCTCCTAAAAGACGTTGTGAATATCACATTCTCTTACAGAATGCAGGAGACCTAACCAAGATGCATTTTAAAAATCAAAACATTTTTAAAGAACATAACAATGCTAGGAACCATTTGCCCCTCCACCTTGACAGCGTAGTTGGCAGTCCAATTTGACTGGACTTCAAACCTTGAAGGGAAGCGATCAGAATTCCAGTACAGGAATTCACACAGGAACCATTAATCAACTCTTAATCAGGTTCAACACTCCTACTTCTCATAATGCATTGACAGAGTGTATTACTGCCAGAGATCACCTATCCGAGAGAACCCAGGATCCCACCCAGGTGTTAAATGGGTACCCGGTAGGATGCGAAAGCTAATGTGCTTAGATTAGCAAGTGTGCGCTTGTAAAAATGACGCCTGGCTGGAATGCTCCCCAGGGAGTGGAGAATGTGCATACATTGTATGCGGGTAAGCCTGAATCCGATGACCGGGGTAATAATATATATATATCTGTAAAGCGCTTTGAGAGGGCCTTCGGTCCTGAAAAGCGCTATATAAGAACTAACTATTATTATTATTATTATTAACACTCCCACTTCTCATAATGCATTGACAGAGTATATTAACTGCCATAGATCAACTATCTGCAAGTACCCAGGATCCTGCAGTTCTCCAGGACTGAAGGAATTCAACATGGAGAAGATCTTCCATCCTGTGAATCATGGACAGCATACCAGTATACATCATCAACATTTACAGTATTTTTTTAGACTCATCAGCACCTCTGATTAAGCAAGTAGATATTGGTGCAATGCAAATTCTCAGATTGGATTGCATGGGAATCTTTTTCAGCTAAGAAATCTCCTCCTAGAATTGGTTACAATTTTTACCACAACACTTCTCATTCTTCATAAGCTTGCAGAGTTCACAAAGAATTTTAAAGTAATGTACTCACATCACATTTCTAGATCAGTAATTATTCCCTATGAACATCTCAAGAACACATTAAACAGCCGCTCACGACACATCCATGTACAATCTGCCTTTAAATTTCTTCTTTTTCAACACAAAACAACTTGAAATTTATGACGCAGAAGCACTGTATGTGTGATGTTTATAAAGTATACATTGTGAGTCAGAGTAATGTGAAGTGCTTCCTAAATCATGATATCAGTATTTCAACATGTCCATAAAACAGCACTTCAAATAACACTTCAAAAGAGTATATTGCTTCCTCATCATACTCTTAAAATATGTTTATTACTTTAACACAATTAAAGCTTTTCAAAACCACTTCAAAGACTTTCTATTACAGATCATTGACCACTTATGCCTAATAGCCTATATTTCACTTTCAAAGTCTCTTTGAACTATACTAATTCCAAATACAGGTATAATTTTCTTTCAACCAATATAGTTGATTATACCACAAAATCCATCCCAGCTGTCTAAATAGCAAGAAAAAGTGCCCGGAAGACTAAGCATGGTGTAATTTTGCTGTTTAAAGCTCAGGAACGAATCACTCTTTAAAAAGAATTACATCATCTCTGCAAAATATCAAAATCAACAAGAGAATATCTCACTTTTCCAAAAGAAAAACCTACAGAGCTCCAGAGATAAAAATCAACAATTTTCATGCCATTACAAGACTTCTTTAAAGGCATCGTTTAACAATGTTAAATCTGAGATACATGGCCCTACGTGTTATCAGCGTCTGTGATATGGTGTAATATTGATTATTGAAGCCCTAAACAAATTGCGCTTCAAAATGATCATGAAGTGCCTCAAAAAAGTAAAAATCTTTGAGTGACCGATTTTACCATACTCATTTCCCCCAATAGACTGTAGTGTTACAAAAACCGTTTCGGAAAACGGTTTTTGAAATTTCGAATTTGAATCATAAATATCTTGATAATCAGACAGGCGATCGGCTTGTAAAAGTCATGGAGTTCCTGACTGACCTAAAGGTTTATAATTATCATTGCAGCATGCGCTAAATCCAGAATTTTGTTTCAGAATCTGAGACAAAGTTACCCAATCCCTTTAAAGCAATGTCAAATGACCACTTACCACATAATAAGCTTCTCCATCTTTGTTTCAAAGGATTCTAACAACCTTCCAACTTAAAGTTCAAAACTGCACACTGGTTTATACTGCTTCTCCCTAGCACATTTCTCCACTGCTTGAGCGATTACAACCTTGAAGTCAGTAATGATATCTGCACAAGAACTCACTTACAACTGAAACTATTACGAATGTGAAGCCGATGATATCTATCCCATTTATAAATATACTTATGAAGACAGGATATGAGTAATATTAGAAGATATCTTCTGTACCCACTTTTCGACATCTAACAGGTTACCCTAATTCAGTCACTAGTAGCTGAGAAAATTGGGTTAAAATTGATGTGACAAGTGACGAGATAATTGTACACAGCCCTTGCATGTGGACAAGAAAGGAAGTATTCTTTAGTGCAGATTAAACATTCTTGTTTGCTAAATGAAATCATCTAATTTCACTGCTATATTTTGACCTCAAAATCAATACCTCATTGTAAATGTACACATGTAATGAATAAGCAGGAAATTTATTGAAGCATCATTTAAGCTTCAGAGATTAAAGAAAGCTCTGGGAAATTTTCTTTCTTGCAGGAGAGTTTCATTCTTTAATCATGATAAACCAATCCTATACACAGTAAAGCACACACAGAATTAGTTATTACCAATGATGTGCTACACATACATGTACAAGTAAATAAATTGTATGTTATTTTTAGCATTATTATCATGTGTGCTCAACTCGAACAGTATGAAAAATTAGAAACACCATTCGTGTTTCCCAAAGTCTCCAGAAATCAAACGCATTCCCAAAGAACCAGGCTCACATGGTGTCAGTAATTATCTCCAATCTCATACGAGCCAGAAGGGTGTTAAATCATATTGTTTTATACACAATGAATGCCCTTCTGGCGTTAAAGCCCCTCTAAAGTGTTGGGAGCCCCAAATTTGATGGCAAAATTTCACTTAAATTGTATCATAATGTGAAAGGGGATGTCATTGAAGACACACTTCTGCATAATACAATTTAAGTGAAATATTGCCATCAAATTTGTGGGGCTCCCAACACTTTAGAGGGGCTTTAAGCAAATGAGATGACACGTGACATTAGGCCTGTCTTCATCAGCTGGAGTTTGCCAAATAGCCCACTAATTCTGAATCGGGAAATTAGCCCGAAGTTACAAATCACATCTTCATCAGCTCGAAACTCGAGCTCGAGAAATTAGCTCAGTGTTTCGCATAGTGCGAGTCTTCGGGCTGGTGAAGACGCACCAGACAAATAGCGGGCTATTTTGCAAACTAGCCCAAGATATCTTGGGAAGATTTCCCAAGCAAATGGCCCGCTATTTCGTGATCGGGCTAATTTCCCGAATCAGAAATAGCGGGCTATCTGGCAAACTCGAGCTGATGAAGACAGGCCTATGGTGTCAGTAATTATCTCCAATCTCATACGAGCAAGAAGGGTGTTAAATCATATTGTTTTATACAAAATGAATGCCCTTCTGGCTCTAAGCTAATGAGATGACATGTGACATTGTTACCTCATAAACTATTATGTAGTGATTTGGACCACCCAGGAACTCAATGTACCAAGATTAACATCTTCTATCAATCCTCATAACAAATGTGATTTGCCATGATTAAAATTAAACATTTTGTGATCAGAAATAGCATTATTAAATGACTTGAAATGGGAGACAGAAAGGGAAGATGATTATATGGATTAGTATTTGATCAGGATCTGTTTGATATCATGGACAGGTGCTCAACCTAGTACAGTCCCTGGTTCCAGCTGTGTCTAACATGGTGTCATCTTAACAACAGAGGGCAGTATTCACTTCAATTTGTAGAGTCTCAAACATGAGTCACTTTGTGGAAAGAGTTAGGATATGGATGGATGATATTTGGGAAACAAAAAGGTGGTTTAGTTTTGTTTTATTCACAAAATACAGATTCTCATTGAACTTGAAGAGAATTGTAATAGATTTCAAAAGTATACCTATAAGATGGCTGCCTATATCCTGGTTGTACTGCTGGGTGTGGTTCATTGTATGTCTGCATGGTAGGGGCAGGCTTGGGTGGGTAGCTGGATCCAGTCAGCTCAGGAGGTGGAGGAGGAAGAGGGGCATCGTCCCGGCCTCCATAAGCTTGATCAGGTGATGGTGGAGGGGGAAGATCAACTGGAGAGTATGATGGCAGTCCTGTAAAATACAACCAAATAATAGACCATTAACCTCTATGTCACAACCTTTGGGTTGTAAATTCTGAATATAATATCAACCATGAAGTTAAATATAGAGATATTAAGAAACAGGAATATATATTCTAATTAGGAGATGAGCTGAGAAAAGGGAGAAAGAACTTAGAAGTGAAAGGAATTATACTTGCTTATATGAGGATTATGTGAAAGTATGAATATAGGTTTATCCTTATACTAGCAGTCAGCAATGTGAATTGATGATGATGATGATCAATGATTGTTTTACCCGACTACTCAGAAAGTATGTATATATATATGCTTGTAAGTAACCAGGGGACCGATGGCTTTAAGTTGTCTCTGAGGGCCTTGGTAATGAGGATTAATGCCTTAAGAGCACAAGCACATCGACTTGGTTTCAAATACAGGGACCTCCTGGTTATGAGACCAATGCTCTACCAGTGAGCCATCGCGCCTCCTCAAATCGATTTGCATGTCTTTGTGTCTCAATGTTTGTTGCATCTGGACCTTCTATATTTCTACCTCTAAAGCATATCATAAGCTTTTAAGCACTCCATCACTGTTTAACATTCCTCCCCCTCCCTTTCTTTTTCTGCCATGACATATATATAGAGCCCCCTATTTCGTTCTCTCTCATTGGCCCCAACCCCATCCAGATACAATTATCCTACATGTACAAGTGTAGACAAGTGTGTATGCTGGTCACGTAACTATTCCATCTTTTGTCATCATCAGTTGATGATGATTAAAGGGAAATCCAAACTTGATAGCAAACTAATCTAATAGAGAGCAGGAAAATGTGAGAAGCACACTGGTGAAAGTTTGAACGAAATAGGACATAAAATAAGTTATGAGTTATTGAAAATTGTTATCACTATAGGTATGGGGGAGTTCAAATTGGCTGAATCGGGAACTTCACTGTTACGTAGTGGTGGACAACTTTCCCACTTGTTCCACCATAACAAATTACTAAAATACTATTATTTTTTTGTTTTTCTTTCTTCAAACTGTAAAACTCGGGAATGCCTTTTCTTTTTAGAGGACCTGTTATGATATGCTATCCTTAATATATGTTGAGTAGTGCCCCAAGGGAGAAAAAACTTAGCAGAAAAATAGAAATTAACGATATTTGTGTACACGACAAACGGGACAGTAGTCTGTGCATACGCCATAATCCACCGACAAAATTGCCAATTTTCTCAAGCTCCCTCTCCCCCTCTCTTCCATTCTTCATTTTGAGAGATTTCTCAGCGATGGTCTGAAGAAGAATGTCTCCCGAGTCCCTTGGTATTTTTTAATTTGCATAGTTAGCAATGCTGTACAGTATGGGGTAAGTCTATTACATTCTCTCACACTCATCACATGATCATGTTACATGTGGGAGCAATAGGTGAAGATAAAACATCCATCACATGATTGACTATGGGTGGGACACAACACATATTGCTTCAGGCTAGGCTAGGGGGGTATATTAAGTCTGAAGATAATAATGGGGATTTAATAAGGCAAGAGAGGAAAAGGGGGGATTCAGAATCAATATGTTGTATTTACATAACATACTTGAATATGTGACAGAGGGGCGTTTTCCCCCCGAGGCTATATGAATGGATTGGCATCACAATTAATTACAAAGAAGTATCTGAACAAAATTATCTTTTATCTTTATGGCTTACTTTGAAATAATGTTTGGAATCAATGTTACAAGACAAATCCATACTTGGACTTGTCTTGGGATAAAATGCCTCTACAACCATCCCCTCTTCTCCTCCTAACCCCCCTCCTCCCTTCCTTCATTTCTGCTGGGTTTGTATTGTCCACCCTATCCCATCTTTCCTTTTCTAGCAAACTATTCATATATCATAAAATATATACATGTAAGCTTAAAGAGAAGGTTGAGTTCTGGGAGGAGATGAAAATTATTTGTGAGCGTTATCATTGTTATTATGCAAGTGTGGAAGAACATCAGATTAAAAAAATTCCCTGAAAAGCATGGCTCTTCAAATGCCTTAATATTCTAAATGTGGTATGTAACAGCATAAAAATCGGGACGGATTTTTATGCCACATGTTTGTGTAGTCCCATATACATCTTTCTGTGTACAGTGCTTGTAACTTTACCAAGACTGGGCCAAATTTCTTATCATTTTGATGATTCCAGAACCTTGCAGTACACACCAATACTAATATGCTAGATGATCAACCTTTTCTGATCGATTCCACACCATTTCTTTCACAATGCAGTCGCATGACCAGAACTCAACTTTATCTTTAAAGTTAGTTATCAAGGCTATAATCCAGTTTAGTAGCTTAGAAGTACACAGGAAAGCACACTGTAAAATACAATATGGAAATAAATAGGTTTTAAAAGCTAAGGAATATCGATTTACAAACCCCTTGCAGGGAGATCATCTCTCTGCCCCTTGTATCTGCTCCCAACATGATATCTATCTAGCTTTAGTATAACATTACAAACAAAACAAAAGATGATGGTGGTACTAAGAGATATGCCCAGTATGTGTGATAACAAGACAGGATAGCATCACCAGGAATGTTGATGTTTTCTGAAATTTGATATCTATGGTATGTTTAAAAGTTATATAGTGCTAATGTACCGAGTTGATATGTAATGCTACTTTCATTTCATGGCGTTTTACCATATAAGGACAGGACATTTGGAAAATAAATGATTGAATGAATCCATCATAAAGAAAACATTCCAAAAACTTTCTTTATATATAAAGTCTCCAACAAAAGAAATGATATCCTTCTTCTTCTTCTTCTTATGGTAATCTTAAAAGGGCTATACAGACCATCATGAAGATAAAGTAAAGATCCTGTTCAACTTTTAGTTGCAATAACTTTGTCACCTTCATACATGTATGTATCTGTGCTTCTTACATAATATAGAAGATAGCAAAGCATATACTATGAGATGGTTTGTGGTCGGTTTGTTTTACAATTCACCTGAGTACGAAGACAACATGTTATGCTTGTAAGTAAGCAACCAGGGGATCAACAGCTTTAAGTCCTCTCAGAGGGACTTGGTAATGAGGATTAATGCCTTACCAAAGGGCACTAGCGCATCAACTCGGTTTCGAACCTGGGATCTCCCGGTTACGAGGCTACTGCTCTACCAGCAAGCCATGGCGGTAAATCAGGCCTTTAAATTCCTTCAAGGTACATCTTGATATATTAAGTGCACCTTGTAAGACACCTAATGCAATCATTCACAGTGTCCTACTAAGCACATTAGAGCTAAGTACATCTGGAGGTCACATACAGCCCCAAGGATGGGTTTGTACTTGGTTGAACACTTGCGCTCAATGATGATGAATTTATCATTCGGTTGGCTGCAGGTCACACCTCGCTAGGCAAGGATGTCACATCTAATATGAAGCGGAGATTCGGCACATCCTTTACGTCCCACCAAACATACGCCCCGTAGGCAAGAAAGGATGTAATTGCATTGATATGTCGGGGTGGATTTGTACGTGGATCTGCTGATAAACAGTAGTAAATTTGCTTCAGGAGGCATAATAAAAATGTATGTATGGATGGATGGACGCAATAAAACTCAAGTTATATAGGAATATTGTGATATGCATCATTATACATGCAGTAGGCCCTGAAGATTTTAAAATATACGTCTACAGTTTCATTTTCATGATCAAAAGGTTTGACTTACAGAGAAAACAAAACTGAAAGTAACACAACTCTGCTTGCTTAATAATTTGAAGCATTTTTCATTTACTTAACATCCTATTTATTTCAATGGAATATTGCATGAGAGTTATACAGAGAAGAATTCATTTTGATTAATTTTTATATCACAAAATAGCACATAAACCACACATTTTAGTTATGAGCTGCAGTCAGGTCAAAGTTATGTAACCATCACCTATGGGCTATTTTACTTTTCCTTTGTCCTCAAAAAATACTATCATCTACAAAAGATATGCATGGGAAAGCTTAATAAGCTAATAAGGATAAATATATATAAAATTTTAGAACACAATAGTCTCGACTTAAAAATAACCCTCATACATATAATTTCTATTATCTACTATGGTTTTATGTCATCATTTCCAAATGCTATACTAACAGAAGAAACAAACAATCTAATATACTGCTTTCATAGCAACCCGTTGGATGTTGAGATGAATTCTCTGTATCATGACTGCATCACAAGAAGAATGTATGGGATGTGAGTGGGTTGAAATGGGTCATATTTGTGAAATGTCATCTTTGATTATTACTGGATGGTTAGACCATTAAATCACATTGCTCGATGCACAGATTGTTCAGCACTGAGCAGCAATGTCTTGTTAAGGGAACATATCCAGCCCATGTTTGAGGTTCGAGTCCCGCCGCAGCACTAATTCTTTGGCAAGACATTAATCTAAATTTGCCACACCTGACTCGGGTGAGGTAAATGGGTACCTGGCAGGAAGTAATTCCTTGAAATGCTAGAGAGCTATAATGGCAGCCATGCTAATGCCAGGGTTATAATTGTGGAGTGCTAGGAGTGTCAAGTCTTATAGACATGAGCGCTATACAAGAACAGACTATTATTATTCCAGAAAATTATGGTGATCAGGTATAATAGCCAAGTTCATTTATTATTGAAATGAAATGAGCAAATATTATTGAAATGTGCCATCGTTACAAAGTCCAATTTCTATGGATCAATGTAATGAGGCATGAATTTAGAAGATCAATTTCTCATTATTGGCCGCTTGTCTCTAAGCCCTGGTTTTATGCTTTTGTGCATTCAAGCTCTACATTTCTTTATATAAACAGTTCAGATGCGCTGTGCCGCTGTAGCATCTCATCCTATATGTATTTCTCAACAAATACATGTATAATATAATCTCATTTTTCAAAAAATGTTCAATGGCACTTTTTAAAAGATTTCCTTTACAATATGTTCTATTTCATCAAGATCGTTCTAATGTAGTTTTTCATACTTCTCACAGACTGCCTGTTTATTTTCACAAAGCTCTTTTGGTGGGTTTTTTTTTAAATATAGATATGCTCTCGTCTCCCTTGCACATGTATTTGTGCAACACAGATTTTATGAATACCCCATAATCATTATCAAGATAATTATAAAGAGGGCAGTAGCATCTATTTGAAGGTTCTTGGTAGTGGTAAACAGATGCTGACTTGGTTCTTTAAAGTGACTCGATGACATTGTTGAAGGTTGATGAAAAAAATTGCATAATTTTTGTATAAAATGTTACTTATTATATTCCTTCTACTGTACTAACCCTCTGACATGCAAAAAATCCTGAAAAAATTCTTAAATCACAAAGATATCTATGGTTTTCTTTGAAGGTGTCACTGGTCAACACCCTCTAACAGTGATTAACAGTAAATTCTCCCAACCATTTTCGAATTTTCCCAACCGTTTTCCATGAAAAAAAGACATACAACAGGCTATTAAAATTCTTTCAACACTTAATTGTCTGGAATGGTATATAGAGCCAATTTATTGCTTTGTGACGATTTACATTCACCTAAAATGTAATTAAATTGTAATAATATAGTTGGGAGAATTAAGGAATCGATCAGATCAGTTTTTCCCAATTTGTATCATTAATAATGGTCCGTTTTCACTCAAATTTTCAGATTATCTTTAATTGTACATCTAGCATTGAAGTCATTACCTTAGCACCACTTTCTCTCATCTGAACAATGTTACCAAGTCCCTTTAAAACCTGAGCCTCTGAGTATAGGTTGTAAATGTCAGCTGGTGTTGATGGTACTGAGTGTAATATATGAGATGGGAGTTCAGTAGCAGCCCTTCTAAACATCCCAAGTATTCTAGCACAGAGGCTACGTGAGGTACAACTTATCTGCTTAAGAGTTATAAGGGCATTGACTCATTATACTTCAACACAGAGGGCAGGCTAGCAGCTCTAGGTACATCATCTACTTAGAGCTACAAGGTCGTTAATTCATTATGCTTTAACTGACTTAACATCCTTCTCACAACATCCAAACTATTCTAGCACAGCGGCTAACAAAGATCCTAACCGATCTCCTGCTTAGAGGCAGAAGGGTGTTAACTCATTACACGTTTTAAAAAACATCCTTAATGCCCTTCTGGCTCTCAAAAGATTATGTATTGAGCTACTCCTAGCCTTCTACACAAGGTACGGTTCAGGGCAACAATGATCTATATCTTACTGTTAGATCTCAAGTGTGAACTGTGTTACAGAGTTTTTACTGTCTAATGTGAACAGTGCTACATGAACACCTTTTCAGAAGACAGGTTTATTCTCTACTAAGTACAGTGCTATATACCCATATACAGAGTTACAAACATGTAGGACAGATTTACTGTCTAGTGTGAATAGTGCTATATTTACAGTGTTACATACATTTAGGGCAAGTTTATTGTCTAGTATGAACAGTGCTACATGAACACTGCTCTATGAACACCTTTTCAGAAGACGGGTTTATTCCCTAGTGTGAACACTGAACAGTATTCTATTCACAGTGTTTAATACATAGGACAGGTTTACTGTCATGACAGGCATGCTCACAATTCGCTCTTGTAATCACCGATGGTTTATTCCACGAGATTTAACTGGATGAAAAAATATGTCAGGCAGTGAGTTAGAGCATACCTCCGCCAGTGACATATGTTCAGGGATTACAGAATATGTTGGTTGTAAGCATGTCTCAGGAATGTTTTTTACGACATGTTTTGAACATGAACCATGATTGCTAAGCTTCTCCCTTCTCTCTCTGTCTCTCTTCTTCCTCCCGATTTCAGAATGTCAGTTCGCTATGTCACTGAACCGTGGGTGCATGTAAGTTGTATCCCTTCAAAACTGGGATGTTTCCAAGGAAAGTGAAATTTTCTCTATTGGCCCATTTACACAGCCTAAAAACCTTTTAAAAATCATCTATTTTGGGGCTACCACTACTGGAAAAGCCCATTAAAAAAAGTTGGTGTTTGCTCATTCCGATCATATGATTGCAGGGAAGCGAGGAGAATCATGTGACCCAAAACCGAATCATTCACCGATGTTTCCGAGAGCGGGCATTTACACTGCAAAAATCGGTGACATTTCTCCCGGCATTTAAAAAAACCACACTGGAGAGTTGCATTTTCCAATTTCATTTTTTCTTCGACGAAACACCAGACAGAATGTGAGAAAAATTGATGATTTTTGCTTGCAGTGTAAATGCAGCTTATAAAATGATTTGTCAGCCTGATGCAAGTATCAGAGGTATTTCTACTTGCAGAAATAATAAGTTTGCCAAAAATAAGATATTTTGGTATTCATCAAAGTTGACCTCAATCACAATCACAACTTGACCTTTGCACCTGACATGGTGGTCTGCTTTCTATATCATTCTACATAACCTTATTTCTCCAAACTATCTTTTCTTTAGCTACGGTAGGCATGTTTTTTAAACTTATTGCCATAAAACAAGATGAATTCCCTTTATGATCATATTATTCTTTTCTCTATTTTAACAAGCGCACTAAATGGATTCCGCACAGCCTTCTCTAAATACTTTTTGTTTTCCATATCTTCTATTCAGGTCTTATAGATTTTTTTTTCAGAGCAACAAAGTACTTGTAAATTATCACAGCTTCCATGTGCATTTTAACTGGCTTTTACATCTATAAACTTTTTTTGTTCAAATGCTATAACATTATTTCACACAACTCTCTCAGCGAAGTAACTCTGAGTTGAAATTAAAATGTACTTTCAAAATAACTACAGTGTATGAAGTACACAAGTTTGAGGTTTACTCATTCATGATGGCATATCACCATCTTATCAGAAAGCTAATAGGTTGTATGAGAAATCACATCTTTGTGCTTTCCAGGATTACCAGTAAGCATTCCTCATTGGTCTGTAAATGTTCTCCAGAGTTATGAAGATGAGAGATTGCTTTAGTTATGCCCAAGTGGATTTCTCACATTCGATTCCATCAAATATGGTTTGAATACCCTATGGAATTGAAATCTGGAGAAGCCTGGAGGAATGGTCCGATTCACGCATGACCAACTTCTCGTTGTCATCCACACACTTTTATCAAGTCGACAGATTCCAGTTAAATTAACCTACAAGCTAATGAGCCTCTCTCTGTGACTCATCACCCCGTCACCCCAACTAAAGCACGCCTACCAATACCATGCCAAACATATCTAGGAGACATTCTAATGACGCTCTGCAGATTCTCACCCTATTACCATTACTGTCACGAATGGTTGCCCCCGGTGACGATTGATGACATCATCACCTATAATATCCATAGGAATGCTCTATTTCTGATGAAACATATATGTTGAGGTGCCTCTTTGGACTCTTAATTCAGAGGTTCATGAAATGTTATCAAATAATAGGAAGCGTGTCACCATTCCTTAAAACCTTCTCCTTCTGATCTCATCCTTATTCGCCTTTTAAAGCAAGTAGTAAATTCTGATTTCAAGTTTGATATTTTCTTTTATTTTCTTATTTCATACATTTTTCATTTTTAATGCAAATATATCTGCCAATATGTACCTGGTATACAAAGGGATGTACATGTCTGATAAATGTGAGTTATAATATATCTCACTGCCATATCCAACTCTCTTTTCATTGTTTTATTTCCTTTTTTACTTTTTATCCCTTTTTTTGTTCTTTTTAGGGAAGGGGGTCATTTATGTTTCTTATCCCTTCTCTTTTCCTTTCTCTTTCACCTCTGTCTAGCTCTCTCTCCCCAAAGCAAGTCAATCTTATCCATGTTGTTATCGACCCCTCTCTGGCTCTCCATCCCTTCTGCATGTATCACATCTTCTGCTTGATGGTTTTCAAGTCTCACAGGGAATCCATAAAATCCATAAAAATGGGACTTTCTGAAATCATACGAAATTAATACGCCCTCAAAATTGCTGACTAGCACTTTCATGATGTAGACATGACCCAATTATGGTTCCAAACGGACGCCTTTGTTTGGGTGTCATCATCATTCGTCATCATGATATCACTAACAGGGGTGACAATCGATGACATCACTCCCATGAGAGAGATATATATATATATATATATATATATATATATATACCAATTCATGCCGAGGAATATGTTGGAGCTAACAAGGGGCTTTCTTGAGAAATATGAAATATGGAAAAGTAAGGATTTCCCCAGTATATTTAGTCCTACCGGTATTTACAAAAGGAACTTTAAGCTGTTTGGCATGTTTGGGGGTGAAATTTAAATGTGTGTAGCCTGCAGTATTCTACATTGCATCTTTTTTGGATACAAATTTGATCACTAATTTGTTTGTCTTTGTATGTCACGTCACAACTATAAGTATTTACGTAGTACCGGTATTTGCTGTCAGATTAACAAATGAATCAGACACACATTCTTCCAACTGCATTATTTTTCTTAATTATGATGCGTAAAGGGACCCAAGAGTTGATGATGATGATGATGATGATGATGATGGTGATGATGATAAAGATGATGTTGATAAAGAGGATTTAACAGGAATTTACAGACTACTCCTCTTACATGTACCTTCTTAAACTTCCTTTGGACTATTTTCATATGCAGTAAATTTGTGTTTAATACTTTATACACATAATAATGTCCTGTCCTTCGAGCCTCCCAATATTTCAATTTGTTCATATTTTTTCTGGTTGACTTGGTAAGTTGATTAGTCATACCGAGAAGTGCGAAATGACACATCAATGTCTGTGGTGTGTTAGAAGAACAGTATGTCTGTTCAATTGAGCATCTTCATCATCCAAGCAGCTCTCTAATTAGGCCTCATTCATATGTGACCGGGTCAACCTCCCAACTACAATGTACATGTACATGTACAACATTTTCTGTGTAAATCAAAAGCAATTGGGGTGCAATTAGGGTGCAAAGGCAACAAAGGGTGCCTAAAAAATGTACATGTACATGTACAACATTTTCTGTGTAAATCAAAGGCAATTGGGGTGCAATTAGGGTGCAAAGGCAACAAAGGGCGCCTAAAAGCTCATTCAGATACAACATGGTAAACTACTGAAGAAAAACAAAATTCACTGCTTTTTAAAAGTGTAAATGAATGGGAACTGCGCGAGCAAATGTCCTACGATGTAATCACTGAGGCAGTTTATCATGTCCAGTGAGAATGAAGCTCAACAATCCAGCTATGCCAGGCCAATTATACCAGTCCATTTACTACTCGTTCTGGTTGAATTATGCCGGCTTTGATGAAGGCGCTGGAATGTATCATTAAAGGGATTACTATCAACGAGAGGGGTATAACCAGAGGGGTATAAAGAGATGGAAAAGAGACAAAAGTACAAGAGGGATATGGCTGTACAACATATCAAGGAGATGCTGCATGGTCAATATCCTACACTAAGTTAATTCTCAACGTCTGCCCTGGACCAAACTCAATACCTAACTATATAACCTGGTATCTTTGACAAAATAAAACTGAGCAATTGTCACTACAGCATTTGGAGGGAGAGGGGGAGGGGCTGGTGGGGGGAGGGGCTGGTGGGGGGGGGATATAATGATGACTCAGATGTACAGTTAGATGTACAGTTAACAAATAAATTATTCATACCTCTACCAAATTTTTTCATTTATTAAGTACATGAAAAATAGATTTGTCCCAATTTATGTTTCTAGAGAACATCATACATGACATATCCAAGCTTACATATAAAAGTATTCAACGAAGGCCCTACTTCAACTTGTCCACCTTTCATTCTTGAGTTACGAAAAAAATAAGAAAAAAACATCAAATTGACAAGGGGTATGAATTATTTAGTTGTTAACCGTTTCTCCTCTATTGAATGAAATGAGTATGAGTGAGAGGAGGTGAGTGAGAGGAGGTAGGTGGGAGATGGGTGGGGGACAAATAAAAGGGTATGGAACCATAATGAGAGTGTGTAAATAATAAGTTGTCAGATTATTGCAATGTCTCCTCTGTTTCAAGAAAGAAGATAGAATGAGGGGGAGTAGAGAAAGAGGACAAGTGAAAGGGATATACAGTACATGGTACCAAGTGGTAAGACCAAATTGTACAAATGGTTGGATATATGAAATATGGAGGCCCTTTTAACAGTATGATATCCATCCTCATATATTCTGTACAATGTAGTACATCATTGTCACATACCTACCTTTTTTTAAACCTGCTGAAATATAGAATTAAATAACAAGATTTTGTTTTCAATATATATATATATATATTGACTTATAAAGAGATTCATGCATTAAACAAATATTTCAGCATTATGCCAGAACCAATTACACATACATATTCATGAAATCATGAAAAAGAAATGTGTCAAGAAATGTTTGTGAATGCCAATTTTTCACAACAAACACATGAACTAAAAAAGTAAACCATATAAAGACATAAATATGAACAGAACTATGCAAATATTGATATGCATTTGTAGATTAAGATAACGAAATATAATTAATATGCAGATGAATTAGTACAAATTTTCAGCTAGCAGTGTGAGTATGCTCTTTATACGACTGTGCAAAGCTACCTGTGTTAATGATAGTAACAAAAACTAACATGCAGAAGCTGTACACGCAAGGAAATATGATAGCTATTTTATGCAATGTTAAGAAAGCATATGGCAAGCAGAATAAATGTAAACAATAGTTATGATGAATACTGACAGATAGACAATTGTTATTAATTCGTGGAAATAATATTGTTAACATAAAGGTAAAAGTTCTATGTGATGTGCTGAGAACTAGAAGGTTACTTATAACACACAGCTATCGCCCTTCTGGCTTTCAACATATCATGTGAACAGAATATCTATTTTTCACCTTTTACTGAAATAAAATAGTATATGAAACGAATATTAAGTTTAATAGAACGCACCCAATGCAGGTACTCCTCAATCGTCATTCACTAATAAGCTGCTATTCTAAATACAGAAGCTTGAAAGCACTGTACATATTACCTGAAAACAACATACTACAAAATATATGCAACGTGAATGTTTATGACTTACTAAACAAAAAACAAAAAATGACAAATAGAAAGGTAAGAACAGTTATCTATCCTAGGCTACATGAACACCTTCATAACAACTCCACTAAAGTCTTAGATATCGGACATGAAAAAGTGTGTATTATGTATTTTACATGTTAATTGAATAAATACCAGAAAATTATAGCCTTTCTACCAACCAAAAGGAAAAAGGAAAAACTTTTTTTTTTAATTTAAAAAAAAAAACCCATCCTTTAAACAATTGGTATTATCAAGTCAGTCCTGAGTCGACACTGACAAATACCTGTTCGTCCTACATAATGTTGAGAGATACATTCATTTGGACAATAAAATAATGCAATATACCTGAGAGAAAAACTACAAAAAAGAGTTTTCTACTAACAGATGACATACATGTATTGTGTACACAATAACTTAAAGACAAATAAGAGTTTTATTAGTTGAACCAACACATACATACAAGTATACAGGTACATAGAGAGAACCTTTTCTACAAGAAAACAACTAAATAAATATGAAAATGAGATTTTAGAGTGTAATGTATCTTAGAAAAATCTATAAACACTCTAAAGAAAGAAACATGAAAAATGAAGCAAAAATTAGCCCACAGAATACAGATTTCAGCAAAAGCCAATGAACACCGGTTTAGTATATAAGACATACAAAGCGTTAATTGAAAAGCGCGCACTACCTCTAGCATTGCTGAGCTCGTGGTGGCGCTGTGATGTTTTAGGTGGCGGCATGGGCGGCGGCCCTATCAAAGGGTCAAAGGTCACCAAGCCAAATACCCAGTTAAGGCAGATGCAGGAAAAAGATAATAGAAATTGAAAAAACAACATTTTTTAAATAAAGATATACAGAAGACCATTGGACTCCTTAACTGCAAATCACACAGAAGAATTCAGTGCATACATCATTATGTGCTTCATAGGGTCACAGTTTATAAGTAGTAAGATATTCACCTTCTACGTACATTTTTAAAATAATGTTTACATTCATATTCCTAATAGCCTACAATGTATGTCATCACAATCTAAAGAAGAATATAACTTAACTTAAAATATTGTGAAATTGATGTGGCATGAGTTTAAGCAAAACCTTGTACACTTTTCTATGAACTACATGTATCATAGCTTAATCTACATATACATAAATGTATCATATGAAGAGACCAAACACAACACTTTTTTCCTTTTCTTAGAAATAAAAACACAGTTTCTTCTACATCAATTCAAGATGTATTAGTCTGCAAGCAAGCAATAGAGAAATGAACATCTATTGTGCATGAAACTATTCAAACTATACATAAAGCCATCATAGAGAGACAGACAGAAATACAAGACATTCTAAGCAAGCTTGAGAACAAATATGTTAGTGAAATGTATCATACATTGTATACTTGAGTCAACATGCAATCCTAGTGTCGTATTCAATGTGCACACATTCATAAGAGCATACGCAAGACAACCAGGGTTGATTCATGCTAAAAGATGCTATACTTATTATTATCCAGTGCAAAAGATGTATTTTTGACCTATTCAAATTATTTTCTTTTGTTTCTTTTCTTTTTTGCTGTGATAGAATACTTTTAATTAAAAAAAATAACTCATAAATATTGTGATAACAATTAAAATGACAAACACTTGTTCATTATGAATACCAATATAACTATTAAAAACAATACATCTATGCACTGTGGAAATTACCCTTTGACTGGAAGAATGAAAAAGCTTCTCAATCAATTTCTGTACATGTGCTTGAAAAGGACTCAATTATGACCTTTTTCTTAGGCTCTTTGTATTGGGAGAGTACATTCTAATGTTTGCTGATCACAAATATCAGGGGCAAATGCAAATTCATAGCAGCCGAGTGCGGTAATACACTTTGGATACAGCACAACGGAAGGTTCTTTTCAACATATTGAAAATGCAAATTCAAACATTTGTCCCCACAATGCAAACCTAATCCAGTTTTAATTTGGTTTCTATCGCTGTAGCATGTCATCATCTATGTCCCCTGTATTAAAGCAATTCCACAATGCTTGCTTAATCTCTAGGATTTGTTGCATATTTCATTTGATTAATTTGAGAACGTTCCTTGGTAATTTCTATTTCTTTTGAAAATAGGTATGCATGCAGCACTTTAACAATAAAGATGATTGCCTTTTATATTTTCATCATACATTATATACAACCCTATCAACATTGCGCATTTTCAGCTCTTTTGTTATTCATTTTTTGTTCTAAATGTTAGGCTGATTTTATGTATATTTAAAGCAATTTTCATACATGAGATATTTGAAATGAAGCAGGATACAATTGAAAATACATATTTTCTGTAAAGCTGATTGGTCTATACTGGTCATGTGACTTACTGACTCACCTTTAGCAGCAGCTGTTGGTTTGTAATAACCTGTAGGTTTAGGCAACGTTGGGGGTGGTGCACCTATGTGACGAGCGGGTCGGTGAAGGGATATATTAGTAGAGAAGGGGGCACGCAGACAGGGGAATGCAAAACAGGAAAAACAGAGAGACAAAGAGAACATGTTCATTGGTTAAAATACTAAATCTACATGAAATCCTACATCTCCATGTATTGTAAAGTCTCATTTCTTGTTTGATTTTGGCATCTCAATTGAAATCAGCCAATGTGATCTATTGTGATGCCAGTATTTAGAATGGAAAAGATTCACACAAGAAATGAGACCTTTCAATCTCTTCTAGTGCAAGGAAAAAAATGCAAACAATTCTAGTGCACAGATAACAATCATACAAAACTTGCACACAAAATAAAACGTTTAATATGGAGGCCCCGTGTAGAGGAGAGTCACCACACTTGCACGTTGATAACCCACTGCATTATTCATATAAGATTAAAATTAGGGAGAAACCCCAGTGTAGTGGTTCACCTGCACACCCCAAATCAGTTATATCGGGAGGAGAGACCCAAGGGTTACAGTGATTCAGTTCGCTTTTTGCCTCCCAGGCACAGGTGACACCAAATACTTAATAATAATAATAATATTTGTTCCTCATCTTTTGTTTTTGCTAAGACTAATAGAGCGTGATAGATTGAGAGCTATTCAGGTTCAATGCAGACTGCAGCTTTGTATAATATTTAAATGTGGTTTACCTAAATTTAAGTGCTGCATTTTAAAAGAAAAATGCTAACTACAATACATGTACATGATTGTACATGTAGGACTAATAAAATGGAACACCAGACACTATGCATGAATATCATCTGGGTTCACAAAAAGAAGACGACTGAAAACCAGATTTGGGCCCATCGTTCATAAAGGGCAATCAAGTCACATCTCTCATCCGTTTTAATAAAAAAATGCTATGGTAAAAGGTGATGATGTAGAAACATTCATTCTGTCAAGGAGTAGGAGAGGTATACGATAACTCAAAGAAAATAAAAACATTCTCAGTTCATTGACAGTACATTTGGATGAAAGAGCTTTCCAAAAATCTGCTCCTCGAAATTGCTAATCATACTCACGTTTATTCCTCATTTTATCTCAAATTCAAAGCTGAATTGTGCAGCAAAGGAGGAAGGAATATGAAGCCTGTACATCCAAATATCCTATTTACAGTGTAGCTCAAAACCTCATCCAATGATCCAATCTAACAAGAATATCCCGAAAACAGACGAACACTGGAAGACTTCTCAACCAGACCCGGTATCTTCAAAACTTTGATGCAAAGTAGTTCCAACCTAGAACTTCACTTCAAAACAACTCAATTTTGTGCGAAAAATGCTCACTTCTGACATTCCATTTATATCCGATTTCACTCTTTAGGGCTTCCAAGCAATCCCAGATGATATAACTTTCCATGTTTGAGGCAACCAGCCAAACAGATGTGGGTGATTTATTAGATATCAAAGAACAATTTTTGATGAACTAATTTGACCTCAGGTCTACCATGGCCATGGGTGTACTGTGCCTACATTGTAGTATGGTTGCTAGTCTGCAGGGTCAGACTCTACAAGTAATTTGATACTAAAACACAATTCCATAAAGTCTTGAGATGAGCCTAACTCTGTCAAGTCTCTAAACTGTGTCAGGACCAGCTGAAGTAGAAAGCCTATGGTGTGCAGTACACTGTGCAGTCTACATAGTCTCACCATTCAGACATTCTGCCATACACATTGACTGATAAGGGTATGTTACTGCAAACTGCATGGTTGGTAGCTGAAGGATAGAAATCTAGCATACCAGACATACCAGGGCAAAATGTTGTCAAAATACACTATGACAGGTTGTCATCTGGGGAGAAAATTATGGTTTGAAATTGTGTTTCCTTAGCGTTAGCAACAAAATGATATTTCTGTCAAAACCTTCAGTATTTTTGAAAATATTACCCAAGAAAACCAGAATAAAATGGAATTCAATGTAAAGTACTCGTATATAACATTCAATATGCTTAAAAGAGAGAACTCACTGTAAACCTGTTTTGCATTCTGGCCACAGATTCAAAGCAATACCATAAGTTGATTTTCTCATTAGAAATATGGGGATCACAGGATGACCTCTCTCAATACATGTAACTGATCTGTATAAGTATAAAAATGCTCTTCTAGTCTCATGAATATTCTCTATGGCCTACCTACTGACGAAATAGACAGAATCAAAACAAGGAACGCTTCCATTCTTCTTAGATTGACAAAAAGTGTGATTTGTTTTCTTGTCACGGTGTTTGCAATGGGAAGTTAGCTCTCAGGTATGTGTAAATGTATGTCCATTGTGATCCAATTCGACACATACCATTCATCTTATCTGCCTCTCTGCCTCTCAGTAGAAAATAGATGGTTACGTTTCTTTTCAAGATGAGAATCCTTTTATTTTCATGGTGAAAAGGGGGAGTGCTAGGCCTAACAAGTATGAATACCATATATTACCGTCAAAATATTTATCTGATGATACATGTAAGTACATCGAACTGAAGTACCTACTGTAAATATGGGGACCAAAGAGCTGCAAAAAAAAGCAATATTCTGAATAAGACATTCTTTTAAACTTTAAAATTAGAATTTATTGCAAACCACAGTAAGATGAAGTAATGAACCAAAATGTGTCCGAAATGGTGTGATAGGCAAAAATAACATACTCATAGAATTAAATCTCCAGCTTAAAATAATCTTATATGATAAGAATAAGAGAATTTTTGTGTTGCTATGCTTTAGAGCATTCCGATACCACTGTCAAGTCATGACTTTAATATTCAGTGGAATGAAAAAAGGAAGACTTGAGACTGTTCGAAAACGTATCTATATTAATATAGGCCATGGGTGGATATAGGGGGGGGGTATAACTGGCCCCTTTTAAAAACTAATATGGCATTCCATACCATGAAAATAACAATTTTGTTTTGCTTTTTCACAGAATTATTGGCATCATCACCCTCCTTTACAGAATCCTGGACCTATCCCTGATATAGACGTACATGTACATGTAGGCTATAAAACAATATTGGTACTTGCTTTGTGTTACCATCATTTAAACAGTGTGAACATGCTGAAGATGTTTTTGCTGGTATCTGCTCCCTAACATCCGGGATGTGGGTCAACCATGCCTATCACATACATGTAAGGTTCTATGACTTCCCTTATCAGATCACATGACGTTTATGACTTCCTCACCGGCATAAAACAGTGGACCATATCAGATCAAATCTGGGTCATGAAATTGAAATGTGCATACAACCATATCATCCATATATTAAAAACAAAACTCAGTTAATGATCTATTATTATATGTTGTTATGATAACCTGTGAATGACAACACATGGGGTATAGACTCCATGGTATTTTGATCAGCTTGAATGTACGTGTCACAGTGCACACAGTAGTACTGTATATTGATACATGTATGTTCTACAGCGATATATTACTGATCACCTACTGTACATGTAAATGTACCTACATTGTATCTTTTTGATAAAATGATACCAGCTAGTCCTATTATTAACTGTAAAAGATACCTTCTTGTGTACATACATGTACTGTACATGTATATATTGCTCCTGTACATATATATTGTACATACTTCAAAAGAGATACAACTTGAGAAACATTGTTTACCTCATTTATGACCTTGACAATGAAATAACAAATTTCTTTCAACTGTTCTCTCAAGTGGCCACAAGTCTATGATTAAATGTATGTTATTTTCTAATCTTCTTTCGTTTTTCAAATGGGAAATATAGTAAGAAAATATTAACCGACTACGAGGGTAATGGTACAAACTATAATCGCCGAGGTGATCGATCGGGGCTACTATCACCACGAGCCGAGCGAGGATGAAAGTAGCCCGAGATCACCGAGGCGATGATAGTTTGTATCCATTGCCCGAGTAAAGGAGGTTAATATTTGTTTTATATCCCACATCAGCAATAAGGTCTATTTAAAGTGAATTTTACATAATTAAAAGAACTAGGTTTTCGCTCGCGGCGTTCTGAGATCACCGAGGGATGATAGTTTGTGCTGTACATATTACTATCACACCCTAGCTCAAGGCTCAAGTGATGGTAAATCTATCATTGATCATGTGACCTCGTTTAGACCAATCAGATTGCAAGATTCTTAGTATGCGGGATATAATGATCACTAGCTGTATATAACCAATTCAAAACTTGTCTTAAAGATACTATGTCCCTTTTGCAGCCAACATCAAATTCTGTAGAACTTTGCAGGAATTATGAATATGTCATGTACATGTACCTGTACATGTATGTCCTGTCTGTGAAATTTAAACGTTAGCAGTGTCCTAATATTCAAATTATGCAAGGAAACCCGTTTACTTGCTAGACTTCACTGTCAGACACTATTGAGTGACTGACTGGCCTTTTTTCATCTTTGGTAATAACATACATAAAATGAGCTGTAAAGGGTACATGAGCATTTGTCTACATCAATAACCCACTTCTTGTAATGGCCAAAATTAAACTGATTGAATCTTTGCGCAGCATAAAACGTACGACCATTCGGTACAATGGTCTGAAAAATCAGACTATTACTTACTGGCTCTATAGCTCCTAAGTCGATTCGACAACTAATAGTCGTTATTTTCCCACTTAAAGACATTTTCAAGCCCCCCTTTTTTTAGGGAAGTTCTAAATTAGTATTGTCTTTCAAATGCCGTTGGAATTTAACCTTTTTTTTTTTTTGTCCTGCAAATGGGACATAGTACCTTTTAATTAAGACACATTTATTCAAAATTGCTTTTGATGATTAACTTACTCTGTTCACATTGATGTATATTTCATATGTAATTATGTATTGTAATTTGTAGGTTTATTTGTAATTTTTTGTTTAATATATAATTGTTTGTCATTGTATTTTGTTTGTTATATATACAAACTATACATGTAGCTCGCTTTAATAGAGACTTCGGTGGAAAGCGCTTTATAAGCACTGTTTTATTATTATCATTATTATTATATGCCTACACACAATTTACACATGTGACTTATTACAATTATTTTCAGTTACAAAGTACCAATGCTCCATATCAAAAGCAATCATGCTGAGCACAATCATTCATTTATTCATAGCTCTAGCTTTTAGTAATCAGATCTAGTTATAGGGGGGAGGGGGTCGTTCGATGAATTATTTTTTTGAAGGGGAAGGGGCCCTCCTCCTGGACATGTGTGCCCATCACCACGAGAATGCCCACTGCCACTCATCACTTTTTAAACTTTTAACATTTATTATTGGTTTGTAACGTGCACTTTGCAATTTTGTTTGTATGTATTTATTTTTAATAATTTATCTTGTATATCTTTAAATGTAACAAATGTGCAATTCAGCCTTTGGTTGCTAATCATTTGACGAATAAACTCTTTTTGAATTGAATTTGAATTGAATTGAACAATCAAGCACAAAACACCAGCCATAGAGTGGTGAAGTGTGACGTCATCAAAAATCTATTTTTGGAATTTCTCAATTTTTTCACCATTTTCCGAAAGAGCACCAAAAATAATGTCCAAATGTCGAAAACCAATTTAATATGTTAAAGGGATCGTTTAACAGTGTTAAATCTGAGATACACGGCCCTACATGTTATAAGTGTCTGTGATATGGTGTAATAATGAAGCCCTAAAAAAATTGCGCTTCAAAATGATCAAGAAGTGCCTCAAAAAAGTAAAAATCTTTGATTGACCGGTTTTACCATACTCGTTTTCCCTAATAGACTATAGTGTTATGAAAACCGTCAGGCGAACGGTTTTCAAAATTTGTAATTCCAATCATAAATATCTTGATAATCAGACAGGCGATCAGCTTGTAAAAGTCATGGGGTTCCTGACTGACCTAAAGGTTTATGATTATCATTGCATCATGAGCTAAATCCAGAATTTTGTTTCAGAATCTGAGACAAAGTTACCGGATCCCTTTAAGTATTGGCTGAGATATGACCATCTGAATAAAAAGATTGCCTATGGGAACTCAGTGTTATATTGCTCTGGCTCCTAATGTTATGAGCCAGAGCAATATAACACTGAGTTCCCATAGGCAATCTTTTTACTCAGATGGTCATATCTCGGCAAATACTTAACATATTCAATTGGTTTTCGACATTTGGACATTATTTTTGGTGCTCTTTCGGAAAATGAAGAAAAAATTGAGAAATTCCAAAAATAGATTTTTATGACGTCACAGCTTCGGTACTCTATTGGCAAAGACCAAACCAATTTGGCCTTCTACAAACCATGAAGGTTCACTAGACCAGATATCAGTCCATATTTGGAGTGTTTGAATTCCAGGACAATGAGTGTACAATTGTCTGTTTATCATTGGAAGGGACTGGTTTCTATAGGCCTACAGTGTATGTACTGTAGGTATCCAGATGTACAGCATAAGTACTTCACAAGTTCAGGTCTTGGGGTGAATTTCTTTAAGAAAGAATGTCACAAGTTTTAAGGCAAGTGTTAAAAGATGTCAGATACACGGTAAGCCTCCAATTACATGTAAGCACGACCTTCGCAGGCTTACTTGTATTCATTTCTTTCTTTTTCAATCAATGTAAATTGCACTTGACTTTTGTTTTTAAAGTGTAAGCCCACATTAAAGTGTTTACATGTTTAGTTTCTTTAGACTTTACACCATTCAGAGTTCAATGGGTTGTAGGAATGAACATATTCTATTTGATTGTTATTCTGATTAACTTGTACATGTACATGTACATGTATATAGCCTAAATGTTGACTGAAAACAGGTAAACATATATACAAAAAAGATAAATATATTCTTCAATTTTTCTAAATAAGTTCGGTTAATCTATGAGCTTAATATAATCAGGGAACAGACCCGTTAAATGGCCCTCTACAAGTTTTTAGACTTACTGGCCTACTGGGCATCATCATAGGCAATTCAGGTAATTAAAATCATGTCATTGCAAAACCGACTGAATGTAATTTCATATCAACTGCAGAGTTTACAAATTATCAAATCCCACCCAGGATAATCATATTTCAAGAAGTGAAGCATCTAGAGAGAAAACCAGTTTTTTCACCCTTGAAGTTCGTACAACAGGGACATCCATACTTAGAAACAGGGAGGGATCAAAGATCATGTTGCTCACGTCAACAGTGACTGCCAAAAGCAATACGAATGTCTGCTCCATGAAGGGAACAGAATGTGCTGCCACCAAGTTCACTGACTCATGTTCCAGACCAAATCTCTTTACATGGAAGCTCATGTTTAAAGGGAATGATCACACTGGGACCTGTCTCTAGCTCTCGTGCCTCCAAGTTCACAGATTTTTGTACCAGATCTACTGTCACTTGTAGGAAAGGACATGTTTAAAGGGAGTGATCACACTTGGGTCTGCTACAAAAGGAGAACCCTGTACCATGAAGTTCACTGACTGGTGAACCAGATCAACTCTGACTGGAAGAAAGCTCATTTTAAAGGGAATAATCACACTGGAACCTGTACCATAAATTAGACTAAAATGATTCCACTGAGGCCTGGCTACATGTACATGAAGAGATCTGAATGCGACATCAAGTTCTTTGACTCATATACAGTACCACATCAACTCTCGGCTATGAAAGCTCCATGTTTGATTTAAAGGGAATGGTCATGTTGATGTCTTTTATCTCATATCTTCTTCTTATGAAAGCTCACACTTTCAAATGTATAATTATGCAAATTCATCTACTTTTGACGTTTATATCATGATCATACAGTTACAAAGAAACTAGAAAATTATGAACAATACAACAGGAACACCAAAGGACCGTACATGAAGTCATGCAATTATGAAATAACATTGAAAATCAGACAGTGTACATGTACCTACATTCAGCATTCCATTATTCCAAACAGACTCTTGGTCACCCAAACAAGCAAAAACTAGTTAATTATCAAAACAGGAATGCCGAGAACAGTGGAATAACTGAATTGATCAAACCTTCACTAATCAATATCATTCAAAGACACATGCAGTTAATTAAATCAGTTGCGAAGAATATACCAATTTCATTGCCTGCCTCAGGCCCAATATGTCATCTAATTCAATAAACTCATCCCATTTTATATCGACCTGGACATGAAGTGTATCCAAGCAAAAAATCAAAAATAATGAGCATTTTTTTAATCTCAAAATCCTTACTAGCTTTAGCTGCAATCTAACCTATTTGACATTAATATTCATCATCATTTATGTAGTCCTATTAGTAGATTTTGAGGCTCAGGTACCAAAATGGCTCAATAATTGAGAGGATAAATGCATTTGATGCAAATATTCAGTGGGTATCAATACATGTACATGTAGGTAGACCTACAAAAACACACTAAAAATCTTCTTTCTTCATTTTTGTAAACTTTTTTCTAATGTACATATACATGTAAGCTCCTTGTAATCGATTACTATTCCCGGTGGTAATGTTTTCTTTTTCGAAAATTTAATTGATTCTATAGTTCCTCCTAGACTTAAATCCTAAACAACGACAACATCATAATGATAGTTCCTGATGGAACTTTCCTTGATTTGAAAGCTAAGTATTCATGCTGTGATAAAATCCTGTGACAATTGTCTAGTATCTACATGTAGTAAGCTGTTGGATATGGAGACAAGCAAGACATTGGGTTCATAGAGTTGGAAAGATGCAATGCAAATTTTTAAATGCAAAATTTGTGACACTATCTAGTATTTCATAAATGGACAGTGGGATTAAGAACATCCATAAACAAGCTCAGTTGGTCTGAAACACAAATTTACAAGAATTTTACAATTGAAAGTAAATATTATACCTTGTTAATTTTGAAAAATAAAATCACTTTAATGTCTCGACAACTCCGGCTAGAGGATTTTGTGCAATAAATAAAGGTTAACTGTGTTTATAATAAATGATGTGAAATATAATTTCTTACAAATAAAAGTCCTTACACGTCATTACCAAACTTAATCAATATTTCATTAAAGATTTGTTTTCAGACCAACTTCAGCTCGTTCATGTCAAAGCAGGAAAGGGGACATTAGGTGGTTATGCCTACCACCAAAGGAGGAGTGGGCATTATATACTTCCGTAGGTCTACAAAACACCAGTTCTACCAAATGGGAAGGGCTCACCTTTAGATCCCGATGGGGGCAGGGCGTTCTGACTCCGGGGCTTTGGACCCACCACAGGGGCAAACTTCTTTGGTTGGGAGCCATAGAACGTCTGCGTAGTGGTGATATTATGCGTGTAGATGGTTCCTGGCTGCAATTGTCCGTTTGGGGCAGCTGTCCACCTGGCCGAAGACTATCCAACTGGTCAAGATCCTGGTTTAACCTCTGCATGGTCGTCATGGTTATGGATCAAGGATTATCCCTCTGTTGCACAGGTCAAGCTGGAAAGATACCTGTATATGCAAGGCATGCAAGGATTAGAGGTGTATATTACAGATGGCATTAGCTGGGATAACAACATTGACTTTGTCTTACACCACTTTTGTTTTCACTGCTGAAGTGGGAAAGTCAAACTTCAATGGATGGGAATGACTGAATGGCATGTACGTCTACACAAGTATTTGTGAGCCGATTTCATACAATTATGTTTAACATTTGATATTCTAGGCTAATGACAAACCCATCAAGTATGATACACCTGTCCCTATCACCTGGACTCTGGAGTGGGTGCATGAAGGGCCTTTGGAGAGAATCACATGGTTTGGTTGTCAGCTGGTATAGTCATTAGGATGATCAGGCTTTCGTCACATTCTCCTTCAAAACCAAGGAACATGAATGCAGAGTCCTGCATGAATGGCTCCCCTGGTGTTATACATGTATGTACCTAATCATAATGTAGGCCTAATGTACTTGTAGTGTGCAGTGCAAACCTTTGTCCCCATTCATCATGCATGAGATGTACATTATGATGAAGGAAATTTTCTGCAGTGCACCTTAAAAAGAATTACTAAATGTCTACGATACTGTACCAGATTAGATATTACAATCTCATTCACAAGGGCTACTACAGTACAATGTACATGTAAGTGTATTTATGGGCCTTGGTGAAGTGTTACACAACTACTGTTGTTGCTTTGGCAATTACCATATACACTGTATAGTTCATTTCACATTGGTATTCACACAAAAAGCAATAACAACACAATACACTGAAAAACAAAATTCCATAAAGCATATGCCTTGCCTGATATTTGGGTTTGTGCCTACAATGGTTTAGAGAGGGAGATAGAGCACTGTCCTGTAACAGAACTCAAGGTTGGGCATAATGAAGGTCACCTGACATGGTGCTGCTACAGACATCTATCCTAAGATAAATATTAACAGCTGAGCTCTTCTAACATGAGAGTAACTCAATACAGTCACAGGGATGGTGTGTAGATCAGAGCAGTTCAGATTTGTTTACCATTCCACAAATTTTCGGGGCTCTGTATGCAGTACGTCCACTGTAGGACAGTTAAGACAGGTCTGTGCACATATGATGCAGTAAACCATGGCCCTTTAAAGGTACTATGTCCCATTTGCAGGCCAAAAAAAATGAAAAGGTTAAATTCCAATGGCATTTGAAAGACAATACTAATTTAGAACTTCCCTTAAAAAAAGGGGGCTTGAAAATGTCTTTAAGTGGGAAAATAACGACTATTAGTTGTCGAATCGACTTAGGAGCTATAGAGCCAGTAAGTAATAGTCTGATTTTTCAGACCATTGTACCGAATGGTCGTACGTTTTATGCTGCGCAAAGATTCAATCAGTTTAATTTTGGCCATTACAAGAAGTGGGTTATTGATGTAGACAAATGCTCATGTACCCTTTACAGCTCATTTTATGTATGTTATTACCAAAGATGAAAAAAGCCAGTCAGTCACTCAATAGTGTCTGACAGTGAAGTCTAGCAAGTAAACGGGTTTCCTTGCATAATTTGAATATTAGGACACTGCTAACGTTTAAATTTCACAGATAGGACATACATGACATATTCATAATTCCTGTAAAGTTCTACAGAATTTGATGTTGGCTGCAAAAGGGACATAGTATCTTTAACACAAGAGATTTAGGGGGGGGGGGGTTACATGTAAGTACAGTGTACATCACTGACCAGTAAGGTACTTAGACAAAAAAAATTACCTGTGCACACATTAAACTTTCATGACTCTTTGCCACGCAAAAAACTTCTTCAAAGGTCATGCACAGAAATGTTCTTGTTTTAAGATAACTGAATTTGTTAAGTTTTGTAAATTTTAATGTTTAAGATGGGTTACAGAAAATAATAATTGTTAGAAAATGTTTCCATTGTTCCCCATTGAGATTCAAATCGATCTTATTGAGCTAGTGAAAACCATGTTAATCTTGAAAAAGTCAACTTACATCATTGTTCTGATAATCAATCACTTCAAAAGAGCAATGTGTATTGGCATGCTACAATAGGATTACCGGTATTCCTCCCTTCGTGCCTTAGGCGCCCAAATCTCTTTCTGGCATGCCGACATAAGACCTTCTCCGCCTAGCTAGTATGCTGTTAGTGTGTATGTACTGTACATGTATGTAGAAGTCACTAGACGAGTTGAATCGTGATAGACTTTGAATGCTCCTCAATCTGATGAAATACATAGACTAGTCTGATTCCAAGGGAAGATAAAACTATCTCCGACATGTTTGTAATTTACAGGAGATGATTACTTTTTCCTTTCTGGAGCTCTTTTGGATTTGACATGAGGTAAAAGTAGGATTTATTAAACCATAACAACAAACTCAACCAAGGAATATCCTTCTATACAATTAATGTAGTCTTCCTTTTTTATTTTCAAACATATTTGGTTAGGCATTAATCATCAGAGGAGGCGCAATGGCACAGTGGTAGAGCAGAGGTCTCATTATCAGGAGGTCCCGGGTTGTTTAAACTTTTGAAAATTCATTACTTTCTCATTGTTAGTCCAATTTCATTCAAAATGTCACCAGTCTACTTCTGTTTTTTCTGCTTTCCTCTAGTCTCTAGAGAAGTTTGCTGTCAAGGTTTGATTTCCCTTTAAAGCCGTCTGTCCCCTGGTTGCTTACATGTACTTACAAGCAAATATGCTTTCTTAGCAGTCAGAAACTAACCCTAACCCGAACCCTAACCAGGTAAAAACAAACCATAAACCATCAAACCATGAGGTAAAGGCATACTACATGTACATTAAGAGAAAAATATATTACTCCAGGCCTCAAAACAAGGCTACAAATAGCTCTGTATTTACCAAATGCCAAAAGTTCAATTTTGCCGCTACATCTTCGAAGGCCAGTACAGTAGAGTCGGCTATTACAAGACACAGCCTATTGCACTGTACACCATGTTTACAAATTGATTCTGTATGGCTTGTACACTAAACCAATAAAATGGACAATGCAATAGGATGGTCAATATGTGTGCTCTCAGACCATGGAGGATGATATTAGAAGTGAAATCTGAAGATATACACATTGAATACCAATGAATGAACCTTTGTGAATTAACAAGAGGGGAAGTAAACCAAATGTGTACAGAGACAGAACGATGGAGCAGCTTATTCAGAACGTTGTCCATTAAAAAAAAGCATTTTACTTTATTCATTTTAATAGAGGGCCTACATGTACATGTACATGTGGAGACCTACACGTTGTTCTGTTCACATATATACATGTACATGTATGTGTACATACATGTACCTTAAATCTCCGTGTATAAGACGCACCTGTGTATAAGACGCACCCCTATTTTTGGGGTCAAGAAAAAAAAAAGCCAGGTCCGTGTTCAAAAACCCACGCGGGGAAGGACCTTCATTTTACTGCGAGGTGCAGTTGGAGGCACCAATTTTTGCTTGTGAACTTGTCACAAGTAATAGTAACAATGTTGAATAAAGTTATTAGAATAATGAACATTTCACAAATAATAGTAACAATGTTGAATGAAGTATCAGAATAATGAACATTTCAAACATAATAGTAACAATGAAGTTATCAGAATAATGAACGTTTGTTTTTAAAACTAAAGATGACAGACAAATTTTCCTCTAAGTCCAAACAGAAATCCGGATATTCAGGTAGTGTTGTTCTAGTTTCCGAGTGGTATGACTGAGCCGGGGGACATTGCCAGGCACAGTGCCAGGTGGAGGGGCATAAATCGGGAAAAAGAAAAAAAAAAAAAATTGTACCCGTGTATAAGACGCACCCCCGACTTTCAAAAAAAAATTGGCGGGAAAAGGTGCGTCTTATACACAGAGATTTACGGTATATATATTCATACTGTCTATATTTATTGGTTAGTAAGCTCATGAAAATTGATCAATTATTACTAATGCATTCACATAAACCTGGGGCCGGGCAATATAACTTATAACCTTCATGCAATAACACCTTTTTTCTATACATGTAGGCCTTAAAGAATTTGTCCTTGTTCTAATTTATGCAAGACATTGCTACAGTACTTGGGACTTGCTAATTCTACTTCTTCCAAGCACTATTGCTTGGACCACAAGGAGTGATGAGTTATAAGGTGTGGTACAGACATTAGGTGATTAACAGATAACCTGGATTAATGATATCCATGGGGTGACCAGATGCACCTTAATTAATTGTCCATGCATGGTCCTTGGATAGTGACAGTAATCGTGTGTCATTGTCTTACATTGTAAATGTACTGTACAGTATGTTATATACTACAACACACGTTCTTTAATACAGTCAGTCCTACATGTACATGTATGACTACATTGTACATGTATGTTTACAACCTACAACATACTGATAATGCATTACCACACATTGGCCTACATTGTAGACCAATACTATTTAATCATTCAAAATCTGTCTCGCTGCCCAGGCTGAAATTGTACAATTTTTTTACAAATAAAAACAAAATTTATGCATACATGTATATTAAACAATACATGACAATACTATACCAATTTATTATAAGGAAATTTTAAAAAATGATATGCAATTTGGCATGGTAAATGTGAATCACTGTATATAGGTAATAATAGAAATAAAAACGTAAGGAAATAAAAGGAGAGATGGATGAATAGAAGGGAGAGATGGAATGTCAAAGGCTTTTTTAAGGACGAATAATAATTGTGATCCTGATGTACATGTACTAAATTTGTATTCAGAACATTGACTCTCCTGATAAAGAAACATTATATACCCAGATACATGTAGGCTGATGTAATATAGGAAGAAAAGCATGCATTTTGATTGTTTGGTTGGTTGGTCAGTTTTTATTTGTTATCATTTTATTGTTGTTGTCTTTTAATAATGAAGGGTACATTTGAGTCCCACATAAACAATTTTTAAATTCCAGATTTACAGATCAGATACTGTATACTTACAATTGTAGAACCTATATTAATACACTGAACAATACATTAATTGCCAATTGATTTAGAGAGTCAAAAGACTATTAAACAGGAATTAGTAATACATACACATGTACAACTGTATTGTCCCATATAATGGCATATTTACACCTAGTATGTATAAAACTGTTGCTACTTCATGAAATTCAAACTCAATATCTGCCCTTTAATAAGGAAGTACAAAACCCAATCTTATCCCTGAACAAACTATTCTTTTACAGAATAACTCCAATAAAATGTAAAGTCCTTGGCACTAATCCTATTTTGATTGCCAGCCAATACAAGCTAATGAAAATCCTTGAGGAGCAGAAACATACAAACTAACAGACTTGTAAGACTGTTCACACAACCAATACTCTACAGTTAATCAGCTAGTATAGCAGTTACTTTAATACACGTAGCCCCAATGGGAAGAGGTCTTGAAAGATGCACAAGTTGGCAGTAAGCAACATACAATAACATTTCAGGAAAATAACATTCACAACTGTTGAACAGATACTGTAGCTCTTCAAGTTCTATTTCATGTGCCCTATTACATTTACAATACAAGAGGCCTGCTTAAAGAGAAGGTTGAGTTCTGGGAAGAGGTGAAAAATAATTTGTGAGCGTTATCATTGTTATTATGCAGGTGTGGAAGAACATCAGATAAAAATGTTCCCTGAAAAAGCATGGCTCTTCAAATGCCTTAATATTCTAAATATGGCATGTAACAGCATAAAAATCAGGACGGATTTTTATGACACATGTTCGTGTAGTCCCATATACATATTTGTGTGTACAGTGCTTGTAACTTTACCAAGACTGGGCCAAATTTCTTATCATTTTGATGATTCCAGAACCTTGCAGTACACACCAATAATTATATGCTAGATGATCAACCTTTTTTGATCGATTCCACACCGTTTCTTTCACAATGCAATCGCATGATCAGAACTCAACTTTATCTTTAACAATATTACTACTACAAGGTCAAGTATACTGCACTTCACTGAATTTTTTCCAGTTCTATTTTTTATTAAAGATATCATTTTTGAGCTCCTAAAGTACCTTACAACGGCAACCACGTCCAAATATAATATACTACAACGTTAACTTGTTCCACAGAATCTATGACGTGAAGATCACAATTACAGTGTATGTTTTATAACAATCAAACCAGACTCACTCATTTCCGAATTATCCTGTATTACACACCGCATTGTCACAAGAGATCATAGTTCTTCTAAAAGACAGGAAGGGAAGGTGCAGTTTTCTTGCTACTGTGACACGTTTCCGCAATATGAAAGCCTATACAGGAAGCATGCACTACTTTGCATCCTGGTTTCAAAATATTGTGTCATGAACACATAATGTATTACTATTACTTTATATCAGTTGTCATGCTTAATGATTGTTTTCACTGCTAGGCTGATACAATTGAACATGAAATGTGAATGTTTAGTTTTTGTTATTTATTGTTCTTCTTCTTCTAGTATTAAATCTTAGGGTTATGCATGTAGCCTACATGTATCATAACAGATAAAATGGTAGGTACCTTCAACTTCAAGTGAGAAATTCAGCAAGGTTATATCTTTACCAACAATATCAATGTGTACAGTTTATAGTCAGTTACCGAGTTTTGATAGGTAGAGCTGTCACGTCAAGAATTGTTTATAGTAGAATTACTTTTTCAAAAATGATAATACAAAAATATTACAGTTAAAGTTAAAGAGCTAGATGTGGAGTAAAAATGAATTATTTTACATTTTTGAATTTGAGACTGACTTTCTCCCCAATATATGATTTTTTTTTGTTTTGATTTTTTTTTTTTTGCATTTTCATTTATTAGGCTAGGCCTATAGTATAAGCCAAACCCAAAGAGGGATTCTTCACACAAAATCCAACTTACAAGTTACATCAATGAATTCAACAATTAACATGTTCAATTCATTCACCATCAAGATCTACACATCTTTAAACATTCAACAACATTTCAAAATCAAACAAGAACTCTTCTCCTTGAACAAATCAGTCTGTCGGCAAGTGCATTGACAAGCGGTACACGCATATACCATTACACGTAACTGGTACTGGTAGTGGTATAATTGGTAGCGAATCGCTCACCCAACTCCACGCCGCGGTGTCCCATTGATTACACACAGCTTCGCGCACTACTTTTCCCAACAACACTGCTACCAACAAAAATTCCTTTACAACTCCGAGATAACACCGACAAATACTCTTTAAAATGCGTCTAATCTTACCGTTAACTTCTTCAGTCAGTTGAAGTAGGAGTTGATGATTCCAGAAAATAATGTAACTAACCAAAGAAATTCTCACAAGATTTTGAAATTCCGTATATTCGTAGACTCTCCCGAAATGTGTTTTGCTTCAGTTCCGTTCTTCAAATACGTAATAGCTGCAGAAAGAGCTAGATCTAGAGCAATCAACGCGCACACACCCTTCGATCATCGAGAGCGTACGCCGCTATTTTGGGGTTCAATTGAAAACAATGGGAAAGGTTTAGGGTCACTCCACATAACATTTGATTGACTCAATACCTATTGTTGACTATTGTAAACGAAGGCTGAATGGGAAGGGAAAACGAAACAAAAAAGTCCCTTTGCCGTCTATTTGTTTGTTGAGAATCCCAGCAAAGGCTTCTCCGTTTATATCCGACGTTGTGTAAACATTACAGTACTAATGAAGCGTTTTGTATTAATAGTGGAAATTGACTTTTGTAGGCCCATGGCCGTACCTAGAACCCTAGATTTATTGTGCATTGTAATCAACACATCATATTCACCGAGAAAATACTTGATTTAGTTTGAAAGAACCTAAATGTAACAGAAAAACCTACCAGACTGGAGCATCGATCCACTGAGAGAAGGGGGTCGTGACGGCGTCCACGCCCCCCCTCTCCTATTAAGTTCCAGTTTGGTACCAAAGTAAGTAAGTAACCATCTAACATCGGCATTTACAACGGAACAAGGAGAATGAGGCCTTTGTCAGCTTATAGACTTGGTAGTAGATAAAGGAAGATGGGGAAAGAAAGATGAATATAGGCCACATTAAACAAAATATATAAATTAGGAGAACGAAGAAAAACATGTGTTTGTGAGCTAAAAATGAAAGGGCAATCAGATCTTTCATCGGACAAGTAGAACTGCATTGGACGAAGGCAGAAGGGGAAAGAATCTGGCCAATTGTAGCTAGGGTTCTAGTACAAATTTAATAACCAATAAGGAAGTGAAAGTTGTAATCACTATACATCGGAATACAGTTGGCGAATATGTTAATCTAGACATCGGCACATGATAAACTATTTTTCGTTTTCTTTGAAGCACAAACATTTGCGGGGCACTATTATAAAATATATATGCTAGATTTGTTGTAATGAATAGAATATTGTTAGGGCTATATTTCTCAAAAGTAATCCTATTATGGTAAAACATGTTTCTGTGTTGGAATAATTGGAAGAGATGTTCATCACTGACTAGCGATTCCAAATGTAATATTTAATATTTATATATTCATATCATTATTTTTTTCAGTATTGACTTGTTTATCCGATTAACGGTTGACTTTCGCTGGTATACTTCTTCAATTTGTTTCCTTTCCTTCTGTGACAATGAACATATACCAATGACAATGACGTTCACGGTTCTCATGTCACCCATAAACAGGATATATATTATATACAAGTATTAAGTAATAATATATTAGTATATTAGTATATCGTTTGTGAAAATGTACAAACAAAAAGGAATTTGCGATTAATGTTGTATTTCCTTCCAAACAGAATGATGAGGATATATGCAATTAATGCAAATGAAGGCGGGGGCAGAGCATGAGCCTGACATCAAGTGTGATGAAACTAATTAAACCCCAACTCTTCCTGTTTAAAAACTCGGAAGAATTGGTATTTGAAGTTTATCATTCCTTCATAATTTAGAGTAGACCTATCATTTTTCCAAGAATTGACCTACAAGCTATACTTGATGGGAAAAGACTGACAGGAATAAATGCTTTCTATGAAAATTATGGCAACTCTTTGGAGCTAAAGAGAGAAAAAAAATAGAACAAGAGAAAATCCAATGAGAAAGAAAGGAAGAAAGAATATTGACTTAATGAGAAAAAAGGTCATAAATATAAATAAGAATAAAACACAAAGTGGGTGATAATAGATCATAACAGCCCATTTTCACTATAGCTTTTTCAGCTTTCATGCATCATCCTTTCAAATTATTATTTTTATCATTGTTAGTATTATTATTTTTAATATTATTCTCATTATTTCAAGTGTTTTCAAATATAATTTTACTCTTTTTACTTATAAATCAAATAAATCAAATCAAGCCTTCCAGCAGCACCCCCTTATTTTCTCACCAAAAAGTGAGGGTCTTGAGCGAAGGGGCAGCATAGAACCATGGTCCATGCTAGAACTAAGATTCCGTCCGGCAATTAACGCGTAGCTTCCCCCAACATCACAGAAAAGATACCTTCAGGACTGATTCCCAAATCTTCCAAATGCCCGTCTGCCCGATCTTCGTCGCTTTCTATATTCCGCCAATACCGCCTTTTATATCTGAGAGTCCCTCAGGGTCCGAGTATAGGCCTATGTTTACATGGTGTCTAGAATATTTGTTTTAAAAAATAATAATGATAGGCCTATGCCATTTATTTGCGTAACTACCTTAATCATAATTTTGCATAACCTGAAAATGAGGTCTGCATCGAAACTAATAGGAAAATCGAGGGCAGGCGTGGGGGGGGGGGAGAGAGAGGGGTCGGCACGCACTTTTTGAAGTATTACGTTTAAATCACTCATTGTCAAACAGAGATCTATACTCTTTATGATTCGAACAAGAAAACTTCCGAAGATGAGGAAAAGAAGAAGAACAAGAAGAAGAACAACAACAAGAACAAGAAGAACAAGAACAAGAACAAGAAGAACAAGAAGAACAAGAAGAACAAGAAGAACAAGAAGAACAAGAAGAACAAGAAGAACAAGAAGAACAAGAAGAACAAGAACAAGAACAAGAAGAACAAGAAGAACAAGAAGAACAAGAAGAACAAGAAGAACAAGAAGAACAAGAAGAACAAGAAGAAGAACAAGAACAAGAAGAAGAACAAGAACAAGAACAAGAACAAGAACAAGAAGAACAAGAAGAACAAGAAGAACAAGAAGAACAAGAAGAACAAGAACAAGAACAAGAAGAACAAGAAGAACAAGAAGAACAAGAAGAACAAGAAGAACAAGAAGAACAAGAAGAACAAGAAGAACAAGAACAAGAACAAGAAGAACAAGGAGAACAAGAAGAACAAGAAGAACAAGAAGAACAAGAAGAACAAGAAGAACAACAAGAACAAGAACAAGAAGAACAAGAAGAACAAGAAGAACAAGAAGAACAAGAAGAACAAGAAGAACAAGAACAACAAGAACAAGAAGAACAAGAAGAACAAGAAGAACAAGAACAAGAAGAACAAGAAGAACAAGAAGAACAAGGAGAACAAGAAGAACAAGAACAAGAACAAGAAGAACAAGAAGAACAAGAAGAACAAGAAGAACAAGAAGAACAAGAAGAACAAGAACAAGAACAAGAAGAACAAGAAGAACAAGAAGAACAAGAAGAACAAGAAGAAGAAGAACAAGAACAAGAAGAACAAGAAGAACAAGAAGAACAAGGAGAACAAGAAGAACAAGAACAAGAACAAGAAGAACAAGAAGAACAAGAAGAACAAGAAGAACAAGAAGAACAAGAAGAACAAGAACAAGAAGAACAAGAAGAACAAGAAGAACAAGAAGAACAAGAAGAACAAGAAGAACAAGAAGAACAAGAAGAACAAGAACAAGAAGAACAAGAAGAACAAGAAGAACAAGAAGAACAAGAAGAACAAGAAGAACAAGAACAAGAAGAACAAGAAGAACAAGAAGAACAAGAAGAACAAGAAGAACAAGAAGAACAAGAAGAACAAGAAGAACAAGAAGAACAAGAAGAACAAGAAGAACAAGAAGAACAAGAAGAACAAGAAGAAGAAGAACAAGAACAAGAAGAACAAGAAGAACAAGAAGAACAAGGAGAACAAGAAGAACAAGAACAAGAACAAGAAGAACAAGAAGAACAAGAAGAACAAGAAGAACAAGAAGAACAAGAAGAACAAGAACAAGAACAAGAAGAACAAGAAGAACAAGAAGAACAAGAAGAACAAGAAGAAGAAGAAGAACAAGAAGAACAAGAAGAAGAAGAAGAACAAGAAGAACAAGAAGAACAAGAAGAACAAGAAGAACAAGAAGAACAAGAAGAACAAGAACAAGAAGAACAAGAAGAACAAGAAGAACAAGAAGAACAAGAAGAAGAAGAAGAACAAGAAGAACAAGAAGAACAAGAAGAACAAGAAGAACAAGAACAAGAACAAGAAGAACAAGAAGAACAAGAAGAACAAGAAGAACAAGGAGAACAAGAAGAACAAGAACAAGAACAAGAAGAACAAGAAGAACAAGAAGAACAAGAAGAACAAGAAGAACAAGAAGAACAAGAAGAACAAGAACAAGAACAAGAAGAACAAGAAGAACAAGAAGAACAAGAAGAACAAGAAGAACAAGAAGAACAAGAAGAACAAGAAGAACAAGAAGAACAAGAAGAACAAGAAGAACAAGAAGAACAAGAAGAACAAGAAGAACAAGAAGAACAAGAAGAACAAGAACAAGAAGAAGAACAAGAAGAACAAGAAGAACAAGAAGAACAAGAAGAACAAGAAGAACAAGAAGAACAAGAAGAACAAGAACAAGAACAAGAAGAACAAGAAGAACAAGAAGAACAAGAAGAACAAGAAGAACAAGAAGAACAAGAAGAACAAGAAGAACAAGAACAAGAAGAACAAGAAGAACAAGAAGAACAAGAAGAACAAGAAGAACAAGGAGAACAAGAAGAACAAGAAGAACAAGAAGAACAAGAAGAACAAGAAGAACAAGAAGAACAAGAAGAAGAAGAACAAGAAGAACAAGAAGAACAAGAAGAACAAGAAGAACAAGAACAAGAAGAACAAGGAGAACAAGAAGAACAAGAAGAACAAGAAGAACAAGAAGAACAAGGAGAACAAGAAGAACAAGAACAAGAACAAGAAGAACAAGAAGAACAAGAAGAACAAGAAGAACAAGGAGAACAAGAAGAACAAGAAGAACAAGAAGAACAAGAAGAACAAGAAGAACAAGAAGAACAAGAACAAGAACAAGAAGAACAAGAAGAACAAGAAGAAGAAGAAGAACAAGAAGAACAAGAAGAACAAGAAGAACAAGAAGAACAAGAACAAGAACAAGAAGAACAAGAAGAACAAGAAGAACAAGAAGAACAAGAAGAACAAGAAGAACAAGAAGAACAAGAAGAACAAGAACAAGAACAAGAAGAACAAGAAGAACAAGAAGAACAAGAAGAACAAGAAGAACAAGAAGAACAAGGAGAACAAGAAGAACAAGAACAAGAACAAGAAGAACAAGAAGAACAAGAACAAGAACAAGAAGAACAAGAAGAACAAGAAGAACAAGAAGAACAAGAAGAACAAGAAGAACAAGAAGAACAAGAACAAGAAGAACAAGAAGAACAAGAAGAACAAGAAGAACAAGGAGAACAAGAAGAACAAGAACAAGAACAAGAAGAACAAGAAGAACAAGAAGAACAAGAAGAACAAGAAGAACAAGAAGAACAAGAACAAGAACAAGAAGAACAAGAAGAACAAGAAGAACAAGAAGAACAAGAAGAACAAGAAGAACAAGAAGAACAAGAAGAACAAGAACAAGAAGAACAAGAAGAACAAGAAGAACAAGAACAAGAACAAGAACAAGAACAAGAAGAAAAAGAGAACAAGAAGAACAAGAAGAAGAAGAAGAACAAGAAGAACAAGAAGAACAAGGAGAACAAGGAGAAGAACAAGGACAACAAGACCAACAACAAGGCCAAGAAGAAGAAGAAGAAGAAGAAGAACAACAACAACAACAACAACAACAACAACAACAACAACGACAACGACAACAACCACCACCACCACCAAGGGAAAACTAAAGTGTAAGACATGCATATAAGGTAGATAAAGAGGAAGGAGAAGAACAAGGACAACAAGGCCAACAACAGCAACAACAACAAAGCCAACAACAAGGCCAACAACAAAAACAACAACAACAACCAGGGGCGGCCGAGCGAATTCCAAAGTGGGGCACCAACGAAAGAGGGCACTTTCTGGAAAAAAGGGCACCTACAACGAAAAATCTCAAAGCGAAAATTTTTAATTTTAAAAGACATTGGTATATACCCCTACATTGTTATTACATTATCAGGGATGATTTCAATATGTGTTTCTCCTTATACATCATACAAGATATTGCTTAAGCACCATACTTTGCAGTTGGGTGTGATGGTCTGAATATTCATTTGCGAGCGAGCGAAGCGAGCAAGGATTTAAAAAAAAAAGATTTGTGAGGTCTCAATGGGAAAAATTACATCTTATAAAGAGGAAAAAAAAAAACAATCCTGATGGGGTTATAAGCAAATTCTCATAACGGAAGACTGAAAAGACCTTTGATAAGTAACATCATTATATCATCTATACATGCGAGCGAGGGTAGAGATCGAGCTTTGGGGGAAATTGCTCCTAGTCGCTTGAAATTAGGGACGCGTTTAATGATGAGAGGAAAAGGGGACACTTATCGAAAGGGATAAGACACTTATTAGAAAAGAAAAGGAGCACATGTCAAATTACAAAGGGTAATTATCAGAGGTGAAAATGGGGCACTCCTTACACCTGAAAACGGGCACTTACTAGAGATTGAAAAGGGCACTTATGAGAATGGAACAAGGGCACTTATGACAAAGGAAAATGAGTAAAAGGGGCACTTTTCCTATGTAAAAAGGGGCACTTCTTACAAAGTTAAAGGGGCACTTTTGGGGTACTTGAAAAGTGGGGGGCACTGCCCCTGCCCCCTCCCCGCGGCCCTCTGACAACAACAACCACAACCACAGCAACCACCATCACCACCAAGGGAAAACTAAAGTGAAAGAGAATCGATATGCATATAACTATAAGGTAGATATATATAGATGGCGCTATTAATAATACTAGAAGAAACGAATTCAAAATGGCAGCGCCCACTGAAGATTTAGAGCAGCCATCGTCTGATGATTATTATGCGATTCTCAACGTCAGGAGAGAGGTGAGTCACTTAAAGAATCATGTATATGAAGAGTGAATCTTTGAATATGATATGCGTTTCAAGATTATCAAAGTAATTAGCTGTTAAGAGAGTTGAAAAGAGTCCAAATTAACGAGTGAGTGAGATCAGTCTGAACTGCAGTACCACACTACGACCACGGCGGCCACCAACGTGCTGCCTGCCAAGACGGGCCTCCTAGTCGCATGGCCTGCATACGCGTACGCGTACAGCCGTATATATGGAGTCGGGCTAACTCGGACCAAGGACAACTCGGCCCAGCTGCAAAAACGGTCAGTTTTTGCAGGTTAAGAGTTAGGGTTAGGGTTAGGTTTAGGGTTAGGCCTTAGCCTAGGGTTAGGGTTAGGGTAAAATGACAAAAACTGACCGTTTTTGCAGCTGGTCCAAGCAAGTTAGCCCGGATTCCCGTATAGACCCTAGGTAGGGTGTCTGAACGATTTTTCAATTTTCCCTTTTGGATCGTTTTTCACCATTTTGGTTGGATAATTGAAAAAATTATTCACTCAGAATAATACATTTCAAATTTCAAGACTCACCGATGTTTCTATCAAAAGTTACAGCCCCTTCAATTCCTACAATATTCATCCATTTTTGTAGGAATCGACGAAAAAGACGTACACGCAGAGTTATGTTGTTTTGCTAAATTTAGCACAACAGCTGAATTGCGCAACATGCAAGCGTACACATACGCAAGCGTACGCTGTTGCTTAAATGATGCGCGATCGGCAATCCATTGTCTTCAATGGGCACCCACTTCCGGGTTTGTAGACACGCGCCCGATGCATATTCATGTGCAGATTTTACGCGCTATCACCATGGGTTCGGCCGCGCGGAGCTCACGCCTCCCTACTTAGCTGATCCGAAAAATGTGGGAAGGGTATTTTCAAACTGTAATTGTTTGTGATCCCTGGGGCTAGCGAAAAATAAGCGTAGGGATATTTTCCTTACGACTGGGACTACTTATCGCCAGGGCGTCATATCTCATAAGTGGCAAATTTCGAGTTAGCCAGGAAACAATGTTTAAATAGCTGTTTTGACCAAGATATTTTTACAATTTCGAGATGACGCCCCTCTGGAAATATTGGAATTAATCTGCTCTTTCATATGACACCTCATTTATTGAGCATCACCTTCAGGATCACAAAGAATAAAGGTTTGAATCTCGACTTAATAATAAAAACTTTGACCAATTTTGCATGATCGCGTAATCCACATAGACTGCATAGGGCTGCGTGCAATCTCTATGGGAAGGATTTTAGCACACAACATCGTGTGCACGATCAGACACCCTAGTATAGGGTCTATGCACCACATATTGCCTTGCCTCTCAGCTCCCTCTGGCCTAACTCCGGGGAGCTCCGACGTTGGAGCTCCGGATCCGGAATCGGAACACGAAAAACAGAAGAGAACGGTCTTATTTTATAGAAAACTGAAACGGTGGTGATTATAATTTTGACTTACAAGTGTGCTCGACTCCTCTGGGCATCGTCCAAACCACTTGAAATTATAATTTGAAGAAGTCTTCGATGGGAAAAAGGGTGATTCCTCGTCCTAAACCGAGCCATCCATGTTGTACCATCGATTCAACATGGCGGAAAGAAAGTACGCATGCACGGAAGTGGCGCAGCAAATATGAATATTCATGCTATAGAGCGTTGTTCGCTCGAAAATGCTGAATATGCACGACTCGCTACAACAGAGCGGTGAATGTAAACAAGTCGTGCATATTCAGCATTTTCGAGCACCATTCTTCTACATTGCTGCTAGCAATAAAGTGATGTCATATTTTCCAGGCTTTCTTGTGAAATAGGATTAGGAAACCACCATTTACTCTGCATAGCGAGCAAAGAAGTGCCTTATTTGGTCACATACCATTTTGTGTGTGCAAACAAAAGAGTGGTTTCCTGAATAATGATCGGTGATGATGATGATGAATATGATGATGATAATAACAACATGAATATGAATATTGATGTTGTATTTGTATTTGTATTTATAGAACCTATAGTACATTTATATTTTCAACTTGCCAAATGCTCTCACTAAGAGCCTCTGTAGATTTGTGTAATATGTGATTAACAGAATGGAGTTTAGGTGGTTTCAGAGGATTCTGGGAACAGCAGTTGTGAATGCTCTTTACAACTCGACAATATTCCAAAAGAAAAATTGACCTCTAAAAATTCATGGTAGGTAATAGAACTTAAAGAATCATGCAGTTGGTATCGCGAGGCGGTTCACTTACCGAAAGATGAAAATGTAGAAAAGTTTTGAATCCTGAGTTTGCCTGTCCAGGCTGATCTTAGATGACCTATTACATGTATAAATGATGATTTTCCCTTGTTTCCAATGTGCAGGCTGACCAAGATGAGCTGAAGTCTGCATACAGACGTATGTGTATGCTGTATCACCCTGATAAACATGGCCAGGATGAAGACAAGGAAGCAGCAGAAGCCATCTTCAACAATATTCAACAGGCTTATACAGGTAGGTAGATATTCAGTGAGGTGGAAGGGGGAGGAGCCCAGTTGACAGATGGCCTACATGTACAAACAAACACCTACATGTAATGACAGCCTGTGAATTGGTAAATTCAGTTTTTGTGAACCCTTGGAAGAGTTGGCAGAAGGTTACTGGGAATGACGAGTTAGTCTCTATGACCATTGATCTGGTTGGCCATTGGTCTTGCTGAAATTATGAAAACATCTATGAGGGGCCACAAGAATCGTGTGCTGTTGGTCTTGTAGACATCAGTCAAGTGGGCTGTAGCCTTTAGAGCTAGAAGCCTTCATGACAAAACATCCCAACAGACTAACAGCTCATGAGATCAACAATGTCAAGTCTCTTGAACCCACAGAAAAGCTTTCTAAAGTGGGATGAGATCAGCATGCCAGTCACATGTGTTATCAGTATGGTGTAATGTGGTCATGCACACACAAGGATACACATACACAGACAAATGAAAATTCACTGTACTGTACTAGAACTCAATATTATTTGTAAATATATTTCTTATTAAATTATGCAAAGTTTCCCCATATATGCAAATTTGAGGAGATAAGTGGATATGTAAATGAATAGAGATGACCGAGTAAGTAAAGAAAAAAGAAACCAGCGGAAACATAAACTTGTAAAAAAAAAAAGAAGCCTTTTGTTTAGAACTTGAACTGAATATTTTCCCCATTTTATAAAGAGCCAGTTCAGGAATGTGCAATACAAACTTGCTATTCTCTCCATCTTTAGTTCTGAATGACCCTACCAAGAGAGCCATCTATGATGTGTATGGTAAGAAGGGACTTGATGCAGATTGGGACCTGGTCCCTAGAACCAGGACCCCTCAAGAGATCAGAGATGAGTTTGAGAGGCTTGAAAGACAGAGAGAAGAAAGAAGACTTCAGCAGAGCACTAATCCAAGGGTAAGTAGGAATCTTGTCAGGATCAATGTAAACATTGTGTGATCAAAGATAATATTGTTGATATGTGTTTTAATAGTTTTTTTTGTAAATGACTCAAGGATTTTTAATTTTTTAAATTCAAATATAAAGATTAATCTATTAAGATTAATCTATTGAAATATAAGATAAAAACAACTGACAGTGAGGATAAAGTAGTAAACTACATGTAGAAGATTTCAATTTCCATTTCCATTTCAATTTCAATTCAATTTTATTTCACCAAAGCAATTAGAAAATAACATACATATATAGAATTATACATTGTTACATTAAAAGAATAGAATACATGTATATACATTGGTACGCCAATATAAAAGTTGCTTGGCAGGTAGCAGCCAGATAGGAAGTAGCCCTTATAAGTGGCCGACTTAAAGAAGATATATAATTAAAAGATAAATGTAATTACCAGATTGACATGACAAAATACAACATTAACCCCCCCCCCCCCAAAAGGACATCCCATTGGCTTGTCTCATCAATGGTTCTATGTTAATACATAGTGCTAAGAGAGAGGGTTAGTGTTACCAAGACCCCATCCCCTGTACCCCTGACAGCTAACCCATTGCCTATAGGAACCAGGTAGCTCATGTATTAAGCCTATGGGAATGGAATAATGCAGAAGTCAACAGGTTAACTATATGTTTACCAATGGTGTATTAAGACCATTTGAGGGTAATATAAATCTCAGACTGTAATATGTTTTGTTTTCAGGGAGTGATCCTGGTTGGAATTGATGCTACTGATGTCTTTGATCGTTATGAAGGATACGAGGATGAGCAAAGGTGAGTTACACATCTATGAATTCAGGATCACTATTGATTACCATAGTTACTATCATCATAGCATGGGGCAGTATTCTGAGAGGTCAACTAATGCCTGGATTACATTTGCCCCGGGCGCCGTACGATAAATTAGTCTACGATTTTTCATGCGATTTTGGGAGCATCGTAGGAGGCTACGGGCTACGATGTTTGTGTTTACATTATCTACGAGCATCGTGCCATTTCTTGCATTATTCTTGCGGGCAGGCGGAGCAAATCCGTACAGAGGCTGCTCGGAGATTGTACGGAAATCGTGCAATTTCAATGCAGTAGCCGTGCATTCTCCGCAGCCTCCGCACGGAAATCGTACGGAGCCCGTGAAGCTTTTTTTGGCCTCCATGTTCACCGAAAAATTGTGCGTTTGCTGCACGATCAGCGCGAGTCCTCCGCGCGATGTCCGTGCGGGGATTGTGCAATGAAACCTACGACATGTCTACGGACTACGGGCTTACGATTTTTAAAATTTTCATAACTTTCTTCGAAACAAAATCTTAGAGGCCGCAGAGCCCCGCGGAGCCCGTGAATCCGTACGAAAATCTCACGGCCGCCTCCTGCCTCTGTACAGAGGCCGCAAGGAAAAGGGGATACGGGCAGGATACGGGCTCCGTAGACTAATCGCAGGCCAAATGTAATCCAGGCACAAGTGCCCTTTTCAGTTGACAGGAGGTGCTTTAATGCATGCATCTTCCTCATCCTCATCACCATCACCATTACATTGTCGTCATGATAATTACTTTAAAACCAATTGTTGGGTAGAGCCAGATAATACATTTCTGTGTTGAATGTGTTGAATTACATGTATTTGGTAATATGTTCCCCAAGTAATGAGCTACCGGTAAATTATCAATAAATGAATTCCACCATAAATTATTTATTCTTTCCTTCCTCCTTATCTCTCTCTCTCTTTCTCGCTCTCTGTCCTTGTTACCTTCCCCCTCTTCTCCCTTCTCCACCCTTCTCTCACTTCCTTTCTGTCTGTCTGCATCTACCCCCCTCTCACTCTCTCTCACCCCCTCTCTCTCTCTATCACCACGTCTCTCCCAATCACTCTCCTTTCTCCCTTCTTTCATTCTGGTATCAAACCCTTCAGTGGTGTACCTGCCATAGAGATCAAGAGTATGTCCATATCCCAGTCTCTGGATGCTCCATTGAATACCTCAGACACGGCTAGCTTCTCTGGTAACCTTGTCACTCAGAACGGCAACGGTCAGGGCAGTATATCCATGTCTATGAGGAGAGTAACGTCACCACAGTCATGGGGAGAGGTAAGACTCTATAGGGTGGCATTCTCGAAAGCGGACTAACTTTAGTCCATGGTTTAATCCGCCGACTAAGTATGGAATGCCAAGTGTCCATATGAATATGTTTTTGAATAATTTAATCTGTCACTAAATTAAAATAAAATGTAATAACATAAATAATGAACAACAATATAACTATAAAATAATTATGTTATCATGTTAATTTAGGGACATATCATATTAGTCAAAAAAATATTCATATGGACACTTGGCATTCCATACTTAGTCGGCGGATTAAACCATGGACTAAAGTTAGTCCGCTTTCGAGAATACCACCCCATAAAAAGAGGCATTGTGGCATCACATGTATAGATCTAGGATTTGAAATGAAGGGGGTTGTCCTTCCCTCCTGTGCGAATTGCTAAAGGTTTGTCAATTATTAAAAACTTTATAGTGGTGCCGTGTTCTAGTGGATATGTCACCGGACTTTGGATCACATGGTTTGCGGTTTGAGTCCCGCCAAGGTACTAATGTCCTTTACCAAGACATTAATCTACATTTGCCACACTCAACCCAGGTGATGTAAATGGGTACCTGGCAGAAATTAATTCCTTGAAATGCTACAGCGCCCTAATGGCAGGCATGCTAAAGCCGGGGTAATAATTGTGGAGCGCCAGGAGTGTCAAATCTGACAGACGAGTGCTATACAAGAACTCACTATTATTATTATTAGTGTTTGACATGATTACTTTTTTGTAGTAATGATATCAATAGCAGCAGCGGTGGCAGTCATAGGATAATATGATGTAAGACATAGTTATATATATTAGCAATGAAGCAATTAGAAATGGTAGTAGTGGGAGCAATATGACGGTGACCTTATTATCTGAAGAAATCATCTGCAAGAATTATGAAGGAGGCAGATGTAAACTGAAGAAGATGATTAACAAATATAACAAATTCTTATTAATGTTGTGATTATTTCTCATTGTACAGTTGCAGGTATCCGGTGGTTCAGGTCCATCCTTTGCTTTGAAATACTTCAGGCATATATCAAAGAGAAGGTAGGTTTATCACTCATTGATCTGATTATAGTGAGACTAATAGCCAGGGTTGTAAAGAAATTCAGATTACTAAAACAAACTCAAGCTCAAACAAACATAGGTCCAAAAAACACTGTAAAATTACCACAGTTAGACCATTTGGTGTCCAAATTTTGACAGAAGAAAGTGTTTTCTTTCAGGAAATTGTAAAACCTCATTTTGGCCACTCTGACCAAACACACCTTTATTTAGCTCTAGCTGAAAATCACACCATGTAACTTGTTCATGTTTTTTGTTGTTGTGGTTTTGTGGTGCCCGGTCACTTATATAGTTTTTTGTCTCGCCTGCGTAGCAAAAAGCGAGACATAGGCGCCGCTTTTCCGGTGGCGGCGGCGGCGTCAACATCAAAACTTAACCTAAGGTTAAGTTTTTGAATTGTTAATATAATTTTGAAAGTATAAGGTCCTATGAAATGAAACAAATCATGTGACACAAATTCCAGGTCACAAAGTCAAGGTCAAAGGTCATTTTAGGTCAGTTGACTTGGGATTATGTTCTCAAAATTTAATATGAGAATTAATAAATAAATTGTTGTTATTTGTTCATATTTCATGAAAGTAAATATTCGAATCATTCGAGTACTTTCCCATGAATATTCTAATAGTAATTTTAGTATTCGATCCCAGGCCTAGTATGTACATGATCAGTTACAGCTAGGTGACAATATTGATGTTTAGATAATATATATTGGAGTATATCTCGTAATAATGTTCTCATTATGCTAATGAGACGTGATGTGATGTAGATGGGGTTTACCTTCCAATTGTTTTTACACAAAATGCTGAAAAATCCTCTTTTCTTAAAAAGTTTATTAGATAACTTTATTTGTAAATTACTGATAAGCATTGAAACATTTATAGTCTTACCCATACACTAAATCTCAATATATTGTATTCTTACGATACAGTAAATAATTATTCTGATGATTCATAATCAATATTCACTTCAAAATGCTTATTATATTCAAAGAATTTCATTTTCGGGGGTCTGCAAATGGGCCACCCTGCCTATAAAAATAATGTCCCAACCTCAATTTTTCATCATATCGAATTGCGTAATGCTGAATTGCGTAATGCAGGCGAGACCGCCGAGAGCGTTTCACTTGTTTTAATGAAGGGGTTCCTGAGTGCTGTCAGCCCCTGTCTATTTGTGTAACTTTCTTACCTTATTTGTGTAATTGCTATTTACTATTACTATTTACCTATTTGTTTTAACTTAATTATTTTGTTGATTTGATTTACAGCTTTATAACATGCTCAGGTTTATTCCAAGTCACACCTAGAGGAGCTGTTGCTCCAGGACTTGTGTTAGGTAAGCACCTATATGTAATACACACTATATTTGATTAAGAGATGCATATGAGTATGTAATCAGAGGGAGGGGATAAGGGATGGAGGGAGAGAGAGAGAGAGGGGAGGGAGGGAGGGAGGGAGGGAGGGAGAGAGGGAGAGAGAGAGAGAGAGAGAGAGAGAGAAAGAGAGAGAGAGGGAGGGAGGGAAGGAGGGAGGGAGGGAGAGAGGGAGAGAGAGAGAGGGATTAATAGATAATATGGACAATGTGGGGAGAGAAAATGTACCAGCCACAAAATTAAGATCATCTCCTTTTAGGTATATAATGAATACTTCTTTGGAAGCAGAGGTGCTGCTTGTGGTGCTTACATTAACATTAAGGGTCTGTATCCTACTGAACAATTTAAAGCAAATTCATCAAACTTAAATGAAGCAAATAAATCATTTTGTGAAACATGAAGTAGACCTAAGCTTAGAGCCAAACTTTAAATTTCAGTAGTATATCTACCCTTCAAATTCTTCACCTTTTCTGACATGGAAAGGTGATTAGTGTTAAATATACATGTACTTGCCATGAGACAGGGAACAGCAATGAGAGAATGGACTTGAGTTATAAATTTCCAGGTTTACAATTTTGTATGTACATGTTGGTCTCATATATAGAAAGGATAATCTGGAGAAAAAAACTACATTTGCAGAGAAGATTGCTGGAAACAGAAGCAGGGAAAGGCAACACCTCATATATTTACAAAGTCTGAACAAATGGGCAACCAAAAATGAAATCAGCAATATCAGCATTTTACGAATAGGAGTTAATGGACAGAAGTGGAGGGCCATGACCGCTGGTGTCTGTAACAGACCTAGCACTTGATGATGATGATGATGATGATGATGATGATGATGATGATGATGATGATGATGATGATGATGATGATGATGGTGATGATGATGATGATGATGATGATGTATATGTTTCTGTTTTTAAATTCCAGTTGGTGCTAGGCAGTTAGATCGTCATACCATGGGCTACCTCACGTGGAAGGCAGGTCTTCAATCCTCAATGAATTCAATGGTAGTAAGAGACACCAAAGATAGCAACATCTCTTGTCAACTTCAGGTAACTTCTAGCCCTTCATTTTGTTTCTCAGCAGTTCACCTTATCTCACAAAGCTGTCATATTCCATCGCTGCCAACCATTCCTATTTTGGAGGAATGATTCCTATTGTTGGCCTTCAAGCTATTGTTTTGAACCTCAGCTCCTCTCTTTTTCTGAATTATTTTTTGTGAAAAATGTACAATATACACTGATTGACTAATTTTACCATGAGAGATTTCCATTTTTTGCTGTGAAAGGTTGGCAGGTATATTCTTACAGATCATGTGACTCTTGCCAAGAGAGAGAGAGAGAGAAAGATAGAAACCTATGATTGTTTTGTGTAGAACACTGAGAAGTATAATGCACTTGTAATGCACTTCATAATAGATACATGTATATAGGTAGAATGATAATTAACCTATTTAATTATATACTTCAAAGTTGTCTGATGTATCATTGAACATCATTTCACATTGAAATTGTCATTGACAAGATATATTCATTCAGAGTATTGCCAATTCTCTTCACTTAGATTGTTACTGTCGGTGATGGGACTAATAAGATTGAGCATGATCAGATAATAGTGTTAATTTTTGTGCAAAATATTGTTTGATTTTACTCAAACAAACATTTTTCCACAGCCTCCCACCTATATGATCTTGGGTAATGTCAGAATGGGTTGTATGACACTTGTTCTGGCAACAATTGCCTTGCATCCATTTTCTACACTAACAAAATTCTTCTCTTCAACCCTAGACCCAACACTATACCTCACCCTAACCCTAACCCTAACCCTAACCCTAACCCAATACTAAATAGCAACCCTATCCCTAACCCTAACCCGAACCTAACCCAATACTAAATAGCAACCCCAGCCCTCACCCTATACCTTTGATAAATAAAGCCCTGAGCAATTGTGGCAGGAGCAAACGAAGGATCACTGTCAGAAAGTTGAAAGACATCAGAATGACTATACTTTCTATTTCTTCCATAGCTTGGTATTCCTAACACCTTTGCCAGTGCCTCGTACAGTAAGAAGTTTGCAGAAAATGAAGGCAGAATGACTGCTTCTATCAAGTAAGTGAAATACTAAAGTATGATTTCGTTTATTGTTAATACTGAAAAGTTTGTGTTTTGATGGTTTGATGGTTTGTATTTTAATACCTGACTGTTCAGGAAAATTGACACTCCTGGCACAGTTGTGAGAAAATGGTATAATTATGGGCATATATGAGTGACTTCTATAAAGCAATTCGAGAAAAGAAAGCATTACATAATGTTAACATACACCAAGACATAATTGGCAATAATAGAATTAAAACATCATTTTCAACATAAATGCAAGGTTACATCCGCTTAATATACAGGTATGAATTGAAACATGTAGAAGATACATTCAATAACTAATACAAGCTAAATTACAATTATTGCTTGATTAATTTCTGTGATCTTGTGATTCCTTCGTCAGGGCTGGAGCGTTTGGTGTTGTGGTAGAATACGGAGGAGAGAAGAAGGTTTCTAAACACAACCGTCTAGGAGCTAAGATGAGTATAGGTTACCCCACCGGCGTCTTTCTTCGCTTACGGTAAGTCCTTTAATCATTATTGTTTGATTGATTGATTGAAAACAATCGATCCTGTGAGATTTCCTTTACTGACCTTAGCAGTTGGATAATTGTATGGTCCATAGTCTTTGAGTCCTGGCAGTCTCATAGTGTGAGAAAAGGCATTGTACATGGAAGAGTACACTTACAGTTAACAACTGAATTATTCATACCCCTTGTAAATTTGATGTTCTTTGTATTTTTCGTAACTCAAGAATGAAAGGTAGACTGGTTGAATTAATGCCTTTGTTGAATACTTTTAGACGTAAGCTTTGATATGTCACATTCTGGAGAAAAATACATCGGGGCAAATAAATTTTTCACATACTTAAAAAATGACAAAACTTGGTAAGGATATGAATAATTTAGTTGTTAAATGTACCATATGTTGATACACTCAAAGGTCATCTATACCAAGCTTATATCACAAGGCATATAGCATTCTCCCATGAAATAGGTGATCATTGACAACCTTCTGAAGCAAATTGCAGTCGTTATTAGACAAAAGTCTCACAAGATAAACTGAGAATTAATGATATGATCACAATTTTTTTCCACCCACATCTACCAATAATACATAGCTGCCAACCATTCCCATTTTTGGAGGAATGATTCCTATTTTTTAGCCTTCAAGCTACATGTATTGTTTTGAACCCTAGATTCCTCTCTTTTCTGAAATATTCTGTGTGAAAAGTATACTAAATAGACTTTATTCTTAAATTTGCCTTGAGAGATTCTTAATTTTTGCTATGAAAGGTTGGCAGGTAAGATGAAATGTACCTATCACATGTGCTAGGATGCTGAAATGTTGTTCAGTAATTTCCAAACCATCACTCTGTCTCCTGAGCTATGAAAACCCAACAGTGTCATCTATCCCTATGTTACAGAAATCTGTATAGCACTGTCTTTGTGACAATGACACCTACAAATTATTTTATTTATTGTTTTCAGAGCAAGCAGAGCAAACCAGACCATCGTGTTCCCAATCCATCTATCTCAGGACATCAGCCCTCAAGCAATATTCTACGGCACGGTGGCACCCCTAGCTATCTACTGGATCATCAAGGTCCTAGTCGTCAACCCTTATCTACAGAAACAGAAGGAAAAGTATGTCATACCAAGAAGCACATGAATGGCTATTATGCAATTACCCAGGGGGCACAGCAGGTTCTTGAGACATGGAATGTTGTAAAAGGTTGTTGGGTATTAACGTGTTCGGGGGACCTCCCTGCACAATTTCTAGGTGGACAACCTTTGCAATTTGCTACTGGAAAAAAATGGCGGCCATTTTGAAAAATGGCCGCCATGTATAACTACTGTTGTACAATTCTGGGGATTACTTTTTAACAGCACATCATTTTACCATGTGTAAGGTGTCATACGAAAGACAATTAAATTTCCTACAAGATGATACCTCATTCAATAGGTTTCGGGTGATTTGCATAAAAAATTTGAGCAAAAAGGTGATTTTTACAATTTTTTTCAAAAATATGAATTGCGCCAAAATACATATTTCTCCATATTTATTTGATTATGATGCTAACTGACTTGAAACTTGCTGAAAAACTGTTCAGTAGCCTGGTTGGTATCATATCCAAATTTCAAGTCTATTACTTTCCTAACTAAAAAGTTATAGCGCTCTAAAGTTGACACTTTGTTATGAGCCAAAATGGCAAATTTGGTTGCTAAGGGCTATTTTCTCCTTAGCAACGGTAACACAGTGACGTGAAAAATAGAATATATCACAAGAAATTGCTATCACCAAGCAGATGACTCCTTTGATAGGAAGTATGATGTCAAATGATGCATTTTCATCATATTTTAATGATAAATATCGCTTGGTTCCCGTTGCTATGGTAACAATATGCCTAGCAACCGATATATATTGCGTTTTCAGAGTAAAATTAGGATATGGGTCAAATAATACGTAAAATCAGACCTGTTCCAAGTGACAGACATAATTTGCCGTCTCCAAACATGTTCATAGTGCATGGTGTAGTTCAGAACTTTCACCCTACCCCCTCCCTCCACTGAAATGCCTCCCCATCAAAAGTAATTTTGGGGTGGGGGCAGTGTGTTGTTAAGGACATGATGTGTGTTCAGAAATGATGCAGGCTATCTGTCAAGTAAAAATGAGTTCTGGATCCAGGTGATAGTCATGAATTTCAGTCTGAATCATGAAGACAATGGATGGAGGGGTTCAGAATGTGCACCCTTTCCCCTTCTGTGACCCTCCCCCTCTCCTAGAACAAAATTAGAGCAAGTAGTGCGAAGCTATATTAATAAAGCAAGTTGCAAATGCAAAAAGAGATCAAATAATCTTCACACCGCATTTGTAGTCTGGATGTGGATCTGGATCCAGGTGATAGTCATGATTTTTAGTCTAAATCTTGAAGATAATGGGTGGTAGGGTTCAAAGTATGCACCCTCCCACCCCTTCTGTGACCCTCCCCTTCTCCTATCTATTAGAGCAATAAGTGCTAAGTTGTAAACAAACAAAAAAAATCAAATAATCTTCACACATCATTTGTAATCTCTTGGTAGACTATATTGAAATTATCTGTAAGTGGTTTATACTTCTTGCCGCCCCCCTCCATAAATTTAATCTCAAAACTTTGGCATGATCCAATAGCTACGAAGCTATTAGTGAAAAAGAAAGAAAAACAATGGCGATACTAGACGGTTTGGTTCAAAACTTGTACGCCTGTTATATTTGTTTTGCTAGATTGAAAGACATTGATGAAAGTCATTAGAACCTGCAATTCAAATGCTACTACCGTTTCTGTGACATGCCAATCCCCCCCATGATCCCTTCCGATATGTATACACATTCTCAAAATTAATGAGTAAAAGTACACTTAATTAAAAAAAGATCATGAAGAATCAAATGATACAGGGAATAGTTTGACATTACCCGCTCTTCCCCTTTGAATTGCGAAATAAATCCAGATAAATAAGTCATAAATCAAGATCTAATCTACAGTTTTGTGACAGAAACCGATTATCAAGACAGAATAAATGAGACTTATATTAAAATAATAGACAGGATAAATGTACACACTTGGTAATGGGGTCATAACTTGCACTCCCCTTCCATGTGGCATGCCCATCCACCCTCCCTAGTTGAAAATAATTCGTAGATAAACTAGATATTAGTGCCAAGTACAATATAATTTTGAAAAATCAGTGTTAATCAATTATGCCTAGATTGAAAATAAGGGCAAGCATATAGGCATGTATGCCATCACCATATCCTTCTTGCTTCCTTTCCCTCTTTCTCTAAAGTTTGACAAAAGTCGATTTCTATAAGTATTTATCTTTCTTTGTCATGATTGATTGATTGATTGATTGATTTGTTGAGGGACATGAAACCAGTTAAAGTCATTAGTGAAATAACATGAGACTTGTATTCATAAGACAGATAGGGTCTACACGATTTAAGAGATTTGTAATAATCAGGGGCTTATAAGGGGAAAGGGGCCAATGTGCAAGTTATGCACACAAAAACAAGTTTTAAAAAAATCAATTGAGGAAATAGCGAGGAGGTTTAGCAGAGATGGCATTTAGTTTCGACTAATTTGGTGAGGTTACTATTTGGTATGTAATGATATAACATAACATATACATCCTTTATTAATAACTTAAAGTCCTTGAGTATTCCTTTTGATTGGTTGAAATTGAACCTTTATTATCATTTATAATGTTGTTGCATTCAGTCGGCTTTTGGATGAGCTGGAAGCTCCTCTCATTTTTGACCTGCTATGATTGCTAGTTGAATCACTTCGTGGCAGGTACCAAGAAAATTGTTAAAGAACTTGGTGTAGATATGACAGATCAATACCGGACGACTATACACTAAAACGGGAGTTCCAGAGTATATCAGTCCTAGATCAGAGACGCGGTTCAAGATTTATATGTGATATGCACCGAGCGCCTTATGGAGGAGATAATATCAAACTCCACACACTCTTACAAGAACCAAAGATTTGTGCAAACACATTGTGAAAAATCGAAGAGGGAAATCAATGAGTAAATTTCAACTGGGATCTCCTCACAACTGCCTACGACAAGCTGCTAAATGGCCCGATACCACAATAAAGTGAAGGTGGAACCATGGAAGAGACATTGTAGACCAGGTAGCAGCAGAGGATGCTATCATCTAGTATCTGCAATTGATGTCTTTCATTTTAAAGAAGAAAAAAAGAGGGTGGGGTACAAATTCTGAACCCAAACCGTCCAGTATCTCCCAATTTGGTATGGCGCTTAAATCACATCTATCTTTTGAATTCTGGGCCCCGTCTTAGTTGTGATATATCCAACTAAAGAGCCTAATACTCTTCGTCCAAACCAACGTTATCTTGAATATCTTGAAATCAATTCACAACTTTGTATGAACAGTGGCGCCTATAGATAGAGTAAGCAATGTAACTGCGCCCCAAACTTATCTACGTAACTGAGCAAGTGAGTAAGGCGACCAGCTTAGGAATTTTGCAAGGGAGCAAAGCGATCGAGTTGTAGGTCTATGTATAAGTTTCGTATTTTAATCATAGATAAGTGGTTTTCTATTCATTTTTATTTAAAGGTACTATGTCCCATTTGCAGGCCAAAAAAATGAAAAGGTTAAATTCCAACGGCATTTGAAAGACAATACTAATTTAGAACTTCCCTAAAAAAGAGGGGGCTTGAAAATGTCTTTAAGTGGGAAAATAACGACTATTAGTTGTCGAATCGACTTAGGAGCTATAGAGCCAGTAAGTAATAGTCTGATTTTCAGACCATTGTACCGAATGGTCGTACGTTTTATGCTGCGCAAAGATTCAATCAGTTTAATTTTGGCCATTACAAGAAGTGGGTTATTGATGTAGACAAATGCTCATGTACCCTTTACAGCTCATTTTATGTATGTTATTACCAAAGATGAAAAAGCCAGTCAGTCACTCAATAGTGTCTGACAGTGAAGTCTAGCAAGTAAACGGGTTCCTTGCATAATTTGAATATTAGGACACTGCTAACGTTTAAATTTCACAGATAGGACATACATGACATATTCATAATTCCTGCAAAGTTCTACAGAATTTGATGTTGGCTGCAAAAGGGACATAGTATCTTTAAATGGTAAACAAAATTAATGAACACGACGGTCAAGGAATATTGCAAGGTATCCCAAAGATAAGATTTTTTCAAGAGTTGAAGTTTTCTTCAAAGGTTGAAAGATGATTTTCTTAGTGAGAAAGTTGAATCCCATTGTAAAAATTCAGTTATTTAGGGTGCAATATCTCACAAGAAGCTGGTGAAACTTATAAAAGGCGGCAAAGCAATGGGAATTACATTTCGGTGTCAAATTTGGAGCCATTTAAAAAATGCTAATTATATTAAAACTATATCTATATTTTGTGTGCAAAATTAGGAGATCCCATGTAACCTACTTATGCGAGCCGCGACCTAGCTTTAACAAAATTATATTACTAATGCATTTAGCCTCGCATCTTGGGGCGCATGTATTCAATGGGATCAAAAGTTTTCTTCTTTTCCTCTTTTCTCCCCTTTCCCTTTTCTCTTTTACGATTTGTGTGCCTCCTTTTTCTGCTCTCTTAAATGCACGTGCCCCTACCCCCAGAGATGCCACTGCGTACCAAACAGATCTATAGGTCTATAGGTCTATAGGTTTGTGATTGGTTAGAGGGCTTTTGATCAAACTGGATAAATCATAACTGGGCTCATGTATTTTCACTAATGACGTACATAGGTTTCTTGCAGAAGGCAATACTTGGAAAATCTAATTTGGGCCAAAGTCTATAAGGAGAGTGGAGGGACTCCGAGACACACAAAAAGAGTTGGGCATTGGCATTTATATTCCCTTTTAAGATTTAAATAATTTGATAAGACTCCTTTTCCCCATTGTGATGTAATTCCAAATTGTAAACATTTAGAAAATACACCTAGTTACGGTAAATAAGTCATATCATCATCAAAATACACCAGATAAGATGCATTCCAGCAACTAGCCTCATACTCGTATATGTCGTTATTCTAGCTCATTGCTGCCTGGATAAGAGGTGACGATTGCCCAATAAATGGATACATTCAAAATGGGCAGGGGCGCTGCACCCCCCTGCCCCCACTCCAACTAATCGTTTGATTTTATTTCGACCTTTCAGAATCTATTTTTTAGAGAATGATACCAGTCTATCATTTGAATCCATGTCTCTAATCATCTTACACTAAGCCGGTTAATGAATTTATTGTACAAAATAAATAATTGGGGTCAAATTCTTGAAGCAGGGGGGTGGGAAGACATTGACAAACATCCCCATGCAATTTTAGCCATTAGATTTTAAATGCATTGTGAAGATTCCTTGGAGAAAAAATACTGGACCAATTTTTCGATTGCAATGTACTTTATGCATATAGCTTTGGACAAATTGCTCTAATTTTGTTCTAGGAGAGGGGGAGGGTCACAGAAGGGGGAAAGGGTGCACATTCTGAACCCCTCCATCCATTGTCTTCATGATTCAGACTGAACTTCATGACTATCACCTGGATCCAGAACTCATTTTTACTTGACAGATAGCCTGCATCATTTCTGAACACACATCATGTCCTTAACAACATACTGCCCCACCCCAAAATTACTTTTGATGGGGGGCATTTCAATGGAGAGAGGGGTAGGGTGAAAGTTCTGAACTACACCATGCACTATGAACATGTTTAAGACAGCAAATTATGTCTGTCACTTGGAACAGGTCTGATTTTACGTATTATTTGACCCATATCCTAATTTTACTCTGAAAACGCAATATATATCGGTTGCTAGGCATATTGTTACCATAGCAACGGAACTAAGCGATATTTATCATTAAAATATGATGAAAATGCATCATTTGACATCATACTTCCTATCAAAGTAGTCATCTGCTTGGTGATAGCAATTTCTCGGGATAAATTCTATTTTTCACGTCAATGTGTTACCGTTGCTAAGGAGAAAATAGCCCTTAGCAACCAAATTTGCCATTTTGGCTCATAACAAAGTGTCAACTTTAGATCGCTATAACTTTTTAGTTAGAAAAGTAATAGACTTGAAATTTGGATATGATATCAACCAGGTTACTGAACAGTTTTTCAGCAAGTTTCAAGTCAGTTAGCATCATAATCAAATAAATATGGAGAAATATGTATTTTGGCGCAATTCATATTTTTGAAAAAAATTGTAAAAAATCACCTTTTTTGCTCAAAATATTTATGCAAATCATCCCGAAACCTATTGAACTAGGTATCATCTTGTAGGAAATTCATTTGTCTTTCATATGACACCTTACACATGGTAAAATGAGGTGTTGTTAAAAAGTAATCCCCAGAATTGTACAACAGTAGTTATACATGGCGGCCATTTTTCAAAATGGCCGCCATTTTTTTCCAGTAGCAAATTGCAAAGGTTGTCCACCTAGAAATTGTGCAGGGAGGTCCCCCGAACACGTTGAGACCATCCAACCTTTTACAACACGCCATGTCTCAAAACCCCCCAAATTGGGGTTTTGCCCCCTAGGTAAATACTAATTGAAGATGAAGGATTAAATTGTTGTAATGTCAAGTTCATTTAAGATACTTGATTTGAGAGAGTGAGTGAGAGAGAGCTAGAGAGAGAGAGAGAGAGAGGGGGAGAGGGGGGGAGAGGGGAAGGGAGAGAGAGAGAGAGAGAGAGAGAGAGTGATTGACACTACTCTTAATTTCAACTGGATCATCAAGTCCGTACGTAGTCATCAACCCCTACCTACATAAACAGAAGAAGAATTCATACTAAGGATGATATGAATCTACTACCAATCATCTCTTTGGAACCAGAAGGGCAATAATTCATATAATAATGCACACCCTTCTAGCTCCACACAGACAAAATGGTTCAGACAGAAACTAATACAATATTTGTTTCAGGGGAAAAGGGTAAATCGTTGTCCTAAGTTCATTCAAGATATTTTGATATTTCAAAGAAAAGAGATTGACACACAACTCTTTGAACTGGATCATCACCGTCTCAGTTTTCACCCATTTTCCGCACAAACAAATTATGAAAAAGTATGTCATAACAAGTAGCAGATTGATAAAAATGGAGGCGCTAGTGCAGTTTCGTATCCATTTTTTTAGCAGTCTCATATCCAATCTTAGCAAAGGAATTTTATCCCAATTTTTTACTAATTTTAATCATAATCATATATTGCAATTTCCACCTGAATTTGGATCACATCCGTTATCGGAATCCTCCGTTTAGGGCTCGATGTCGACGCGTCGCCAGTACCGTCTCTACGCTTTGCTCTGCACCTCAAACTGAAGCTATCAGTCAAAATTATGCAAACTTCTCGTATGGTTTTATGCGCATGGTATCGTGCAGCGCGCGCGTAATACCATAAACCATACGAGAAGTTTGCATAATTTTTACTGATAGCTTCAGTTTGAGGTGCAGAGCAAAGCGTAAAGACGGTACTGAGCGACGACGCCGACATCGAAGCCCTAAACGGAGGATTCCGATGTCGGATGTGATCCAAATCCAGGTGGAAAATGCAATATATGATTATGATTAAAATTAGTAAAAAATTGGGATAAAATTCCTTTGATAAGATTGGATATGAAACTTCTAAAAAAATGGATACGAAACTGCACTAGCGCCAAAATGGATGTAGAATCTACAAATGTTTTAGACAGAAACATGTGCAATATTTATTGAATGGGAAGGGGTAAACCCTTATCTTCTCATTTAATGAGCTCATTCAAGATATTTTATATATGAAGATGATTCAACACAAATGTCTGAATTGTTTTTATTCAACTCAGAGTGGGTTCTGAAAGTGCTTTACAACGAACAAACGTAATGTACTTATTAAACAGAGAGCAGATAACTAAATACGGAGCTAATGACAACTGAAATGGTGTTTGTTTTTGATGGATGATTAATTTATTTCTCATAAATTGAACTAACACAAACTTTTGAAATGGTTTGAAAGATCAAAGCATATTATTATTATTTCATAAAGGTGTATGTAAATCAATTTTAAGCTGAAAGAGAAGTTTAATGTGGCAATGACACACATGTAAGCACATTTTAGTTCAATATCAATAAAATTTGTCCCATTCTCTTGTTCTTTTATTTCAAATTTCTCAGTGATGTAGATGACGAGAGGGCCAGGAATAAGGAGATAGTTGAACTGAAGAAGAGAGAAGCACAAGCTGCAGTAAGTAATAGGACTCTTGTAATACTAGTCAATGTGCATGGTGAACTATTTACACCTATCGTACATAATAAATGTTACCTGTATTTGATTATGTGTTTTTAAATAAAATGCTTTAACTTTTTTTCTTTGTTGTCATGTGAAGAAAAATCCCTCATGAATCTAATTATTTGGATTAGGGCACATCATTTTATAGGAGGAGGAAAGGTTTACTCAAACATATTGCATGGTTTTGTCAGAAAATGTGTTCTATGTATTATCAGTTGAATTCTCGAATGCTTGATAAGACAACTTTGTGTTTGTAGGTCAGGCTCATGGAAGAGATGGTAAGACGGATCATAGAGTTTGAGACGAGTCGTCAAGGTATGATCATCGTAGAAGCCTGGTACGGCAAGCTGATTACGACGAATAACTCTGTTGATGATGAGCAGGCGAATGGTTTAGTGATTGATGTCAAGGTACCTCTACAATGCCAGGTCAAGGATTCAAAACTCATCCTGACAGATGCTGCCAAGGTAGGAATGTTGATAGCGTCATTATCTTCAAAGTCCATTTTCCCTTTTGGAGGTTACTTATTTATTTTATTACTTATTTTTTCATGATGTGATTCACTTTGGAAAAAATGACACCATCCTCTCATCTACCAAGTTACTGCATATTTATTACTTAATGCTCGTAAATTACCTCAAAGTACTTTATAAACTATTTTTGATTACTTTATTATATATTTTGTCAACTTTCATTATTAATGCACAATATTTATAACTAATAAATGGGTTCTTCTATGGCACTCCTTTCTATCAGACAGAACACTCATGTAGTCCTGTTGCTCCAGTAATGCAAAGTAGTTATGTGAATTAAAGTGAAATTTTGTGCAAAAAAATGTCAAAATATGTAGGTGAATAAATGTAGGACTTCCACAGCATACCATAGATTGTGTATGTTGGAAACACATCAAATTTTATTTCATTTTCCCAAACTAATCCTATTGAATCAACTTTTATTCTTGTAGGCCAGTCTTCCAGGTTTCTATGATCCGTGTCCAGGAGAGGAGAAACAGCTCAAAGTACGCTATGAATTCCGTCAAACCCTACATGAATGTACCATCGATGATACAGAACAGCTAAGGATACCAAGGCAATGTAAGTAACTATTCTAAGGAATCATTGCTGACGGTGAATTACCGTTCGGTCTACAACCAATTCCCATTTTGTTAAATGCCCATTTTGTCTAACATCCACAAGGTCAAATAATCATTTGATGACTATTATTATTTATGATTAAATGATTATTAGACCATATGGATAGTAGAAAAAATGGGCATTAGACAAATTGGGAATGAAACTGACTGGAAATTACACTAAATGAGCAATAGACCAAGTGGGTAGTAGACTCATTGGAGATTAGACCAAATGACTGTTAGCCTAAATGGTCATTAGACCAAATGATAAGTAGATGGGCTGGGTGTAGACCATATTGAAATAGACCAATTGGGTAGTAGACTCATTGGAGATTAGACCAAATGACTGTTAGCCTAAATGGTCATTAGACTAAATGATAAGTAGATGGGCTGGGTGTAGACCATATTGAAATAGACCAATTGGGTAGTAGACTCATTGGAGATTAGACCAAATGACTTAGCCTAAATGGTCATTAGACTAAATGATAAGTAGATGGGCTGGGTGTAGACCATATTGAAATAGACCAATTGGGTAGTAGACTCATTGGAGATTAGACCAAATGACTTAGCCTAAATGGTCATTAGACTAAATGATAAGTAGATGGGCTGGGTGTAGACCATATTGAAATAGACCAATTGGGTAGTAGACTCATTGGAGATTAGACCAAATGACTTAGCCTAAATGGTCATTAGACTAAATGATAAGTAGATGGGCTGGGTGTAGACCATATTGAAATAGACCAATTGGGTAGTAGACTCATTGGAGATTAGACCAAATGACTTAGCCTAAATGGTCATTAGACTAAATGATAAGTAGATGGGCTGGGTGTAGACCATATGGGAATAGACCAATTGGGTAGTAGAGAAACTGGTTGTTGACCAAAATGCAATCAACCATTGCTGACTATGTCTCTTGCTTGGGTGATCTCATATTTGCTCTGTCTGAAGGGTTAGGATTGCAATTGGCTTTAACATGTTGTTAGGTAGGCCAAGCCATAATGGTTGTCCTACCTAGCTACAATTAATGTATGCAATTATCATTATGACTATTGAAAAATGTTTATTCGTAAAACAGGTGAATGAAATAATTTGTAACAAGGCACTTAACAAAGATTTGTGCAATAAATTTGATTACATTACAAAAATGGCCTAATACCAGTTGGTTGACTTGTGTAAACTGAATTGTAAGGAAGGGGCATACCGGTAGTCATCTTTGAGGAAGTTAAATGTCTTATCTATAACCTTTTCCTATCTTTACAGCACACAAAGTGGATCCAAGCTGAGAACACATGTTTTATGAACTGAATTGATACCATGGAAAGAGGCGTTTTACATTTATACAAATCCTGCATTGGTTTTACTTCATCACTTAATCCTTTTCATGAGTTCAACCTTCTGTGTACAATGTACCCTAAAACCAGAACCTGCCACGATGCAAAACTTTCACAAATTGTGAAGGACGGCCGTTTTCACAGCAAGAAAATTTTACAAATTGCTAAATTTTAGTGCTGTGTCAGTTGTGATTCAGTTATTTTGCATAAAAATTCTGCAAATCTGAACTGCTCACAAAATTTACAAACGTTTCATGAATTTGACATTTCTGGTTTTATCGTACTTGCTGCATCATACATTTACAATATTACATCATAGGCAGATTGTCAAGAAATTCAGTTCTGAGTGATACACTTAAAAAAGAAAGCAACACGGCTATGTTTGCCAAATTTCAAAGTGTGGATGGTACTCCGTTAATTATTGTTTTTTGTTGATGTAAAATTGGTCAACTTTCAAATGACGAATCCCCTCCCCCCGATAGTGGAAGTGTCTTATTCTGCTGTAATCTGTTTAAAGACAGTATTTTAAAGATTTTAAAGAAGTGTTTTATTTTTGAGAGGAAGCAGGTTGGAGCATCATTAATGGATATTTCAGTGTGACATGAATGTAAGAAATATTTCATTGCTTTATGACAGAAAGAAATACAATTTCCAATTGTTTTTCATCATTTTTTCTTCTTTATTTATGTTTTTACTTTCTTTGTAATATTTGACTATTTGCGTTGGCAAGTCAAAGCTATCCTGTCCCATACTTATCAACCACATCTAAGATTTCAGTATATCTGATGACTGTTTCAAGATGATAGCCCTAACTAGAACTTGAATCAGACATAAAATGCTAGTTGTATGGCAATTTATGTTCACAATTCCCTAATACTTGGTAACATATGTTACATAGAAACCTTGGACTTGCTTGTATACCCTTAAAAATAGATCTTTATTAATTCTTCCATACAAGTTCCTCATCATCATAATCATTATCAACCCCATGACAGTATTGCCTGGAAAGAAAGGTTAGGATCTAATTTTTTCTTCAGAGCTCTGCAAGTCTGCATTACTTTTGGAAGTAAGTGCACCTACTCCCTCATGGTGTTTGTAACTTTTGAATACCATACCACACATGGAAGCATTTAGGAACCAAACAGTTTGTACATCAAATTGCTAACACCTTTGAAAGGCATTGTTTCAATGAAAAGTAATTGGAACTGCCGATGCTTTTCTTTAGACAAGTATTCTCACTATTGCAACATGGGACCAAGTCTGAATAATGAAGTAATACCTTGAAAGGAGTAGTCTGCCTTAATGTTACGATTTCATGTGCTTGAAATGAACACTAAATGTTTTATTTTACAAGACTTGCCTGTATTTGCTGTGAAAGAAACTCTACCAATGATCTTAATGTTCTGTTATAATATATGAGAGAAAAGAGATATACCTTTGGTGTAGATACCCATGTATTATCTATTCATACTAAGGCATGATAAATATATAGATCATCCTGCACTCAAAATAGATAATTATGTGTATCTTCACCATTGTAAGAGAAAGTTAGAAGATGTTGGTTATTCAATCTACTCTGGTTCTTCTGAACAACTTGAATTCAACTTCTTTTCATGCTCTTATTGAAGTTGTACGTCATTCGTTTATTGAAAAAGGCCTACTGGAGAATTTACAAGAGCTTTATTGTTCATTGAATACTGAATATTATGCTGATATTCAAATGATATGAAATAATACATTTTATTGAAATCCCTGATTCTATTTCTTTTATGATTGTGTGTTGAGTATGCATGACATTAACTAGAAATAAAGAATACAGAAGTGAGCATGAGAAAATATGACAAACCATTTGACCCAAAGTGAGGTAATTGGTTAGGATACATGTATATGAGCTTAGATGAGTGACAGTAATATGTTGGAAGAGCGACGTTCATGATTAGATAGGAAAAAAAGATGGTATGGTGAGAGAGGGAAGAGAGAGAGATAGAGAGTGGTAGAGAGGAGAGAAAGGAAGAGAGAGATAGGAGGGGATGGACAGAGTGAGATGATGAAAAGTAAGAGAGACATCAAGCAAGGAAATGAAAATAGAATAGAGACAGATTGGAATAGGAAGAAAGATAGCCAACTAGTGCAAGATGTGAGAGAAAAATGAAAGTGTACAGAAAAATATAAGATCAGAAGAAGGCTGCATAGACAAGTTAAAGCAAATAATAAGAGATGAGCCCCCCACCCCCCCCCCAAAAAAAAACTACTGCTCCAGAGTTTTTCAAATGAATATTGCTATCCAAACTTGCTTCTAATCCATGCCTATTAAAGAAGAGATGTAATCAAAATTCAAATAGTTTTTCATTACCATTTCATTTAATGTAAATTCCTGTGGAATATCATTTTACAATAACATGAAATATTAATAATGACCTTAGTTAAAGGTATTACAAAGTTTTGGTAATGGGCCATGAATTCGGTTTAAATGAACATATTGGAAGCATATGCGATTTTACAATATTCAATGATCGTTGTCGAGGTTGAAATAGAGTCTAAAGTGATGAAATTGTAAATAATAAACTTTTTATGTGGTATAGCGCCCTCTCAAGACTGATATTACTTTAGCTTTAAAAAAAATGTTTCTTGACTACACTCGACGACTGATTTGCTATTCCCATTTGGAAATTATATATCAGAACTGCATATTCTGAAATTGTCATGGTCGCAGCTACCATTGAATGGCCTTAGGCGCTATTTGAAATATTAGAAATTTACCGGGAGCACCGGTAAATTTTGATTATTCAATTTGCTCGAAAGCTGAAGTGTTTTAGGGGCTAATTTTTTTAGTGCTTATAATACATCCACAGGGGCATCCAAATATATCAAAAATTTAAAGAATTACTCTCCATCCAATTTCAAAAATTTCCCAAAACTTTGCATTACCTTTAAGAAAAAAAGGCTAAACATGAAATACAAACACTTAAATGCAAAAAAGATGAATAAGCTTCAAATTTCAAAATATGCCTGAAGTTATAAGATTTTCCATTTATTGTATAAATTCTCAGTGCAGTATACAGATGTACTGACGGTAACTGACCAGTATTAATCATTTGTTGTAATTTTGTGTCAGAGAGGCAATTCCATGTTGAAACAATGGATGTCAATACCTGCACATTTACATTAAAATGATTGAAGATCGTGTACAGTAGCTGAGATCATAAAGGTGTTCTTTCTTCAACTTTTAACAGTTAAGCACCACACCTGAGATACATTGTTTAAAAGAAGGAGGACTATTGAAGTATTGTTATCATTTGAAAATGATGGCAAAAAGACGGTAGATCTCATTCTCAGAACCTATTTTTCACATATCAACCTGTCATTCTTACATTTCTCCATTCTTTCACAACTCTCAAGCTTCTCATAATGTCTCTATCATATCAATGTTGATCAGCGGTCCCCATAGTAGGCCCACTTGCCCTTGTTCCTGTTCATAAATTTAAAGAGATAATTGATCCTCTTGTTCATGTTATGTCTGGTTTCCGGTCCCATCTGATATCCAACCATCTTTCTCTTCCTGATCATCATCTGAAGTTCATTCCCCCTCCATCCTCGAATCCACCACGGTCCCACCTTAACATTCTTACGCAGAGAGTACGTGCCGTCCCCTAAAATGTCCTTGTAGTCGTCCTCGCCAAAGAGTGCTCTTTTCTCGGACCAGAAATCCTTTTCAGGTTTCTTTGGAGCGGGAAGCTTCTTCCAACTGATAAGAGATTCATTTGATGGTCGCTCTTTGTAGAGGGCAGCACCTGTAGTTTGTTGGAGAATAAGAGATATGTATCAATAAGAGTAATCAAAAGAGATCCATGTTGATCAAGATATGTCATTAAAGTGCCCCTTTAGCTCCTCCTGCACCACCTCAACTGAGTCAACTCATGCCCTGCTCCTTTGCTCCATTCCTCTTCTTTCATCTTCATCTCCTTCTCGATTCTCTGCCCTTCTTATTCTCATCTTCTCTCTTCTTCTACTCCTCCTCCTCTTTCTCCTCCCTACTTGTTTGTCTCCCTCCTCCTCTTCTTCTTCTCCTCCTTCCTCCCTTCTTCTCCCGCTTTTCCCAATTCTCATCTTCTTTCCTAGAAAGTCTTCTCCTCCTCCTCCTTCTTCATCTTTTTTCTTCTTCTGTTTCTTCATCTTCGTCTGTCTTCTCTATAGAGTAGAGGAGGCAGTTTTCGGCCACTTAAGGCGAAATCCTATTTTTGGACTCTTTACTTCCTATTTATTGTTTTTTTTGTTTAAATCATGAAGCCAATACTATTATTATTCAAACAAAAAAAGAATCCCAGAAAAAAATCATGAACTGCCATGGCAAGATTGATTTTCATTTTCACTGTTTCGGCGGTAGTTTTCGGCCGCATGTACAAAGTCAATAGGGAGCGCGCGCCGTGCGTTCACCCGCTGATCCCTTGCACGTGCGGCCAGAGCATGTAATCCCCTGCATGGCCGAAAACTACACCTGCGGGTGCCGTGATCAGAAATTGGAATCTAAACTATACAGAGATACAGCGCTATAGTATCCGACTGATAGGATAACATACATGCGGTGAGAAACATTTGAGCTTGCGATGATCAAAAAATCTGACTCTAAATCTGAAAAATACTTGAAATACAGCTCATTTTATGGGACCCATATTCCTTACAGACACGCGTAAGATATTCCATTTTTCAGATTCGGGTAGTGGGACCGCCGATTACATCGCTAAAATGTGATATTTAAGGATACATTTTCCATTGCAAATGTGGTTCTCTGGTGACTCTGCCATGTTATTGTATGTGTGTGATGTGTGATATGCTGTTATGCAATGTATTTTAAAGGATTTTACCATGCATCCAACGGACCGGCCGAAAACTGCCTCCTCTACTCTACGTTCTTATTGAAGATATTTTGGCTTAACTTTAGAATACCCCAGCATTTATAGGGTTTGTACATGAACATGAATTTATATGAATGTACAGGAATTTAGCTTCATTGTGATAATGTGAAGCGTTGTGAAACGTCTGGACTGGTCAAGTTTTGGCGGTGGGGTTATTCTAAAGACAAGTTGCTCCTTTCTTTCTTTCTTTATCTATTTCTTCTTCTTCTTCTATAGTATAAGTCTATCTCCCTCCTTCTCCTTCTTCTTGCGATGCATATAATATGATGAATGCGGAGGGGAAACAAATCACACTGCATGCACTGCGCATATGCATTATTCCCATCAACATGTCATTGAAATTTGAATTGCATGGATGGGCCATGTGCAGGATGTGCATAGGATCCAGTGAGATTACCAATACACCAAATCAAACGGTTGGGACCACACCAAAATTATGCACGTTTTAAGAGACAGAATATTCGTTCAAACTCTATGTTACTCACCGGAATAAATCATTCTCGTGCACTTAAATCCTGTCCTCTGATGCAGGCAGTTGAAATGGAGAAGTCTTACAAAATAAGACGACATTTTACGCCTTCAGATCGTGTAAACTTTCAAATTTGATTTCACAAATGATGGAGTTGCCAGTTGGACACCCAAACAGTTTCAAATTGACTCGTCAAAATCTTAATTACGAAGTGTTGACTTTAAATTAATTGCAATTTTATAGATAGTCATGAACTTCTCAGAGTTATTCAAACAAAGTGGCCATCTTTCGAAATTTTCACCGGATGGACAATGCTTGGTAAGTTATAATTTTCCCGGAAACATTGATGATTAGTCTCTGAAACCTTAATGTGTTGTCCCATGTACTAAAATTTATGTTTGTACTGATGATTGGCTCTAAACGTTTAAACGTTTAGAGCCAATCATCAGTGGATATCACCAAATTATGCTAAAAGGTCTAACTTTAGGAGGTCTGAATTGAACAAAATTGCCCATTCGACTGTCGAAATTATGAGCTCTTTGTGATGGTGCTATTGAGTTTTGTTTTGTGTTGTTTTGTTTTTCCATTTGTAATTGTAGTCTACGACTTAGACAGAAAGCTTCAGTCTCTGATATCGACGGTTGTTACGCTGAGATTGCATCTGGCTCCTCTGACCGCCTCTATACATAGACTGAAGTACTGCGTATGCAGTAGTGTGCGGAACGAATGGTTCGGTTCGGCCGGACCGCGATGAATGAGATATGCAACGAGTTTTTCACTCTTTACGTCTTCATATATCCACTTTGGCTGCAATATTACACTGAATCTAAATAGCCATAAGAAATGACCCGAAATATATACTTTGACTTACGATAGCTTGCTCATTTAGATCCTAAATTAATGATTAATCCGCGAAAGTCTTGTAGTCAACATGATTTGTTGTCAGCCATCTTGGTTTGAGTTGATGAATTTCATTTTTTCCTACGAACGTCCAATAGCTACGTATGAGTCAGCCCGGCTTGAGCCAGTGATGTTTGAATATTCATAAGCCCAATATCAAACACGTGCTCTGATTGGCCATTGGGCTTGTTTTGGTCGGTTGACCCGAAATATATCGGGCGGGTCATGTCATAGATTACCAGTTCGAATGCATGAACGTACCGTTTCCTTGGTTCTGAGATTAAAAATGGATAACTCATATATGTAAGTCCGTAAATTTTGCATTTGCAAATAGGTAATAAAACTTTGAGAACTGTACATAGGAGAACAAAAATACATAGTATTTTTGTATCTGATTTATAAATCAGAAAATTAGATCTAAATAAGGAAAATCGTGGGAGAAAGTTTCGGGGTAACAAGTGCTGCACAATCGGCTCAATCTCTCCCCCCGTTGCGAGTCGTATTGGTTACCGTCTGTGTATGGGGAATGTCAACAAATGTCAGTTTTATTAAAGAATGACCCATACCAGACGGTTATTTCTGTCTATCTACGACTCTACCTTTTTGTTTTGTTTTTGCTTGTTTGTTTATGACAATATTATGAGTACTATGAGTCTGACTATGACTTATTTTATGTTTGTTTGTTTTCTTTTGTTTTGTGAGAGGGGGGAGTGGAGTGGTGTGGTGGTGCATTTGATGAGCATAATTTACAGTCCTATCCTTGTGGAAGTTGTGGTATAAATACTCCAGTCTTTATCACAATGAACATGCTCAAAATGATGGAAAGTTCGGAAAAAAAGATGATGTGGATTTATTCAAAGGATAGTGTTTTGTGTTATTGGTGCTCCAACACAACAGAGATACCCACAATTGCCAGTGACAATATTCTACATTGACTTGTTTGAAGTTGCTTCATTTTTGTTTGGATTAGCATCATCTTATATTCTTATTCAAGCATTTGTTAGTGTTACCTGTTTATATATTTATCTTGCAATTTAATTGCTGAAAAATATAAGTTGGAAACTTATCACAATTATTAAGTACAACAACAAAGTCTACACTATTTTACTTCCTTTTTTTCCTGTACTTTAATACACATTAAAATGAAACGTCTTTGTTCTTTCATCCATTACAGGCCAGTTGTGTCCAATATCGACTAATTGTACGAGATGTTCACACACTACAGATCCTTCAGCTTTACACATGTCTTGATGCAATCCAATGTTTGGAGGTTAGTATTTTGGTTTTACAGGGATGTCTTTTCACTTGATAAGAATATCGAGAGTGAAAAACATATGCAAATTGATAGCTAGCTTCAAATTTTAATGCAAGGTCTTCTGTGTAGACAATGCAGAGTGTCTAAATTTTATAATCTTCAGGATGATGGAATATTTAATATCTATTGCTCATTTTCTTTCATATTGTGTAACTGTACAGTGAAGTTAGTTTGTTTTGAATATTCTTTACATAATTTGTTTTTTAATTTATTTTCCTCTGTGCCTGTTTTGTATTGTTGTACATGTACATGTATTCATGTGCTTTGGGGTTATGAAAGAATAGCATCAAAGTGGAATGATAATATTAATCAGTGTAAAATGCTTAGAAACATACACCAAAGTATCGAAATTTCACTAATAATGTTATTATAATTATTTGTGTGTTGACACAGTTTAAGACTATGCAATATTGATGATAGAATGTGGAAAAGTTACAATTTTTCTCTGCCATAATTGTTTTGACAGTGGTCATCAGATTCCAAGTTCCTCTTATGTGGAATGTACAAGCGAGGGATAGTACAGGTAAGTGTGTCAAAGACCGCAGATAAAGAAAGGGAGATTATATTGTTTTGATTCTATGATGCTAGTTTGAATGATGTATCTTTGAAGCCTTTCAGTTTCCTTAGCTAGCCATAAGGAACCAAACTTTTTATTTTCATTTTACTTGACAATATGTTTGATAGAATGCTTCCTTACTTGTTTAAAGTTGTATCAATTGGAATTTTGTTCTAAAATATAATTTTTAAAGTTAATTGAAATTCAAGCATCATAGATTTTCAGACAATGTCACCTTTGACCTTTCTATCTTGCCAATAAGTTCTTAAGGTCAAATACTGAAAGGGAATCTTAAACTTTTGCATTGAAATTAGAATTTACTAGGATTTGCAGAGACATATACCATGCATGTGTGCTGAGGCATGATTGGTGGACAATGTAGGAATCATTATACTCGTAGAAGGTTTCGAGATGTTACATACATGTAAATAAGCCAGTGTGCATGGTTTCTCTCAAGGTTGCTTACTTGGTTCACATCTATCCTTTCCTCTGTAGGTATGGTCATTAGAGCAGCCTGAATGGACATGCAAGATAGACGAAGGGTCAGCTGGACTGGTCAGTGTGAGATGGAGTGCTGATGGACGTCATATCTTGACCACAGCTGAGTTTAATCTGAGGATCACCGTATGGTCATTGGTCAATCGATCAGTCTCCTATATCAAGTATCCTAAAGAGGCCAAGCAAGGTGTGTTTTATTTCCATCTTAAGATACTTATTGCATGTCTATGCATGATCATGATAAAGTGTACTGTTGTGTTTCTTCATGCAATAGAGCTAAATGTACATGTAAGTGTAACCATATTCTCAGTGCTAACCAGCACTAACAATTAAGATAATCAGTATATTTGTAATGTTTCATTTTCAGTTAGGGTATGTATAAAAGGAAATCATTATAATTATATTTCAGTGGTTTCCCTGATCGTAATCTGATATGGATAGACTACATGTTGCATCCTAAGCAGGGCTCTACACTAGCTTTTCTAAGAAGGGGGTCCAGGGACCCGTTTCACAATAGTTGTCATCAGTGACAAATGACAGTTTTTGTTATAAGCTACTGAAATCCTTGCCTTTGATTGGCTATCAGCAGATTTGTCACTGATTGTTGTCATTTGTCATTGAAATAAAGGCTTTGTGCAACGGGTCCCTGGTTGAACTTTTTAGAGTCTATGCAAGAGAGCAATATGCAAACATTTCAAAGTCTTTTTGATCCAGACTAAATTTGTAGGTGGCCATGTGTCTCGTTTGCATGTCAGTGTTGAGCCCTGATGTGAAGCTTTGAAATCAGCAAAACTTTTCATGATTTTTTTGTTGCAATTGATGAATAAACCATGCATTTTGTCTGGGTTACATTTTGAATTTAAAGCCTAAATCCATGTTAAATGGTATTGTACTTCCAGGAATGCATTTCACTAAAGATGGCAAGTACATGGCATTGGCTGAGAGGAGAGACTGTAAAGATTTCATCAGTGTCTTTGCTTGTAATACATGGCAACTTGTCAAAGTAAGAAGTTATATTAACATATAAGGAGTTGTATTTTAAGTCTCTGTGTTTCACAGAGAAAAGATGTATTGTTTATATTCACAATAATATTGGATTTACGATTATTTTTAGTAGATGATGTACTCTGTATTAATAAGACTTGTACAATAAATAATTGTATTTATGTAATCTGTGTTAATTAGAACAATATAGGACCCATTTGAACAACAATGTACATATAGTTTATATGTTTTTAAATCTCCTGGCTGTTTATCAAATTGGTGGACTACAATATTTAAAATGCACCTTTATTCAATGGTTTCCTCCATTTTCCTAGCATTTTGAGACAAATACTCGAGACCTAGCAGGGTTAGAGTGGTCTCCTGATGGCAGAGTACTCTGTGTATGGGATTCATTACTAGAGGTAAGAAGCTTGGTAAAGATTTGATATGTACTCTTGATAAGAAAGGACCAGTTATCTTATTATACTTGCACTCATAATAATTATTCTAAAGCATCTAGGAAGAAAAGTTTGAAATGTAATTTAAAAACTGGGTAATTACATGTATTTTACATAATGAAAATATCTCTTGGCAAGGAGAATTTAGGATGAGTGCCCAGTAGGGGTGCTATACAAGAAGCCATCATCAGCATCATCATCACAGTTATTTTGCACATTTTAATGAATATATATTTTGCAAAGTTATGTATTTTTATGTTCGTCATATTTTAGATAAATTGTGGGTCTTTGATTCTTTACAGTATAATCTTCTTTTGCATTCATTAGATAGCTTGTGGCAACAATCAAACTGCATGGTCATATATGCATTAATGTATCATTATCAGCATTATCAGCACAATATCATAATATTGAAACCCACCTCTATCTAACTTGTGCCACTCTTTTGTTACAGTACAATCTTCTACTCTACTCAGTCGATGGACGATGCATTGCAACATTCAAAGCTTATGAGTATGCACTGGGCATCAAGTCTGTTTGCTGGTCCCCTAGCAGTCAGTTTCTTGCCATTGGTAGCTATGATCAAAAGGTAAGCAAAACAGGAGCAGCATACATCCCATTCAGTCTCTGATATAGAGCATGATTGTACCTTAAGTGTTCAATTTGCCAAACCTGTCCTTAGATATGGTGTTTCCTCAATGTATGATAGATATCATTATCTTCATTTACTTAAAATGCATATAAAAGTGCATATAATAAAAGTCAAGGTTAGAAAATTGAAGTAAACATGATATAAACAAAATACAAAATATTCACACAAACAAACAGAGTTAAGTAATATTGCAATGTCTTCAGGGAGAGAAGTAAAACATAACAATGATACAATGTAGTTTTGCAAGTAAATTTTTTTTTTTGATTAAAAAGAAGGAAAAAATGCAATCTTATTTGAACAAAAACCCTCCCCCCCCCCCTAACCCCATGTCTCGATCAGGAGGAAAGCGTCACCATCCATGTACAACAATTAATATGCCTTTTAATCTATTGTATGTGTTTGTTATATTCAATATTACTTTCTATAAACTTTCCATAAATCCTAGAGATCATACCATATGGTTAACCCATTGAATACTAATCCCAAGATAAGCAGAGTTGGAGTACATGGAAATGCATGTTAATATACCCCAACCAAATTATATCCTATGTGTTAATGCAGAATGATGGGTTTAGCCATGTAGTTTTTTGTCTCGCCTGCGTAGCAAAAAGCGAGACATAGGCGCCGCTTTTCCGGTGACGGCGGCGACGGCGACAGCGTCAACATCAAAACTTAACCTAAGGTTAAGTTTTTGAATTGTTAATATAATTTTGAAAGTATAAGGTCCTATTAAATGAAACTTGGACTAAAGGGTTATCAAGTATCCCCAATCATGTGAGGAAAATTTCAGGTCACAAAGTCAAGGTCAAAGGTCATTTCAGGTCAACAAACTTAGACTATGTTGTGGCATCATCATCAAAAACTTAACCTGAGGTTAAGTTTTTGAATTTGTAATATAATTTTGAAAGTATAAGTTCTTATTCAATGAAACTTAGACTAAAGGGTTATCAAGTATCCCCAATCATGTGAGTAGAATTTCAGCCCACTAGGTCAAGGTCAAAGGTCATTTCAGGTCAACAAACTTAACTATGTTGTGGCATCAGGCTAAGATTTTTTAAATTGTTATCATAATTTTGAAAGTATACATTCCTATTCCATGAAACTTGAACATAAGGGTTATCAAGTATCACCAATCATGTTATTAGTCTTTTAGGTGACAAAGTAAAGGTCAAATGTCATTTCAGGTCTGGAAACTTAGACTTTGTTGTGGCATCAACATCAAGATTTTGAAATTTTAGCATAATTTCAAAAGTGTTTGTTCAAATTCCATGAAACTTGTACCCAAGGGCTATCAAGTATCACAAATCATGTGACACAAATTCCAGGTCACAAAGTCAAGGTCAAAGGTCATTTTAGGTCAGTAGACTTGGATTATGTTCTCAAAATTTAATATGAGAATTAATAAATAAATTGTTGTTATTTGTTCATATTTCATGAAAGTAAATATTCAAATCATTCGAGTACTTTCCCATGATTATTCTAATAGTAATTTTAGTATTCGATCCCAGGCCTAGTATGTACATGTACATGATCAGTTACAGCTAGGTGACAATATTGATGTTTCGATAATATATATTGGAGTATATCTCATAATAATGTTCTCAAGTAAATATTCAAATCATTCGAGTACTTTCCCATGAATATTCTAATAGTAATTTTAGTATTCGATCCCATGCAGGCCTAGTATGTACATGATCAGTTACAGCTAGGTGACAATATTGATGTTTGGATAATATATATTGGAGTATATCTCATAATAATGTTCTCATTGTGCTACTGAGACGTGATGTGATGTAGATGGGCTCTACCTTCCAATTGTTTTTACACAAAAAGCTGAAAAATCCTCTTTTCTTAAAAAATTTATTAGATAACTTTATTTGTAAATTACTGACAAGCATTGAAACATTTATAGTCTTACCCATACACTAAATCTCATTATATTGTATTTTTATGATACAGTAAATAATTATTCTGATGATTCATAATCAATATTCACTTCAAAATGCTTATTATATTCAGAGGATTTCATTTTCGGGGGTCTGCAAATGGGCCACCCTGCATATAAAAATAATGTCCCAACCTCAATTTTTCATCATATCGAATTGCGTAATGCCGAATTGCGTAATGCAGGCGAGACCGCCGAGAGCGTTTCACTTGTTTTAGTTTTGATTTGAAATTTGTTGCCTTATGTCCAAATTTTAATTTAAAATATGCAACAAAAGCTCACAAATCAACTTAATGAGTAAGAAATAAGAATTTTCACAATTCTTACAATTGCAGTATTGACAGCTTTGCTGATTCGATTGTTTCTTTATTATCCTGTATAAATATGTCAAATAAAAAAATAAAAAAATTGACATGCCTGCACTAAAAGAGGTATTTAAATGCTTTCTCTGTATTTGTTTTTCATATTTGTCTTGTTTTGTCCACAGGTGCGTGTGTTAAATCACATAACATGGAAGACAGTTGTAGAACACAGCCATCCTCCAGCATTAGATACGCAAACTGTGGTGAGTTTATCAAATCTTCAAGAAATAAACAGTTACTAAAATACTTCATGTACATTCAAGTAATTGCAAGTATAAACAGACTATCAGTGTCTTGAAATACAATGGTTATAATTTGTATGACAGTGTGATATTAGTTTGAAGTTAACCGATACTGCATATCAACCTTGACGCTTTAGTGTATTAATTTTGAAATTCTCTCTTTATTTAGTTTCGCATTTACCAACTTTCAGCTTTATTAACTTAGATAGAATGGCAGATTTCTTAACTGTATTTTCTGGCTTTTTGAGGTATGCATCTATTTTTCTTTTCCTACAAAAATACAATTCAGTCATTTACAGTGTACATGTAGATGCATAGTATTAGGTTCTTAAGTTTATATTAGGGTTCTAAAACACCATGACAGCAATTGCTCAGCAATCAATATCCTACACTGGTGAAATTCCTAACTTCAGCCCTGAACCAAACACTATATGCCTGACCCAAATGCAATCCTTTTGAAAAAATCAGCCTAGAGTAATTGTTGCAGGAGTAAATTTTAGGCCACCTTCTATAAATGAACCAATATTGTTTATAATTACAGGTTGTGTACAAAGAAGTAGAGCAGCGCCCTCAAGTCTTAGATGCAGGAGCACAGAAATGGCCCTCTGATGGAGGGATGTTCAGTGTACAGAGCAAATGTAAGAACATGGACTTGTACTGATTATATATACAGTGAAACCTGTCTATAAAGACTGCTCAAGGGAAACATGAAAAGTAGTCTTTATAGGCAGGGGGTCTTTATGTACAGGTTACTTTGGTACAGGTTTCAATGAGAAACCATATCCAAGTGAAATGAAAAATGTGGTCTTTATTGACAGGTGGTCTTTCTATGCAGGTGCTTGCTAAAGCAGGTTTGACTGTAGTAACACTAGCTGTATTATGCTGGATACATAAACCTTAGCTTAAACAAAAATATAAAATATCCAATAGTACATAATTACCTTGTGGGATGTGAGATTTTAGTTTTATGTGTAATGAGACTAATGATTGCAAGGAATATACCCTGCCATTTATGATATTGACAATTCTGTCTGAAAAAAAAATGATAAAAGAAGATTTATATCAGAGAAACCAGTGTATAGTGCTATAGTTATCAATAGTGTTTGAAAGTTTGAAGTTTCCTATTACATGGATTCTTTCTACCAGTTGTCTTCAATGCATCACTACCAGTCATTAGGGACAGAGACATGCCTCATAATTTGAAATTTGTTTATTAGCATATTTCTTAATTTCTTACATGTTGGATATCCAAGGAGTACTTTCTTGTATTAAAGTATTAAAGGGGAAGTCCATCCTGATATAAATATATATTTTCCCTAAAGAATTTGTTCAATCATCCATGCACTCTGAATATAATTATTGTAAATATGTTTCTATACAATTCCTGTATGGAAAAAAAAAATCTATTCCATCATCAATAACGAAGAAAATGAAAGTCTATGAAAATGTATGTACAGGGCATTAAATAGGAGCTCGCAAGATACAGAGTTGCCAATTTGTGTTTGATTGATGGCAACTTTAATCAGCTCAAACTTTCACTGACCTGTTTCTCTCATTTTCCTGCTTCTATTACAACCAACGTAATATCAGGGTGGACTTCCAGCCTGGCTGGAATGCTCCCCAGGGAGTGGAGATTGTGCACACAGTGTGTGCCGGCAAGCTCTGAATCCAATGACCGGGGTAATAATATATCTGTAAAGCGCTTAGAGACGTCCGAGATGTATTAAGCGCTATATAAAAGCTGAATATTATTATTATTAACTTTCATGAACAAGCACCATGGGTTCTCAACTGCTCACGTTTTTCTTTCCTTTGATTTTCTCTTGACAGATGAAGTTCAGCAAGGATCAGTAGCATTGTCAAGCATTAAACCAGATCCAGATAAGGCTAATCCTAAGATTGGGATTAGTCTCTTATCCTTCAGCCCTGATAACAGGTTCATGTTGTCTAAGAATGGTGAGTTCATTAATCTTAATCCAGATAAAGCTAATCCTGAGTTTGGGATTAGTCTCTTATCCTTCAGCCCTGATAACAGGTTCATGTTGTCTAAGAATGGTGAGTTCATTTATCTTAATCCAGGAAAAGCTAATCCTAAGATTGGGATTATTCTCTTAACCTTCAGCCCTACGGGTCAGTTCATACCTGTATACTCTGATTAAACTGAATGGATTGAGATGTTTTTGTTTTACATGATTAGGTGCCAAATTCATATCATTTTTTGTTGTTGTTTTACCACTGCAACCCCTCCCCCTATCCAAACAGTAACTTCCCTCTGATAAATTTTGCCATACTTGGTGCTATTTTATTAATTATTCTCATTTTTCTTCCCTGTTTCTCTCTTTTGTGACATTGTTTGATACTTTTGTATCTCATTTCTTCTTTTTTCAGATTAAACAAAATTTGTGTTGAGAATTTGGATTCGGTGACTAGCCCTTGGGCAATTTCACGGACTTGTTGTTTTCACCAAGTATATGTTGTTGAATTCACATGTTTCATAGATCGTCTTCTGCTTGATTTCAGATAACATGCCCAATGCCTTGTGGATATGGGATGTTCAGAAGCTCTCTCAGGCCGCCATGTTGCTTCAAGTTGGAAGCGTAAGAGGTAAATAATTTGACTGGTAAATCTTTGCCCGTATTAATATGCTCACAGAATGTTAGAGAGTTTCAGGCATAAAGTGTCTTTTTCCTTGTTTTAATGCTTTTGCTTGAAGCCAATCCTCATTATATCACCTGAAATGACTGCCTGGCAAGTCAAGGATTCAATGTAAGATACTTATTATCATCTTCAAAATTATGAATGGTTTAGCTATTTGTTACCTGATCTCATTACCATGGTCAAACAATGCCTGCTCTCTTTCTGCTCCTCACAAGGTATCATGCTGAACCATTTGTCTCCTAAGTTACTTGCCAAAGTTGGTGAACAAGCATTCTTTGCTTCCAAACTTTTGAGTTGACTTTCACATTTCCTCTACAACCAGCAGTTTCTCAATTGTCTTCAAACAGTTAATCAAATCTCACTTGATCTGTGTGATACCCCAGAAGTGAATTGGAACATGGGTCTGAACAATACACTAATATGTAAATCATTTTTACAGTTGAAAGAGAAATTTGCCTCTTATGTCTTTGTTTATTGTCCCATATATTGAGATTGATGTTTGTGATTTCATCTATTCCGATCTCAGCTGCCAAGTGGGATCCTTGCAGAGCTCGTCTAGCCGTGTGTACAGGAAGCAATAAGCTTTATCTCTGGTCACCTGATGGTTGTGTAGCAGTAGAGGTACCGGCTGAAGGTGAGACAAATGGATGATGGTAGGAGTGGTGGTGATGATGATAACGATTTTGATATTGGTTGTTATATAATGGCCATGATCATGAGTAGGGGGAGGATGAGAAGGAGGAGGATATGATGATGATGATGATGATGGTGATGATGATGATGATGATGATGATGATGATGATGATGGGGATAGTGTTGATGAAAATAATGGTAATGAAGACAGAAATGGTTGATTGTAATGGTGATGGTGTAGATAGTGATGATGATGTCGGTGACAATAATGCTGATGATGATGATTATGAATTTATGATAGTGATGATGATAATGATGAATATGATGATGATTATGATAATGTTGATGTCTGATGATGGAAGTGATGATGTTGGTCATACATGATGATGGTAGTGATGGTATGATTTTGATGTTGAGGCAGAGAGATACAGTCATAATTTTTGCTATGTACTCAAAGGAAGTAAATGTCTATCAATGAGTTCAGTTCATTTTAATTCATTGCTATCTCCTCTTTTAATTTACCAGCATCTTTCCAGGTGACGTCATTGTCATGGCATCCTGAAGGTAAAGCCATTCTCCTCTCAGGGAAGGATCATATGTGTGTATGTTATCTAGCAGAGGAGGGGGAGGAGGAGGAGGGAACATGATGCATCCATCGTTGAGAGATTGGTGATGATGCAGAGTATTACTTCATTTTCTTTGTTAATGGACACAATGTCATGGATACCGTTACCAGGAATGCCAGAAGTAAGCAGTTTTAGGCTCTGTCATGTTGCTGTTTCATGCTGTTTTCAGACTTCAACATGTGTGAATCTCCTTTCAGGCTCATAAGGTGAAGCCACCTGGTATATCTACATTCTATACTAAATGTGCATGTATGACATTAGACAGAAAAGTCTGTCGGCTTAGAGGAGTTGTTGAACATATTTTATGTTTTGACGCTCTCCTGCAAGACATGGGATTCAGTGAAGCCAGGTGTTGTCTCAGCGGAACATATCCCTTGTCCCATGCTCTAAATAATTCATATTTAGCCATATGAAAATGATTGAAAATGGACTTACAATCTGCTGTTTATGTTCTTATATGTTCACTGGGATATGAATTGTGCAGCGTAGCTTCAATAATGAAATGTAGTGGCACATAAAGACACATGCAGAACAAAAAAAAACGTGAAAATAGTTTGCAACATGATCACAGATTTGAATTTACAAGTGTAACTTGATATAACTGAATGACAGTTTCAGTAATATTTAGCCTAATCAAGGTTTTAGAGGTATTTAGTACATGTAGCTCTTTGCCCTATTGTTATGGTTGTACCTCTATGCAATAAAGTTATAATTTTTACAGTTATGCAATTTGCATCTGAATGCATTGCCCATCTTACATATCATTAAATTCTGCCATAAAGCTGCCTTATATAACCCAGCTTTAATGTTGCTTTCTGATAAGAGCACTAGAACATTCAAGGAATTGCTGATATGTATATATATATATATATATATATATATGTGTGTGTGTATATAATTGTAAACAAATCTTGTGTGTGCCTTCCATTGTATAAAATCTGTGCATATGTGCCTTATATCTGTTTGTGTGGAAAAAGATTGTGTGCATTATTATAGGCTGTAGAAATGAAATGTAATGAGCAGAACGTACTTTAGAAAAGTTTTATGACTCATGTACCTGCGACAATTGCTCTGTGGTCTATATCCTACCTTCCTACGCTAATGTATTCTTGACATCAATCCTGGACAAAATATCATACCTACCCATACCATAGAGTACTGAAGTGCTCACGTCATATTCGCTCGTCGTCCCAGTTACTAGTTCTAAACAACATTCATTCGAGCAACGGGCTGGAGCAGGGCAAATTCAGTGTTTGGGGTTGGTGTGATCACCACGCCATTGTTAAGCACAAAATTGATTGGAACCAGCAACCTTGACAACTTGGCCAATATGACGTTACACTTCGGTACTCCTAACCTAAACCTGACAGATGTAAAACCCAATCGCACCCCCAACCCTGTATCTTTGACAAATTAAAACCTGGAGCAATTGTCGCAGCAGCAAAGATCAGGTCTATATGTAGATACACCAATTGTAGAAATAATCATATAATGTATCATCATGTTGCCATATTTGATATGTTCATTTCATGTATCAAACATCTCCCAACAGTATTGATAGAATGAATAATATTGAACAAATGATTTGGTTACCATGGTTACTCTAGTATCTAAGTGCAGAATATGAGTTATTTTGCACCAATTTAGTCTTGCCAAATGTAGCATAGAAGTAGAGTTATCATTGAATTTCATTCCACTAAAGTGTGATGATTTTTTCTTTTTTTTAAAATAATTTAATGAATTATCATTGTAACATGAGAATCAACTACAGTCAAACCTGTCTATAGCGACCGCCCAAGGGAAACACAAAAAGTGGTCTTTGTAGGCAGGTTCCTTTAGTACATGTTTCAATGAGAAACCATTTTTAAGGGAAACAAAAAAGTGGTCTTTGTAGACAGGTGGTCACTAAAGCAGGTTTGACTGTAGTAGAGTGATGCTTTGCCTGGGATAATATACAGTGGCTTTGGTCAGCTGTAACTGGTAAAGCACTTGATAAGTAACAGTTGTTATTATTATTATTATTATTATTATTATGAGGTACACAGTGACTGTGCTTTGATTTAATTAGGATTAATTGTCTGCTAAGAGTCAGTAGGGCATTAACATTTGCCTGCATTCTCAAAAGCTGCCAAACTTTAACCTGGCCTATGTGTAATAGAGTTAGTTTGTCCACCAATTTATGGACTGCATGCCAAAGGTCAACCTCTTCATCCTTTAATTCTGCATCCTAATGAAAATGCATAAGTGTGGCATTATTAAATTACTTTCTTATTTTCATTTCTATGAGCAAACTGACTTTAACTTATTTATTTTGTTGCATACATGTAATTAGAATAATTCATATGGAACTTGGAGTTGACTGTATGGCCTTCCATAAGAGAGTGGACTATTAGGCCCAAATTCACAAAGGAAGTTTAGATTTAACCCAAGGTTTAAATCATCATTTACATAACCCATGGTCTTTAATTTGGGCGAATTTTAAACCATGGGTTATGTAAATGAGGGTTTAAACCATGGGTTAAATTTAAACCTTTCTGAATTCGGGCCTTAAAGTTCATGGATTAATACAGAACTTGGGGGTTTACTCTTGGCCTTCCATACATCAGTGAGCTAAAGTTAAGCCAGATTTAAAGACACATAGAAGTCAGCTCTCATGGGGAATTCGACACCGTTCGGGTGTTTACCCAATAACAGGTGTTGCCAATCACCAGGGTTAGCCTTCAGTTTTATGACCATTCGACCTTATGTAAAGCTTTGCTTTTCCCTCACCCGATCCGAAGCGGGATCCGAAGCTAGACTCTCCGAGAGATTAGGGGGTAATTCTTGAGTGGCCTACGGATTTGCTGTGTGCAGATTTGTACTCCCATTAATGTTATTTCCACCAAGTCTGGTGTCAGCGAATTATGGCCTTCTGCACATGGAAACTGACGATCCACTCACTTTAACCCAGGCTGCCTTCAGTTCAAGCATATGGGTCATTGTGTATATGGATATGATTTAATGCTTGTGCCTGTGTGGCTGCCATCAAATGTACTGAGGACTCTCACTAGGATGAAGAATGCATTCTTGTGTTTACAATAGGAATAGATGAACAATTTTGTTGAATGTTTTGCATTTGAAAATACAAATTAATGCTTAGATGAATTGTTATATTTCAATGACAATAGAGGATAATTGAGTATAGAGTGCTTAGAAAAGAGAGAGAGAGAGAGAGAGAGAGAGATACATTATTCCTGTGGTCTTTTTTCAAAATTATTATAAACTGTAAAGTCTTTCGTTGTACATGTATGATAATGTTGAGAAATAAATAGATCTGAAATTCACCTATGATGCAGTGCTCCGAATTGTATATTATGGTGTGAGAAATACAAAATCAAGATTATTGAATTCATTCTGGAAGAAAGAAAGAATCCAAGAGAGAGGGGGAGTAGAGGAGAGAGAGAAAGATATGAGAAGAATAAGAATAAGAAAAAGGAGGAGGAAAAGAAGAAGAAGAAGAAAAAGAAGAAGAAAAAGGAGGAGGAAAAGAAGAAGAAGAAGAAGAAAAAGGAGAAGAATTAGAAGAAGAAGAAAAGAAGAATAATATAAGAAAATATGAGGTATATATAAAAGGTTGACATTCTGCATGCATGCTATCATGTCTTTGACATGTCCATGGTCTAGACTCTAGAGGGAAAATACAAATATTATTATAATGTAAACTACACACATGAGTTATTATATAACATAGGGATCAC
>CP137682.1:854866-992366 GCA_037976565.1 Mesocentrotus franciscanus | reverse complement strand
GAAAAGTATCATCTCGGTGTTTAATCAATTAAAATTGATTTTGATCCGATTGTATAAAGTTTGTAAAATTTGATTGCATTAAATTTAAAGCCTGTCTGCACCAGTTTGGCCAGGAAGGATTAGACCTCCCAGCGTGGTCACTGGCAGGTGGTTATATCTCATCAACTCAGGTCTCAATTAACATAAGAAAAAGAGGATCATGGGGGACCAACTGGCACCGCTTTATAGGCATTGTTTTCTATATAGAGGGAGCAAGTAGCTACAAGTAGTGCAGTGGTGCTTTAAGATCAAATTCAAGGCTTGATAAAACTCCCTCAGATTAGTAACACAATGATTGAACGAAAGAGTGTGTCATAGTGTTATTATATTTATTTTTCATCATTTAATAGTACATACATAGGTTTCCAAACTAAGCCATGCTCTATTGAGGTACATATAAATATGAGAAAATCTACATGATGAATTTCAGGTTAAATCTTATATTCAATTACCTCAACCCCACTTCTCTTTACATAACATTTAAAAGAAATATATTTTACACTGCTTACGTTGCCTAACAACAATATTACGAAACACAAGGTAAATATCTGTTGAATTCACTCAAGCATGACAATACATTTCAATACAGTATGTATATGTTTTACAAGGTAAACAGGAACAAAAAGTAAATGCTGCATTTTTTAAAGCTTTTTATGTTTTCCTAGCTTGCTATCTGCTTCTACTTACAATTTATGTTTTATTTTGTTTGACAAAGTAGACAAACATTTGAGAGAAATTCATTATTTACCCACAAGCTTACTTGATTATTTATCACCATTAATTCCAAATGAATTCATTCCATAACAAAAGACAACCATGGGGGAGTTTCACAAAGACTAAGATCGACTTTAAGTTAGACTTAAGTATGGTGGGCCATTCATGTCATTGGTTGCTATCCCCATTGGTCTCTAAATTATAATCTTTAGATTATATTTTTTCCTTCAATAATGAACTATCAACAAATGTAAACTCTGTAGATTTGAGACCACGATTTGTACGTCCCTTGAGAGACAAATGCCAGTAAATGGTGAGAGCAAACAGTGGCATGAACAGCCTGTTATACATAAGTCCAACTTAAAGTCGATCTTAGTCTTTGTGAACCCCCCATATGTGGCATATTCACTACTCCAATGCACACGAAAATTAAATATCAACATTTAACATTTCACACAAAAAAGTGTTGAAAAAGAGATGGTGGCACTAACATGTTGGTAGCATTGCAGTTTAGATGAGTTGTAAAATTAAGATGCAAAAAAATATCAGTCAGTAATGAAAAAACGATACACTGCTTTGAATCTTACTACACTGTAGGATGTGAGACACAAATTGAAACAGGAGAAGAAACCAGGAAGTAACATACATTCAAGTAAAAGAAAACAAACTCATGTACTTTCAGAAAAATAAGCTGATGCTTTGCCGACTATGAATTCCCTTTGCGTTTTTAAAAAGCATTTTGCTTCCTTGCCAAAACAAAACAAAACAACCGGCTCTTGAAATTCATTCATGCTAACTGCTTTTGAATTTAGCAGTCCAATGATAAGGTTAAATACAAAGCAACTGTCCAATTTCTTCACTTACTGTGTCCTACTTTATTTCATCCAAGGTTCAACAGAAACATCTGGCAGTGCACGTAGGTCAATTTTTATCTTCCTCAGATAATAACCCTTTCCCTTGAAAACCTTCCACTATCAAAAACACTTTAGTTTAGCATCGTGTTAAATACACTGACCATTTCCTCTTTAGCAAGATACCCTTGGTTTGCCCAAGGTTTGCCCAAGGAAATAAGCTGGAATGTTTGAGAACTCAGAAGCAATATGAAAAGTAGGCCTAAAGGGAGACATCAATTGTTGAAGGGATATTTTGTCTCTAAATGCTTTTGGCACATAAGAAGGAAACAAAAGTACCTTTTCTAATTTGCTTGTTAAGAAATTGCATCACAATTCCTGTCTGAAAATACCATAGGACCTGTTCTTTTCAACAAATTTGGCTCCCCCTCCCCTTAAAATGGCTTAGTGATACCTGTGTCATAAACAATGAAATTGTCATTTCATCAACATGTCTAAGAAATTCCTATTCTGTCATGCTGCCCATGCACATGAACAAATGTAATACCAAAAAAAATGATAAAGAAAAAAAAATCATACCTTACTATATATACATGTCAGAAGTTTACACTACACAGTACTGATAATATATTGTTGCGCGGGTGGCAGAAGGGCGTAAGCGCGCGAGCGACTCGAAATCTACTTTTCGAATTATTCGCATTTAAAGATTTGTTTTATATTTAAACTACTCTCCGTGCCGAAAATTGGTTTAAAACTTAAGAGAATAATAGAAATTTCATAGTAGAACACGGCCACAATTTTTTTTCGGAAATAAGTCAGTTTTATAAAAGTTTGAGGAGATTTAGTGCTAACGCCCTTCTGCTTAGAGCATCATTTTTTACCTGAAATTCGAGCTAACACCCTTCTGCCACCCGCGCAACGATATATCTAAATTCGAATTGCAAAAACATAAGAATTAATTACCAAGATGTGTTGTCATAACATTATACAAAAGCAATAAAACAAACAAACAATATTTCAGAGTATGAGTTCTCATTAATGAGTTGTATTAAACCATAAAAACAAAGATTTCAGGACTTGGTGCTTAATTACTGTTTAATTTGAAGAATGTCAAAGGAAAACATATAACTAAAATCTCAAATCAAATAAAGGGGGAAACATGTTTTGAATTTATGCTTATTGCCGAGTCTTTATGCTGACTTATGCTGAGTTTTATATTGCGAAGCTTTCCAATGGTGATGGAAATAATCATTTATGACTTTGCATAGGATCATCATAATGTAAATGAATATTTGGCAAGTGTTTTTCATTTTTTCATTAACATACATGTAGATAACATCTCAATCTTGTTCAGCCATTACTTCTTAATATTTCAGTTTGATAGTTTGTTTTGAGTCACTTGATTTCAATCCCTTTCATACAAATTGAAAGTGTATGGCTACCAGTAACATACATTTACAAGAAGGGATGGGGGGTTATTTTTCAGTACATTTCTCACAAATCATATGAAGTCACTGAGCTTTCTAAACCATACTTTGACTAAAGCTCTCACCTTCACCGTGGCAGACAGTAATATACATTTTTATATCAAGGAAAATTTGCAAATTAAATTAAATCCAAAATACATCTACATGCAAGTTTACTTTGAGTCTTTTGAAGAGCTTAAATACATATTCACCAATAGCCAGGGTAACCCCCAAAAAAAAAAAAAAAAACTACAGCCCTAGTAAGCATTAACTGCACAGTACCAATCTCCATACATTCATTATCCTAATCATTGGACTTCCAAAGTATTTAGAAACTGTACATTGTACATGTATGTAATTTGTATGTACATTTACACAATCTAATCATTCTTTACTAAGAAATATGTGAATTGATTAATAAAGGGACTCACTGAGCAAAATCAAAATGAACAATGAAATGTATGTACTGTTCATGTAGTATAATTTTTTTGCAGACCTAAATGTAATTATTTAAACATGATCATGAAATACGATACCATGTGAAGATACACACATGTATGTATTGTATACAACATTGCACAAAGAAAAACACAAACAAATAAAGCACAGCTACATGTACTAGACTACACTCACTAGGCTCCATTAATCATTAACTGCAAATGAATGAAAAGCAAGCAAACATGACGAACTTCAAAGAATCTGTTCCTTTCATAAATAAAGCTATACATTCAACAACAATACATTCTTATGAATTCATGATTATTGTTATGACTTGATACATCAACATAGCTAGGCTCAGCCTTCTCATCTATACAAAGCTCTCTCTCTATATATAACTGTACAGAAAATTCTTACGGCACTCTAAATTTTGACTCTGCTTTTGAAAACGAAAATATTACTGCAACGGTGCAACCATAATCCTGCACATAATATTATAATTAGTTTTTTTAAGAAGTAAATATGGCATTGGATAATATAATATCCACTGGTACAATGTGAATTAATTTCACGATAACTCTTGCATTATAATCACCCTCCTGAAAAGATTAAACAGTAATAATATTATGTGAATTACATCTATTTCTACATGTAGGTAATATCTGTATGTTCAAGCAAAATAACTCCAGAGTTACATGATGTGACCAACTTGCACAATATATTTTTGTAATATCCAAGCACAGACTATTCTTCAAAAGTTATACACCTTCTACTAATCTAAGTACACATGCCATGAAAGACCAAAAGATATTGATTTTTAATATATTTAGCTGGGTTTAGTGCAGGGGCATAAGATTGGAGTTAATAAATGTTAAATCTAAAATGCATTGCCCTTTGTGTTATCAGTGTCTGTGATATGGTGTAATATTGAGGCGCTAAAAAAATTGCGCTTCAAAAGGATCATGAAGTGTCTCAAAAAAGTAAAAATCTTTGAAAGACCGGTTTTACCATACTCATTTCCCCCAATAGACTGTAGTGTTATAAAAACCGTTAGGAAAACGAAAAATGAAATTTTGATTTCCAATCATAAATATCTTGATAATCAGACAGGCGATCGGCTTGTAAAAGTCATGGGATTCCTGACTGACCAAAAGGTTTATAATTATGATTGCAGTATGAGCTAAATCCAAGATTTTGTTTCAGAATCTAGGCAATGTTACCGAGTCACTTTAAGGGCATGTGCTTCCTCATATAGCCACAGGATCAAGTGTGTATTCCCAGCACTATAAAATTTGATAGCTCTCCTAATCCAGAAAGATTAAGCTTGTTGTGTGTAGTTTAATGCAGACTTTTGTGGAGTAGGATATCACTACTGGTATATTTTGATTATGTTACTGTAGTATCAGATGGTAGGCTGACTAGAGTCCATTGCAGTATTAGAGATTATATGATTACCGGGTATGACATTTTAAAGACATAAATCACATTCTTACTTTTAATAGAGTACCCCTTTTCTTCTTCAAAAAGCTAGTTGTCTCTATTGAATACAAGGATCACTGATAGTTTCAACCAAAGTCTGAAAATGAAAATGTTATTATAGTATAATAACATTTTCACTTTATAAACAGAACACATACCCATGTATATGTTTACCGTGAGCACTGGTTGAGAGTAAAGGCAGTGGAGAAAAAAGCCTAAAACCCACTTATTCTTTTATATGCTATGAGATCTAACCACTACAGACATGTACAAGGAACATCAGAGTAACAAACTTATCATATACCTACTACATGGAAAGCATTCTGAGCTTCATTCACACATGCGTCTACGGTTGGTTATCCCCTCCCTATCCCTGAAGAAACAAACCTCTTTGATACAAGACCATCCATGATAATAATAAGAGTATGAAAGTGAAAATGTTATCATATACCGGTACCCAGGTACATGTTTAGCATGAACTTAATTCAGACTTGCATCTTTAACAAGGAACATCCAAGATTACAATAATAGTATGAAAGTGACAATGTCATCATATACCCAGAAGCATGTTAAGTATGAGCTCAATTCAGACTTGCATCTTTAACAGGGAAAAATGCAAGATTACAATAATAGTATGAAAGTGACAATGTCATCACATACCCAGATGCATGTATAATATGAACTCCATTCACACTTGCATCTTAAACTTTGGTTGGTTGAGTCTTAGAAGCTTACCCCACCCCTCTCCCTGAAGAATCCAAGCTTGCTCTGGTTATAGACCATGCTGGAGAGACCCAGATAGATCTCAAGCTCAATGGGAGCCGCTGTGAGACTGACAGGGGGAAGGTTGGGGTGATGAGCAGAGCGGCTGGTAGTCACGGCTTGCTGAAGTGTGTTGTAGAAAGGTCCAACCTGGAAAACATAGAGGTACAATTATAACAGTGAGAAATTAAACAGAAAATCAAAATGATGAACATAATTCACTTCATAGAAACAAAAGAGCTCGTCTTCCAACATCATCAAAATATTTCCAAGCCAAACAGAAGCTCCCGCTACGATACAGTCATTGCTCAAAACCATTGCTCTAAAACCCCCTAATTAGACTCTATATTTGCTCCAGATAAGTGTTTGCCTTTCAACATCATCAAAATATTTCCTAGGCAAACAGGCACTCCCCCTACAAAGACTCAAATTTGATCCAAGTTCAGGTAGGCAGGCATGCATACAATGGAAATAGAACCAACAAATCATCAAATGATGTTGAAACAATCTCATTCATTGACAATATTTACTACAATCCAGCCAGTCAGAGTAGTCTGCATGATAGAAAGACTCCATGCCACCATCTGAGGACATTTTTGACAAGACAGGAAAGCAAGGCACCATGACCACACCAACTCTTAGAAGAACACTACTGGGGGCCATCAAAATCATACAGAAAGTTGAGCCATTGGATTATGTAATGAGTACAATTTAAAATTATATACATGTACATGAAGCATAATGCCTGAATCAAGGACTGTTCAGCATTAATAGGGCAGCACAACTGAATTGGTGTGTCATAAACCTTTTAAGCATTAAAAAAAAAACCAAAACTTCAACACAAGTGCTTGAATTATATCTAGCAACGTCTGAAAAACAACCTGGTAATGACGAAACACTTGAAGAAATAATGGCACATCCAAAGAATTGTAGTCAAAATGCCAAATCATCAAAAGATCTCCAACACTACAAGACAAATGCCTGAATCACATCTATGAAACACAATGACTACACACTGGAAAAAATACTCATCCTCATCAAATATATATCAAGAAATATGAAAATCAGACAGATGTAGAGAAGGATGTGCAAGCAGCCTAACAGCACTAAAGCACATGACCTTTGACCTAAGATGACGTACGTTTACAATCACACTTGACCAAGGCTTTCAAGAAATGCATGTGTAGGTATTACTGTTGGTGATCCTACCTCAAAGCTACATGTATGGCAAGTTTTTGAGAGTATTGTACAGACAGACGAACAGATGCATGGACGGAGACAGGGACAAGCAGCATTATTTGTAAGACCTCCTGTTCGGCGACGAGGGACAAGAACTGAGAAATGTACATCAAGGTACTGTTGAAAAAACAAATACAACGAGGAAGAGAAACAAACAGCGATATTGTATACCCTAATGCCTAGGTCACGCAAAAAAAAATCATTTTGATGTTAGTTCTTTTCTCGATTTTTGAAATGCATGCGTCTCCCGTGTTTTCCTACCCTCCAATGCGTTCTTGGTTGGAAGTACGCGTTTGTTGATCCGTTTCCCCTAAAACGCATGGAAAATGCAGCGTAGCCATATTGAAGTAATTTCAGATCCAATTCGAATCATGCATTCCCAGAGCGATGTCAGCTTGTTTCTCCCGTTTTCACATCGAAATGGAAAAGCATAGGCTCCACACATTGGTGTAACCTAGGCATTTAATGCCCATAGACGACTAAAGTCTAAACCCGACACTTGCTTTTAAAAGTCTTTGTTCAAAATCATGTTTTTGATAATGGAAGTTAGTCGGAGGTTTAAGTTTTCCTATTGTCAAATGATGTGATCTTGGATCCAAGGTCGGGTTTAACTACATGTAAATTAGCAGAATACGCACCTTAAAGAATAAGGTAGGGAATGTACATAGAAAGAGAAAGCAAGCTAGGTAATATATCACATGGGTTTTGAAATAAGCATTTCTTACATGTTCTACCAAGGTGCCTTGTGTAGTACCCCTTGGCTTGGGGTGGATATATGCACATTAGAAATAATGCTATCAATAAGAAAATAAGAGTGACAGAGAGATAGAGAGGAGAGAAAACGATAAGACACAGAAATTGAATAGAGAGAAGCTGCTGCTAACCTGATAGTTCTGAGCCTGTCTTGCATTATCAGTCTGTAGAGGATGACTAGTGAGTGTGGTATAAGGAATGGTATCACTGAATGGGTTCCACTTCTCAAGCACAGACAACGCACGTCCACTGTTCCAGTGAAGGCGAACTCCTTCACCTGCGCGTGCTCTGTAAAAAAAAAACATTGATAGAATAAATGAATAATAAATATTTCCCCCAAAAAAGAAGGGCTTTGAGAGAAAGATCCACACAATCAGTGAATCAGTGAATCAGCACCCTCCTCAAATCATCATCTACATGTATGAGCAAAGCATTAATAGAATCAGCAATTTGCAGGTTCTTTACATGCATACAAGTGAATTATTTAATGTTAAAATCACAGGTACACCTAAGGCACAAGCTTGATTTACACCTTGTTTCGGAGAGGTATAAATAATGAACTAATAACTCAAGGCCTGTGATTGATAACCAAGTTACATTTATCTAAACTCTTCCCAAAGAAAACCAAACAAAACCATCCAGAAAAGCTATGTCAAACTCACGGTGCAAGTGTTTTCTCTGGATAGCTGAAGTTTCCTTTCTGAAGAGTGCTCAGTGTGCTGTACATGACTCTTCTGTAGGTCTTTATCTGATTCACGATGAAATCAAATTTGACCAAGTAGAGAGAATTGTCCGTTACCGCGGCAACCCGTTCCTTCTCGTTATCCCAGTGGTCTACCTCGGTGAGAAGCCACCCCTAGGAGGTTTCCGTCCTCTTCTTGGTTGATGAGATTGTTCTGGCAAGCTGTGGCTGCTGCTTCCAAACGACCAGCCTGCATGGTGGAAACATGAAGGAGGAGACAATCCATTTTCAGTGATGGTTAATTCTATTTTCGTTTGTTTTAAATGGACCATGTTGGAATGTTACAGGGGGATGTTTTAGAGACCACCTGTATATTAAAAAGACCCAGACTATGAAGATATTTTACATGAAGAGCATTTGTAACATGTACAGAATCATTATTACAGGAACCTGTACATAAAGACCACTTGCCTAATGCCTATGACGTTTGCTTTTCTTGTCTCACGTTAGCAGTCTTAAGAGAATGGCTTCACTGTTATAACAACGTGGTACATGTAAGAAGATCTACCTTAAAGATAAAGACCAGTTCTGGTCATGCGATTGCATTGTGAAAGAAACGTTGTGGAATCGATCAGAAAAGGTTGATCATCTAGCATATACTGTAAGTATTGGTGTGTACTGCAAGGTTCTGGAATCATCAAAATGATAAGAAATTTGGCCCATTCTTGGTAAAGTTACAAGCATTGTACACAGAAAGATGTATATGGGACTACGCGACCACGTGCGCGGTATATTTTGGTTCCAATAGATATAATAATTTACCAAATATATCAATTAGTAGGCGGTTTCCCGGCAAAATTTGTATCATCACGTATTAGTCAAAACATATTCTTTCACATGATTGGTAATGAGAGCTTCCATTTCATTTTTTGAGAGAGGGGCGTTTCCAAAACTGGTCTTTACCTTTAAAAACCTACTGACTATTAATTATACTTTTCTTAAAATATAAAACAATATATATCATGAGACAATCAACTTTGATTATATTATATTAATGAATAATTCTTGGTAGTGTGTTTTCAGTTACATTTTGTTTGAATGTCAACATTTCTATTATTATTACATTGTGTACACAACTACACGTTCCAACAAAATTGTTATATCTTGCATATGCTGTATCACTGAAAAGTAATTTGATTTGTATGTCTTGCAAAAGAAAATAAATTCAATTCAATTTATTTTTAAAAATCCAATACATGTGGACATGTATACCAATCCAGTCAGCAACATGAATATGGACTATATTTGAGAAGGCATCTATCATGCATACTACCTGTCCATAAAAAATACATTTAATAATCTTCTTTCCCTTTAAAGCCTGTCTGCGCTAGTTTGGCCAGGAGGGATTAGACCTCCCAGCGTGGTCACTGACAGGTGGTTATCTCATCAAATCAGCTCTCATTTAACATAAGAAAAGGGGGACCATGGGGGACCAACGGGTACCGATTAGGCATTGTTTGCTATATAGAGGGAGCAAGTAGCTACAAGTATTAAATTCAGTGGGGCTTTTACAGAATTTACCATTGAAACATGTACATGTACATGTATTTAAATAAAAGATTACCAGAAAAGTTAAAAAAGTGTAGGACTACATGTATCAGTAATTGCCTTTAAAAAAAATATTTCTTTAATTTTTTTTAGTTAGACTCTATACTCTATTTTAAATTGTTTAATTTAGTGAACTTTGATTTTGTCTGTAATCATTTTTACCCCAACATTTTTTTGCAGATCCCTATATTCAAAATTTTGGGGTCTAGATGGACTCCCATCTGGAGAAATATTATTTAATATGGAGCCTCGCCTAATAGCATTTGTTTGTGCAGCGACCACCTTAGAAAAATATTATATATTAAAGAACATGGAACACCCTGGCCCTCCACCTTATTTTCAAATAATATGGACGAGAAACTAGGAATAAAGTCAATCAATTTTAATTGGCCTCAAAGAAAAATATGCAATACAAGTTTAAAATCCAATGAATCCTCATATCCTACCTGTGACGCAAAATAGAACCCACTAGGATTTTGTGTGTTTGGTTGGAATTGAGCATTATCCACCGGTGTGGCCCCTCCTCCCTCTTGACCTTGGATACCAGGGTTGTTCTCATCAAGAAGATTGTTAGAATCGATGCTTAGCTTGACCCCTTCAAATGATACGTCAGGTACACCTTTCTCAAGGTTGTCCTCTATGTTACCATTCATCTGACCGTTAGAATCCATTCTGGTTTTGCTTAATTGAGGAATCAGTCAGATCTATAAAGAAAAAATGTCTAATTATATAAAGATGATGATCCGATGATAACACGTACATGTAGGCTATGTTCCGACAAAAATGACATGACAATGACAATCAATGACTTCAATTAATGATATTTAATCAAGAAATGTCTACCGTCTAGCAATCTTTCACGAACTGCAGTGCGTGAGCCGTATCCTCCCCTCACTAACCTGTATGATGTACTTCAATCTGTTTATAGAGGAGGGTAGAGCCACAAATAATCTCAGTAGAAAATATGTTGATATCAGAGACTGAAGATTTTGGTCTAATTTTCACCTACATGTAGGTCCGGTCCTAGACAGAAATAACCGTCTACGTCTGGTATGGGTACAATCCTTTTAATAAAACTGCCATTTGTCAACCTTCCCATAGACTACATGTACACATACATGTATTAGAGGCGGTCAGTGGAGCCAGACGTATATTTAGTCTCAGCGAAAACAAACGTTGATATCAGAGACTGAAGATTTCAGTCTAATTATTACCTAGCCTAAATAAGGCTAATCCAGATCCAGGGCTGTCAACTTTGGGGAACTGCTTCAAGGAAGATCGTATGCAATTTTTTTTTTTGCTGAACGAGGGGAGGGGGTGTTGCTTAAAAAAAGAAAACAAAAATTATTTGAAGTGCTCACTACGCCCTGGCTACAACCCTGGCTAATCTAGTCAATTATGTTCACATCACAAATCACACTCACCATCATCATCATCATTAAACATGAACAGTTGACAGCTTAGCAAGCTAACTTACTTACTCTTCTGACTAGGTCTAGTCTAGACTAGTCTCAATCAGTTGATGATGATGGGGTGTTGTGTTTGGATGCTTAACAGAAATAAACCCGTCACATTTGCCGTAGTATTTAATAAAAACTTTGCATCAAATCTATCACCAACAATCATAAATATTAGTCTTTTATTATATTTTCTAACACAAGTCCTAAAAGATTGATAACTTCTTCAAATCACCGATTTAAATAAACTGTCCAGATACTGAGATAGCCTACACAACAACCGGTAACCTGTCCGGACACTCACTGACTCAGCTCAGCTCAGCTCAACGTCTGGTAAATAATAGACCTATACGGTCCTGGAGCAGACGTCGTCATAGTCACACTCAAAGTCACAGTATTATTAATCATAATTTACAATAGTAATGATAACAATGCGCCAAACAGACTATTGGTATTACCTGTGATCTTGTGATCGTGAGGCGAGGCTGTGTTATTATTTGTTAGATCTAAAATTAGCCTGTGACAGTGTGTGATAATTTGTGAGAGCTTGTTGTGTGCAATTTGTATCGCGCGATGATATGTCGATGCGATATGTCACGTATTTCATCACGACCTGTATGAGATACAACAACAGACGGCGCTATACCGAAAAGTTGCAACTAGCTTTGGAAGTTTGCAGAGTGTAAGAATAGTGAGATAAAAATATCATTTTTTCCATCAATATGACTTACAATAACAAACTTTAGGCTAAAATATACAATTCAATAGAAGAACAACATAACAAATAAACAGAAACGTGAAAAGATTAAAAGATGTAATAAAACATATAGAAAGATAAATCTTTTAAAAAAGGGAAAGACCAGAGAACCCTGAACAACTGAAAGTTTGGAAACAAAAATTATAACTTTTAGGGTAACTAATTTCCTCTTAAAACTATTATTGAAAAAAACAAACAATTCATGTGATTTGATTTGGAAGAGAATTCCATATAACCGGTGTTTTGTGTCTGAGAGTGAAAGAGACAAAGTTTTATAAACAAGCCCATAAATGATATGTTTTGCACTTTTCGTATAATGATGTTTACCGCGATTTATTCGACGTGAGCATGCATATTGCATAAAATTTGAAGTAAGATACAACTTTTATGTTTGAAAAGCAATATTGCACAGAAATAATAATTAAGTTGAAATATGTTTTAAAAAAGTAAAGTTCTTTAAATAATGGTCTAGAGTGCACAAGGTACTTTTTTGTTAAAAGTGAATATAAGGAGCGTAATTTGGTTACATATGTATTTCCCCATGCAGCACTGTTGCGATAGCTTTAAAATGGTAAAACACGCAATAATGTTATGTTTGGGTATAATATAATATGACGTAATCTACCGATGATAACAATATTATCAGAAAAGGTTTTGGTAACATACATTCATATCCTCGATGATTTTCAATTTTACAAAATGTGCGCGTTTTATAATTTAGAGTTATATTATCTTTTGGATTCATGGATGAGTTTGATGGTAATTACTATGAAAAAATACATAGTTTGACTTCTCAGCATATATTTGACACAGTATATTGCTTCTAAACCAGCTTGACACCTTTTTAAAATTCATTATTCAGATTCTGCTCAATATGAGGCTAATTGATTTGATTTATTTACCAACAGTAATACAGTAATACATTTCATAAAATTCATCTTTTACATACAAATTCAGTATACAAGAAGAGAAACTATTGGTTAATAAAATGGGCCAGATGCACCCTGCACCCTGAGTCGTTTTTTTTTTAATGAAAAGATAATATGAGTTTGATGGTAATTACTATGAAAAAATACATAGTTTGACTTCTCAGCATATATTTGACACAGTATATATTGCTTCTAAACCAGCTTGACACCTTTTTAAAATTCATTATTCAGATTCTGCTCATCTTTTACATACAAATTCAGTATACAAGAAGAGAAACTATTGGTTAATAAAATGGGCCAGATGCACCCTGCACCCTGAGTCGTTTTTTTTTTAATGAGCCAGAGCCAGAGCCGTTTTTTTTTTAATGAGCCAGAGCCAGATAATAGCACATGGGCTATATAGTCGAACCTAACCCCTTTCAGCTAAACCGTTAGTATTTTGGTACAAGTAAGTTCAGAAAACGAAACAAAACAAAAAATAATGAATCTACTATTACAATCGATACTTAAAAATAAGAATACTTAACAATGTCCTATAACATGTAACCCTGCACCCTGCACCCTGAGTCGTTTTTTTTTTAATGAAAAGATAATATTAATATTGGTAAATACATCATCAGCAAATTATTTTTGTTTTTCCATTTGATTTGACAAATTTGATAAGTCATTTACAAATAAAAAGATAATTGCGGGCCAAGGATTGATCCCTGCGGGACTATACGCATGAAAGTGTTAATAAATCTGATAGAGCATTATATTACATAATAGATTTTGATGTTAATGTCACTCGTCGTATACCATAATATTGTAATTTTGATAAGAAAATGGTAAAATCAATGGAATCAAACCCCTTACTGAGGTTTAAAATACACCAACGATATGTTGGTTTTGTTTAAAGGAGTTGATTTTTAAATAATCGTGTAAATCTATAAAAGCCATATCAATAGATACATTTCTTATAGAACCATGGCATATTAATTCTCATTGAAAAGAGAATTTTGGTGCAAGAAGTCATATAAACGATTATAAATAATTTTTGTACTGAATTTTTGAAAAAGTGGTATAGGATGAAACGGAAAAGGTCTATCATGTTTTCACATGGCTTGTAAACAGGGGTGACTTACTAAGCATTTTTCGATGTTACCGGTTGACAATAAATTGTTGTAAATATAACATAAATGTTTACAGCCCGTCTGCACTAGTTTGGCCAGGAGGGATTAGACCTCCCAGCACGGTCACTGTCTGGTGGTTCATCAACTCAGCTCTCAATTAACATCGTGAAAAGAGGATCATGGTAGACCAACGGGCACCATTTAGGCAACGGTTTTCTATATAGAGGGAGCAAGTATAGCCACAAGTAGTGCAGTGGGGCTTTAAGATCAAAAATCATGTTTTTTGTTTTTGTTTAAAATAGAAGGATTTATGTCATCGATACCGCAACTATTTGTACATGCATAATTTATTTTCAATTTCTGCTTTACTTACAGGATTGAAAAATACAGATTTTTCTACAAGCATGGTTGAGGCAGGAATTTTCCAAAATCAGAATTATTTACAGAAAACATATATTGCATATCTAAGATCCAATATTTACAACAAAATTATTGAAGTGATTAGCAACTTCATCATGTTATCATAAATATTATTTCCGTTTACATGCATACAATATGGAAGCCTCTTCTTTGATTTGCATAATATTCAATTTCTCTCCAGTCAATGCCTAAAAAATCAATTAGAGTCGTTTCATTCTTTAATTCGAGTAAAAACTGAGGAATTTTATCGGGAAAACTTTCCTGAGTAATTTAGAAAACAGGGAAGGGATCTGAAATATTAGTCTAAATTATACCAGAAGAGAAGTTCAAACTAAAATTTTGTTAACAAATTGTCGATAAGAGTAAAAGATAATTCAAATTCAATTCAAAAATGTTTTTTATTATGGCACAAAATATGGTTCATACAAATACAATTTTACGTGAAAGACAGCCATGGCTGGAATATTCATGTCTACATGTTAGGCACAATAGATAACAATTTTAAAGATATACATGTCAAAAAGTAGCAATATAAAAACAATAGCTGACCTTGGGGGCAGGGGCGGATCCAGCCGGCGGCAAGGGAGGGGGCCTAAAGGGCCCACTGCGAAAATTTGAAAATCGTGCCGGCCGATTTTTCGCTCAGTGGGGGTGGGGGGTAGTGAGCACAATTTTTTTTTGGCACCCAAAATTATTTTTTCCTACGGAAGGGTTATTTTCCACCACCAGCCCCCTTGGGCGCCAGGAGGGGCCCATCTTCTATTTTTTTCAAAAAAAGGGTGTTTTTACCTTTTTGTTTGGCTAAGGGAGGGTCCGCCACTGGGGGAGGGACAAACACTCAGTATACCTGCAATAACGATAAAAGTATTTAAAACCAGAACGTCAATGACGTAGCGCTCATCCGCGTCTCGCAATAACAAATATCGTAAATTTTATGTGGTACACTTTTGAACTGGTCAAAAATAAAAATTTGATGCCCTGGAAGGGAAATAATTTCATTTATGTGTGTGTGATTGGGTTTTTCACAGGCGTGTATCAATCAGATATGATTATTTACGTCTGGGGACCGACCTTAACGTCACCATCCGAAAGATGTACTAGATTAAATAGAAACTAAAGGAAATGGAATGAAAATTGGTTGAAAAAGCAATTTTAAAATTCTGTGTAGAAGTTTAGTGTACCAAAGTAAGCTCTACCAGATAAAGCAAACCAAATCAAAATCGGTCAAGAAATGAGGGAGAAGAAGCAATTTTTGTTATTTTTGGAATAAATTTGCATAAATTACCATAATTAATTAATGGAGACCAATTTTAAAATTTTGTGTAGAAGTTTAGTGTACCAAAGTAAGCTCTACCAGATAAAGCAAACCAAATCAAAATCGGTCAAGAAATGAAGAAGAAGCATTTCTGTGATTTCGAATAAATTTGCATAAATTAGCATAGATAATTAATGGAGAACAATTTTAAAATTCTGTGTAGAAGTTGAGTGTACCAAAGTTAGCTCTACGAGATAAAGCAAACCAAATCAAAATCGGGCAAGAAATGAGGGAGAAGAAGCAATTTTTGTTATTTTTGGAATAAATTTGCATAAATTACCATAATTAATTAATGGAGACCAATTTTAACATTTTGTGTAGAAGTTTAGTGTACCAAAGTAAGCTCTACCAGATAAAGCAAACCAAATCAAAATCGGTCAAGAAATGAAGAAGAAGCATTTCTGTGATTTCGAATAAATTTGCATAAATTAGCATAGATAATTAATAGAGAACAATTTTAAAATTCTGTGTAGAAGTTGAATGTACCAAAGTTAGCTCTACCAGATAAAGCAAACCAAATCAAAATCGGTCAAGAAATGAGGGAGAAGAAGCAATTTTTGTTATTTTTGGAATAAATTTGCATAAATTACCATAATTAATTAATGGAGAACAATTTTAACATTCTGTGTAGAATTTTAGTATACCAAAGTTAGCTCTACCAGATAAAGCAAACCAAATCAAAATCGGTCAAGAAATGAGGGAGAAGAAGCAATTTTTGTTAGTGGAATAAATTTGCATAAATTACCATAATTAATTAATGGAGAAAATTTTTCAAATTCTGTGTAGAATTTTAGTATACCAAAGTTAGCTCTACCAGATAAAGCAAACCAAATCAAAATCGGTCGAGAAATGAAGGAGAAGAAGCATTTTTTGTGATTTTGAATAAATTTGCATAAATTAGCATAGATAATTAATGGAGAACAATTTTAAAATTCTGTGTAGAAGTTTAGTGTACCAAAGTTAGCTCTACCAGATAAAGCAAACCAAATCAAAATAGGTCGAGAAATGAAGGAGAAGAAGCATTTTTTGTGATTTCGAATAAATTTGCATAAATTAGCATAGATAATGAATTTCACGATTCTGTGTAGAAGTTTTAAATCCCCCTCCTAGCCCTATCATATGAAACAATCAGAATCAAAATCGGTTGAAAAATAACGAAGAAGAAGCATTTTGAATACTGTGGACGGACGGACGGACGGACGCCGGACGCCACGCCATGGCATAAGCTCATCGGGCCCTAGCTTCGGGCCGGATGAGCTAAAAACAAGCTTTCCAACTTTTGTTGAGTATATAATCAACTAAAAATGACAGTGGGCTATTTTTAAACCTTTTTGTTTTGAATTAAAATGTAGTAACTCTTGTCAGTTTATCAATCATGGATAAAAAGAAAAATAGTTAGAATATATTGCACTTAAGAATTAAGAATTACATGAATATATATTAAAAGATCAATAATGAAATCACCAAATATATAAACTTGCTCAGGCTTATTTACAGCATTCACTTTTTTCAAACAATTTTCAAAGTCTCAATGAATTTATTGAGGTTTTCTGTAAACGATTCCTACCATAATATTTTTTTCTTATTTTGGCAACAATATTTCAATAAAGAGCGACTCGTAATTGTTATGATCTGCTATATAGAAGACCTCTTCTTGTTTTAAAAATTAGAGTATTAAAAATAAGAATTCCAACTCCACCTCCTCTTCTATATACCATCTATTGGAATAGTTAAATTCGTAGCCATCAATATCGAACACAAAACAGAAGTGGGGTATTATCATTTATCCATGTTTCAGTGAAACCATAAATGGAAAAATTAAATGAAAGTAAAAGGATAAAGTCAGATATTGCACTAATTTAATTAGGCTACGAGCATTGAAATGTAAAATACTAAAATTGCTTTCATCAACATTTTTGGAGTTATTAGCAAATTCATCATCTGAATAGTTACATTTTATAAAAAATCTGGTACAAATTAGTTTTTATCGTCATCATCAGGGTACCACTTCGCCTCCTCGTAGTTCTTCTGTTCCTTCTCCTCCTCCTCCTCTCCTCCGCCTCCTCTCCTCCTAGCTCCTCCTTCTCTATAATTATAGTCCTCCTCTTCTCCGCCTCCCCCTTCTCCTCTTCTCCTCGTCCTTTTCGATCCTCCTCCTCCTCCTCCTCCTCCTCCTCCTCCTCCTCCTCCTCCTCCTCCTCCTCCTCCTCCTCCTCCTCCTCCTCTCCTCGTCCTTTTCCTCCTCCTCCTCCTCTCCTCCTCTATTATTATCACCATATCATCATTCACATCTTCAACATCATCATTATCGTCATTAGGCTGAATTCATTGTTATCACTGCCGGATCTAGAATTATGTGAAGGGGAGGAGTTACAATTCTAAATGAAAAAATAATAAGAGCTAGGGACAGGCAACTAAAAAAGGAAAAAATATAAACACCCAACCCCAACCCTCAACCCCCCCCCCAAAAAAAAAAGAAAATTGTGATCAAATTTTTTCAATTGCCTGTCGGGTCTGATTTTGTTTTTTGGTTGGTAAATTAAACCTTATTGGACAAGATTGTTCATGGACGAAATGAAATTTTGCGGCACCTAGACGACTTTTCCGCCGTTTACATTATAAGCGTCGTCGTTTGAATTACATGCAGTCCCAGTGCAGTGCTCGATTTGATCTCGCTTGATGTTTGGGTATGTAGCTCTAATTTTAATGTTTATTAGTTTAGATACCATAATGGAAATCTAAGATAGAGTAGATGTTGAGTTCTCTCTTTATTAGTGAAGTCGGTTCAAGAATAATGTAGATCTAGGCGTGAATTTCTCAAATTCAAAATTGTGAAAGCAAAACTGGAAACAGATCCAACGTCAAAATGAATAGATGGGACTCGTCTTTTTCGGGGAGCTCTTTGTCTGGAACCATAAGATAGATATGACTTGAAATCTTACAATAACTCGGTAACTCTACAGATTTTGGCCAGATTAGTCATATCCAGACTTCGCCCCGTAACTCCGGCCCCGTAACTCCGGCGTGGAGATACCCTAGACTAGGCTAGAGTCTACTAAAACATAGACCTAGAGTAGAGGAGGGAGTTTTCGGCCGGCGGCAGTTTTCGGCCGGTCCGTTGGATGCATGGTAAAATCCTTTAAAATATAGTGCATAATAGCATATCAAATATCACACACATACAATAACATGCCAGAGTCACCGGAGAACCACATTTGCAATGAAAATATATCCTTAAATATCACATTTTAGCGATGTAATCGGCGGTCCCGCTCCCGAATCTGAAAATCGAGTATCTTACGCGTGTCTGTAAGGAATATGGGTACCATAAAATGAGCTTTATTTCAAGTATTTTTCAGATTTAGAGCCCGATTTTGTGCGAGTCGCAAGCTCAAAAGTATCTCATCGCATGTATTAAATCAATGCAGCCGGACATCGCAGCACACACACGATATCTCTGGCTAATTCAGATTCCAATTTCTGACCACCGCAGAGGTAGTTTTCGCACGTGGAGCTCCGGCGTGGGATACCTGCTCCGCCCGCTAGTGCTATAGATCAGCGGGAACGCACGGCGCTGCCCTATTGACTTTGTACATGCGGCGAAAACTGCCTCGCTAGGCCGAAAACTACCTCGAAACAGTGAAAATGGAAATTAATATTGCCATGGCAATTCATGATTTATTTCTGGGATTCTTTTTTTGTTTAAATATTAATAATATTTGCTTCATGATTTGAACAAGAAATGATAATAAATAGGAAGTAAAGAGTCCAAAAATAGGATTTTGCCTTTAGTGGCCGAAAACTGCCTCCTCTACTCTACTAGTACTAGTACTAGACTAGTCCTAGTCATAGATCTACCTAAAAATCAAGTAAATAAAATATTCTTTTCTTCAAATAATGGCCATGATTTACAACTACAAAGTACAAGTCCTTGTGACGTTACCTGTTTCGTGTCAATTTTCTTATCTTTTGTGGAGTATTTTTCTGAAAAACGAACACTTTAGAGTATAGTAGATCTAGTCTATACACTTTCTCACAGGTTTCACGGCAAACCGCTGCACAATACAAGTGCATACCGATGGTGGGGTGCGTGCGGGGGAGCGCCTGCGTGAAGTTATGTACGGTAATGATAATTCACGGGCGCGTGCGCGTGTGTGAAGTTAGCGGCTGTAATCTCTGATCCTCATTAAATCAATCTAAGCAATTTATCATCACGGTAGCTAACTTCACGCACGTGCGCGCCCGCACCACAGCGTCGGTACAGTATGCAATTGTATTTAGGCCTGAGTCATCACGGGATTTGCCGAACCCGGGTTTGACTTGAAAATTTCGGGCGGGGACCGGGTACCCGAACAGGAAATTTCACCACACTAAAAATCGTGTGCATGCAGCGGCGGGAGTTAAGATTAAGTTGCTGTTCTAATAATACGACGGGAAAAGACAGTTACTGCTTTCAAAACAATTAATCAATTTAATTAAATAAATATGCTTTAAAAAATAAATGGATATCGTTTCCAGCGCTCAAAATACACGAGGGCGATGGGCGATTCGCCCCCGTGAGCTACATAATCGCCTCCGTCAGAGTGCTCACGGGGGCGATTGCAAAATTAAAAATTGCCCCCGTGGAATTATAGAATAAAGATGATCTTTTCTGTCATAACTTTCACACAATATTGAGTTTCAACTTAATATGGATTTCAAACCTTAAACCAATGAAATGGAACTATGGAAATTAGATTAGCGTGCCAGATTTCTCGCTCATATTTTTCGGTGTCTAGAAGCCGCCATATTGTAAACAAATGTGAGCTTATTCACCGCAAGAGGGCGCTATATTTCCCATCTCCACATCAGATTCTCTATGACTGTATTACCGATACAAACAACGGAAGCTCGCAGTGCAGTGCGACCAGTGCGACTGCCGCCACATATCTGCTGGAGCTATAGAGGCGATCGCGCAAGGACCGAAACATGGAGAAGTTTTTCGTCGTGAAAAGCGTGAATCCTCTGAAATCTGGTGATTCCAAAAGACCAGCAAATAATGAACCTCGACCAGTAAATCAATATTGAGAAGGAGAGGAAGACCAAAGATGTTGTGGAAGGATATAGTAAAGACTAAAGAAAAAATGTAATAAGGTTGCTTTTAATGATAAGGTCCAATAAGGGAGAATGTGCAGAACGGGAAGAAACGGAGAGAATGTCATCTCGGGATGAAAGTCGACAGTAACCCCTTTGTAACTTGTAAAGTTGTAAGAGGGAAATGCCGACTTAAATAAATGATAATAAGTGGCGGATCTACGGGGATTTAAATCCCCCCCCCCCCTTGGGTTGCCAAGTGAAAATGTGATGTGCATGGATAAACGCCATCATGTGTCCAGACCCACACAGTATCCGCATCATCATTGGATCAACCCCCCTTCAAAACTGTTACTTGATTTAAAAAGACATTATCATGCACTGCTCTTTATGATCTCCATTGTTTTAGTAGATGCCAGGAAAACATCACTTACGGGGGTTCAATAGCAACAAAAAAATCAGCTCGCCGCTACGCGGCTCGTGGACGATGCTCCGCAGCGTCATTGGGTCAACCCCCCCCCCCTTAGCAAAAAGCTAGATCCGCCCCTGATAATGATGAAATAGCAAAGAGTATCATGGGTACCAATTCAATGGAAATTTGTACTAAAAAAGAGCCCCCGTCAGTACTAAAATAGACCCTGTGAGAAGGCTCACGGGGCTCTTTTTTTTTTGGAAGAGCCCTCGTGGACAAAAAATTAATTTGAGCCCTGATCGTTTCAGTTGACGGTAGGTCTTTTTATCGCTCTAAATTGAGGCTGCAAAATTATGGAAGGAATCATGCCATGTACCAAGCGCGTTCACAAACGGAAGTCAAAATATGACCCACTGAAGACTGAGCAAGTTACGATAGTACCACGCACAAGACCAAAATGCTGATCATAATATTAAAATTAAATCGTAATATTAAAATAGGCATTGATTTAATTGTCAAAATATCCACAAAATAATGGTTTACCCTTGATATTATGATGAAGGAAAATAATCAAAGCTCTTGTGATAACATCGAAGTGCCTTTCGTTCATTCTAAAAATGCGTGTATAACGCCAAGCCGAAGTTACGAGTCGAGTTTTTCAAGCTTGATATGCGTGTTTACAGCCCGTACCATCATGAATGCAGATGGAAGTCCGATTAATTTGATCGGAACAATAAGCATTAAACCAATTAAAAAACATCACATAACTCACTTTAAGAACTACAGCTCAACAAAATATCACGTGATCTAAGGCCCGCGATTTTTTTCTTCTCCTCTCTGCTGCATGCTGCCCTCTACAGTCTACTGCGCTGCATGACAATTACGTCTCATTTCAAAATGATGGCTAGCTGAACTCGATATCGAGTACGTAGCTCATGAAATATCATTATTTCTGTAAGATATTATGAATATCTATAGTATTATTTTTCAAAGCAAATTATTACTTTACGGTCGGGGACCGGGCGGGGAACCGTTTCGACTCGGGCCTAATTGTATTGTGCAGCAGTTTGCTGTGAATCCCATGAGAAAGTGTATATTATATTTATAAGTCTTCTTTTTTAGGGGAAACGCTCCAAAAAAGATAAGAAAATTGACACAAATGGTGTCAAATGCCCAATGAGAGCCCACTTTTCATATGTCTTTAAGAGTCAATTGTCTGGCAATGAATGTCAATGTTCTCAGACATTTTTTACCAGCTTTTACAAGTTACAAACAACACCATTTTCTTTTCTATGAATTTGCTTTGCAGGTCCATCTGGGATAGATTTGCAACGTGAGCCGGAGTTGTAAGTCAGAAATGCCAAGCTCAGAAAAACATTCTCGCAAAGATAAAAACAAACATGAAAAAGACAAGTGGCACGTCAAGACACTTGATGAGATAAAAGAAGAGAAGAAAAAGAAGAAGGAAGACGAGGAGAAGAAGAAGAAAAGCAAGGATCCAGGAAAAGAGATGGTCAGAGAAGAGAAAGCTCCAAGGCAACGCCACGTCTCATCAGGAGATGAAAAGTAAGAAATCTACTTTTGTCCCCAACAGAGCTCTTTGATATGACATGTCAGAAGGCCTCAATACTAATGTGTCCAATACACAGAGGCCTCTGTCCCACCACCTCCCCCCCCCCCAAAAAAAAAAGGATATTCCTGACTCCAAAAATTCTCACTTTAAAAAGGAGCCTATGCATATAGACTCCAGACTTTGTCTTTAAGTTTTAAGTAAAAATACAAAGTGTGAAACTTTCAAATTCACTGAAACTTAACCCTATCTAGCCCAGGGGGGCTACATTTTTCGTGATAATTTTTAAACGCCTAAGAATCTTGCGCTGAAATGTTATGACTTTTTTCTTTCAAGTCTTGCGCATCTTTTGAATTTTTTTTTTGAAAATCGGACCTACCGTCACAAGTCACGTGACCCTTTGTCTTTGCATGTCAGCGCAAAAATCACTCATTTTCGTGATTTGTGTACAAAACATATATGGAAATCTCATTTTTCCAAATAAGAGATAAAACATAGGTTATTTGGTCTTGTTTATAGTTTAGGTATTTATTTTGGGGTTCAGAATAGTTGAATTATAGTTAAAATTAAAATAAAACAACAAAAACAATAAAATACATAAATTAAAAAAACAAAGAATACATAAGAAATTATCAAATCAATAGATTACCTAGAATAGAATAACCTGGCTCTTCCAATTTTTTTTGTTTTATTATTATCCCAAATGGTCTAAAGAATATATGTAATGAAAATTAATGTTTAAATATGAAGAATATATAGTACCGAAGCTGTGACATCATAAAAATCTATTCTTAGAATGAATAGATTTCCTATATGAGCTCAGTGTTATACAGAGCAATATAAAACTGAGCTCCTATAGGAAATCTTTTTATTCAGATGGTCATATCTCAGCCAATACTTAACATTTTCAACTGGTTTGGGATATTTGGACATTATTTTTTATGCTCTTTCGGAAAATGAAGAAAAAATTGAGAAATTCTAAAAATAGATTTTTGATGATGTCACATTTGTGAATTTTGTTACCTTATTTGCATAAATTACCATAAATATGCAAATGAGTGAATTTTTCAAAAAAAATTAAATTACCATAGTAATCTATACACTTCACTTGACATGCATGCAAATTTTTGCGGCGATCAACTGTTCAACGGCCGAGATCATAGGGGGCACCCCCCATCCCAGGCTATGCAGTTTCAAAATAGCCCGGGCTATATAGGGTTAAGCCTGTAGGTGAGTTTTTGAACATTTAGACTCCTTCTCTAGCTATCGTTTTTTTCAAGTTATGTATTATTTGTATTCGATATCTGCTTTTACATATATGTATTTGTTTTCTTTTCATATAAGCAGAAAAGAGCCCTTTTTTGTAGGAGGAAATAACTTTTACATTTATGAATGCAGTATGTGAAGCCAGAACCTATCTAATATTTCAATTCATTCATATGAGTGTTCACAGTTGTTCACAGTTGTGCCTTACCCTCACAAGATTGGCATGACTTTTGTGCAGGCAATGTTTTCACATTTTAGGATGGAGAAGCACAAAGTCTTTGTGATACGTCATTCCAACTTTTTTTTATCACAGGATGGATTAGGATGAAAAGAAATCGTTTCAATACTAATAGTATTAATAATAATAATCTGGATTTACATGTACATGTATATAGCGCTTAATACGAAATACCATCTCTAAGGCGCTTTACAGATATTATTACCCCGGTCATTGGATTCATCCACGCACAATGTGCATCATCTCCACTCCCTGGGGAGTATTCCTACCATATGGACACCGTGAGGGCATAGGCAATTACTAGCACAGAATGCGTTCGTCATCCTCTCGGGTCCCCATTTCTCTCTTTGGTATTGAGTGGCGAATGTAGATTAATGCCTTGCCAAAGGACATTGGTGCCGTGTCAGGGATCGAACCACGACTTTCAAATTTCAAGTCAAGTGACTACACTACAACACGTCTACGTGACTATTAGACACTGATATATACCGTATGTGAATGTTCCTATGTGACAGGGTGGATGACGATGAAGATGACGCGCTGAACATCCAGCCTCCACAGGCTAAACCAAGCTCTCTTAAAGATGGCAGACAGGGGAAAGATGAGAAAAGAAAGCATGCCCGATCACATAGCAGTGATAAAGACAGAAAGAAAGGTGAGTTGAGTTACATGCCTTCATTGTCTCCAGGGGCAAGATGTGGTACTTGCATGCCACCGCCTCTGAAGTTGAGTCGTGAGTTATTTACCAAGAAGAATGTAGGAAGTAGAATAACAAGATTAGAGATTAATTAGATATGTAATTTGATGAAGAACCATGCAGGGGCTTGTCAGAAATTTGGAAATGAAATGTAAACAGTTTTAAAAACATTTATTTCATCACAACAGCATTTGAGATACATTTCAGTTTTACAGTTTATAACTGGAATACATATATGTGAATGCCTTTTATTCAATAGGGGTTTAAACTGCATTATATCTGTTCAGTCGTTGCTGTCTATTGAATCATGATGCAGGAATTGGTATTGAATGGAATATTCTTTTATCTAAAAAAGAAAAGAATGTTTTTGCCACTTCCACAGTGCTTTATTAATGATAACCTTTGCTCTTCTGCTGAATAATATTGCTTGATATCATTACAGCAAAGAGGTCGAGGTCAGCAGAGAAGGGCAAGCCCTCTCGGAGCAAGGATTCTGACCGAGATAGGGATCGAGATCGAGACAGAGGCCGGGAGAGACGTCGAGACAGAGATCGCGATGAAAACAGCAGGGACAGAGATAAGAAATCACGCAAGGAGCCTCAGGAAGATTCAAGAGCAGCGCCCTCTGGTAGTCATAGCCATCATGAAGACGTACGACCTTCAGGTTCTAGTAGTCAAAGTCATCAGCCGGATCTCCGTCAGATGATCATTGATAGACGGGATGATACAAGACAAGTTACAGTCGTAGGAGACAGAGTACAACAGAAGGAGACCGAGAGAAAACCAAGAGAAGGGAAGAAAGAAAGGTAACAATTATCAGAATTACTTTTTTATGAGATAGCTTGTGATTTTGTGCTTAAAGCTAATCTTGAGCTCTGGTATGGGCACCATTTGTCGAGAGAACATGGCTATAATTCATTCAGGATTGTTTATCCTGCAGTAGATTGATTGTTTGAACCAATAGAATAAAAACAACCGCACAACAACTTGCTGCAAATCATCTTCAATAAAAACCACAACTCTCATTTGCACATAGTGACCTGTGTTAAGCACATGGTGTCAGGCTTACTTACCTTGATTTCCTTATCTTTCTATGCTCATTACTCAGCCCCTTTACGTTTTCAAACAAAATCGTTTGGCACACGTCATTTTTTTGTAATCTTGAACATTCAGTGTAAGTTATGTTGGATTCTGTCAGAATTTATTTTCTATCATTACCAGAACTCGAGCTTATCTTTAATCACATATGACGTTTTCATAGGGGATTAGCTCATATCAATTACGTAGAGTTACTCCTCTTTTGGCTGTCAAAAGAGGGGAGCAAAATAGAACAGAGATTCAACAGACCACCTTTGTTGGAAAGTTGAAGGTATGATTGAATCCCTAAATACAATGTAAAAGTATATCGTGATTGTCAAAAGACTCGAGCTCAATCTTGAGTTTGCTCTCTTGACAATTACAAATGTTTATTTATTTCTGTTACGTAAGACTTTTTTATTTTCATAGTGTATCATTTGATTTGCAAACTAAAGGAATACTGCTCATAGACCTGGTTGATATGTTTTCCTGAATTCTTCCCGTTTGTTTTCCAGTGAACGTGAGAAGGAAAGACGGGAGGATAGACATGAAGAGAGACCCAGAGATAGAGAGAAGAGAGATAAGATCAGAGATTCCTCCACCAAGCATGAAGGAAGTAAAGAGAAAAGTAGATCCAGAAGAGATGAACTTATAGAAGAAAGAAGAGAAGGTAAGCATATCTCACAACTAATATATCTTATACAGTTTTAATAATAATAATAATATTCAGCTTTTATATAGCGCTTAATACAAATGTCTCTAAGCGCTTTACAGATATACTATTACCCCGGTCATTGGATTCAGTGCTTGCCCACACACACTGTGTGCACAATCTCCACTCCCTGGGGAGCATTCCAGCCAGGCATTACTTGACGCTCTAAAACTGTTTGACCAACAATGACGGTCGCATCCTACCGGGTACCCATTTAACACCTGGGTGGAGAGTAGCAAGTGCAGGTTAATATCTTGCGAAAGAATATTAGTGCCGTGTCGGGATTCGAACCCTCGACCTTCGCATCTCCAGTCAAGCGCCTTAAACCACTCGACCACGACACTCCCAATGTAACTAATGTAACTACAATGTCATCCTAGCTAAATACCCATAACATGCATATATCCATACACAAACTAACTGAGACATGTACTGCCTGTAATGCTGTCACTCATTGAAGATGATACCTTTACTTGAACCCTCTGGTAATACAGGCTCAAGACCAAGTAGCAAAGAGAGGACCTCAGGAAGTAATCGATCAGACGACAGAGATTCAAGGTCAAGAAGATCAGATCCATCTTCATCTCATAGAGATAGAAGTCCACATCGATCGTCTAGGGATGGTAATATACTGTTGATATTTGATTTTGGTTTCTTTTTCAATCTTATAGGGCTACCGAGTTTACCAGGGGAGTGTTTCACAAAGACTAAGATCGACTTAAGTTGGACTTCATGCCACTGGTTGCTCTCACAATTGGTCTCTCAAGGGACATCAAAAATCTACAGAATTTACATTTTTGATAGTTCATTGTTCAAGAAAAAATTTTATTTACATTGTAAACTTAAGTTATATTTAAGACTTGGACTTATACTATGGTATGCAATTTATGCCCTTAAAAAGTCTTGAACCAGATGTAAAATTTAGAGGGAAAAAACCTTCGAAATTATGATCGTTAGATAATATTCTTTCCTTTAATGAACTATCAAGAAATGTAAATTCTGTAGATTTGTGACCACGATTTGTACGTCCCTTGAGAAACCAATGCCAGGAAAGGTAGAGGAACAAGTGGCATGAACAGCCTGCCATAGTTCCAGTACAACTTACGTCGATCTTAGTCTTTGTGAAACACTCCCCAGGACATATCCACAACAAATATTAGGGAAGTTTTAACTAGGGCTCTAATTTGCATTGTTTATCTCTAGTGTTCCATTATCTCAAATTTTACAATTTATGAAGCTGTTATGATTTTCATGATGTCAGGCAAACTTCTTAGACCCCATTCTTACTCACTTTGAAAGTGGTCTTAGTTAGACCGCTCCAGAGGAACGGGTCTTGAGGAACGGTTTGCGAGGGTTCACACTCCGAGCAATTTTTTATGGCTCAAACCGCTCCACGAGTCAAAGTGGTCTTGTTGCTATGGCAGCTCAGGTCAGCGGGTAAATTTTTTCGCTGAATACTAAGCGTATGTACCGTACTACATGGTTTCGCTGAACGTCACTAGCTCACTTCCGTTCAAAGTACGCCCGCTCACACTTGCACGTTAGAGCGCTCCAAACCGCTCTTAATAAGACCTTCCTCAAGACCACCTCCCGAGGTGGTCTTCTGGAGCAGTCCAGAAGTCCACTTCCTGGACCACTTTGACCGTTCTCACTCACCTAAGAACCGCTCCTGAGGAACGGGTCTTAGTTAGACCGCTCCAATGAAGTGAATGAGAACAGGGTCTTAGTAAACAATATTTGATCTAGAATTAACACAAGGGTAATTCAAACCACCTAAAACACTTAAGAGGGTTTAATGTAGTGATAGTAGCAGCAATTTCATTGTTGGGAAGCTCTCAAAGTCAATTAATCATAGTTTCTTCTTTAATTTAATTGATAAGTTGCAGGGTACCCATAAATGCCTGCCATTGTTCAAATCTAAAATTTAATTAAATATATAGGGTGGTATTCCGATAGCGCGTACTAAGTTAAGCCTGGCTTAACTAGTTCACACTTTTATGGAGTGCCTGTTGTCAACTCATTTACCCTGTACAGATTATTTTAATCCTGCAATGAACAGTGTCAAAAATATTAATTTTGCAATGAAATGGGAAGAAAAAGATAATATGAGTATGAACCGATTTTCAATAAAGTCTTTGGTAGATTATCTTTGTCATGAATATTGAAGGAGGAAGATGACACCTAGCATTCCATAGAAGTGTGAACTAAAATTCTTGTTTAGTCTGGACTTAGTCCCAGCTTAACTTATGAGAATACCACCCATATTCTTTATCATCAAGCTTATAGCAATATGTCATCTTTGTTTTCCTTTACATTTATAACTCTGGTACCATCTCCGGATCACAGTGGATTTTTCATGTCGTTTAATGCAGGTTTACATTTTATATCTTCTTTTTTTAGATAAGAGAAAGAGGGATGACAGAAGAAAAGAAGAGCGGGAATCAGAGCATGACTCGGACCAACGGAGATCCAAATCATCTTCCAAAACTTCCAAATCAAATGAGAGAGAAAGATGGAAAGAAGATAGTGAAGAACGTCAGAGAAGAGAGGAGCGGAAGATGGAGGAAGAAGAGGAGGAGGAGAAGGAGGAGGAGTATGAGATTAAAGAAATAGAAGAAGAACATGAGGTTGAGGAGGAGAATGCATCGTCATCGGAAGAAGAAGAAGAATCGGATGATGAAGAGGAAGAGGATGAAGAAGAGGAATCTTCAGGTAAGGGTGGAAGAAAAAAAATCATCAAGTTTAGGATTATCAGTTTTCATGCTAATGCCTGATGTTAGGCTCTGTCATGACTCTTTTTTATTTAAAGTCTTTTTACTATTCAGATTATATGAAGCTTCAAAATTTTAGGTTATTTGTATAAAGCCAACTGGTGACTCCAATCAAGTATCATACTAATCCACAAATAAGAAATCTTTGTTCACAACAAATGTTTGTTTACTTGAATAGTTCATGTATCTCATAAATGACATAAGTACTCAATCAAAGAAATTTAAATTTTGCTGCAGAGGCAGAGTCTGAATCTGAAGAAGAGGAAGAAGAAGAGGAAATTAAAGAACCATCCAGCTCAGAGGAAGAAGTGTCTGCTGAAGAAGGAGAAGCTTCAGCTGGAGATTTAGAGGTAAGACCTTCAAAAGGGTCCTTTGAGGAGAGTTAGCTCTCTGTTTTCGCCTACAAACTGGCCCAGGCGGACCTCGGTTTGAAACGGAGTCACGCCTTTTGGATGGTGACATTATAGGTCGGTCCCCAGACATAAATGATCATATCTGATTGATACACGTTTGTAAAAACCCAATTACACACATCAGGCCCCTGGCTCTGGTTCTATGACACATGCTGTGGCGACAATAGCGCTGTGGTCAATTTCCACACTAATACAATTCCTAACTTCATCAGTGGACCTAACACTACATGTAACCCAAAACTTGATCATAACTTAAAACCCAATCCAAATCCTAACCCTATATCTTTGAAAGAATAAATCCTGGAGAAAATGTATTAATTGTTGGATAACCATCTATCTCTGTCTATCTTAGAGCCAGTGTTGAAAATTGATCATCAAGTATATTTGCAGGAATGGTGTTTATTGAAAGCCCTTTCAAAGTAGAGTCAAATTGACTTTAATTTTTTGTATAGTTTTTTTTTCTTAACACAGTTCGGTTTGATTGTATTAGTTTCAGCTTAAGACTTAACAACACAATCAAGGAATAATGCTTAGCAAACCAAAAGGACTCTGACTTGGTTTGGAGTTAGGGATTTCTTAATTTGAAGACCACCATTACCTTCTGAGTTAATATAGTTCTCTGTTGAACTGCAATATTAATTGATTTTGCTCTTGAAATCATTGAATTTGATCGGTTGAGAGCAAATTTGTTGTAGAACTGTTTGTTACAGTATTATGGATAACTTTTATGAAGCATGGCCGAGATTTATGTTTTTTAAAGGAGATACATCTCTCTGTTTTTTTTTTTACAGGAAGGTGAACACAAAGATTCTGATGATGAAGAAGAAGAGGAAGAAGAGGAGGAAGAGGAGGAGGAAGAGGAAGAAGAGGAGAGTGAAGAAGAAGAATCCTCTGATTCAGAATCACAATCAGGTAATTTCATTTCTCTTGTCTTTACATTTCTCCTAGAAGCACACTTTGACAGTGTTCCTCTTGTCTCTATAAGTCATTTGCTAGTGATATAACTTTCAGCATTATTAGAGGTATTAGGTAACTTTGCTCTGATTCTAAACAAAATCCTGGATTTAGCTCATATGCTGCAATCATAATTATAAACCTTTAGGTCAGAAATGAATCCCATGACTTTTACAAGCCAATCACATGTTTGATTATCAAGATATTTATGATTGGAATTCAAAATTTCAGAAACCGTTTTCCCAACGGTTTTGAACAGCTTTTATAATACTACAGTCTATTGGGGAAAATGAGTATGGTAAAACCGGTCAAAGATTTTTACTTTTTTGAAGCACTACATGATCATTTTGAAGCTCAATTTTTTGGGGGCTTCAATATTACACCATATCACAGACACTGATAACACGTAGGGCCATGCATCTCAGATTTGTAAAACTGGAAACATTGTTAAACGATGCCTTTAAGGGCTGGTAATTTCTTTACCCTGTAAACTTAGATCATCAAATAAACAGTTAGTGCTGTAAGACTGGTGCGAAACTAACTCTCCAATTCTTTATACCAAGTTTGACTTCCCCCTGCTAAAGATTTAGGATGTCTAGCATCTTTCATTTGTACCAGCAAAAATCAGGAAATGATAGATGACTAAAACGTTTCATAACCAATCTGAATGGCTGTTTCTTTCAAACTGTGGTGAAGTTATATTGTACCAGTGATGTAGTGAGAGCCTTGTATTTATCACAAAACTTTGGCCTGAACAAGCGATCATAAATTTGAGAACTTGCAAACATGCCTCATATCTGATTTTTCCCTTTAGTCTTGCATGTATGCATCATCTGTGGCCACATTGGATTTTGGCCCTATTGTCTCTTGTTTATTTCAGAATCCAATTTATAAAGAGTAATCATATCTAAGTGTCCAATCCACACTGTTTGTTTTTGTGGTGCCATGCATTTACTCGACAAATTGCTCAATAAGTGTGCGGGCCACCTTTCAAATAGCTTTAAAAAAGACAACTTGAGCAATTAATACAGCAATTATGGAAGAGTTTCATCAAGATGGTTGTAATACTGGTTTAAAAGTTCCATATCTCATCCCAAAGTAAAAACTAATTACCTGTAACAGTTTCGATGTCTAGAGTTCAGACGTCTTCTGAAGTCAGCCGCCAAATTGAGAAAGATGTCTGAACTCTAGACATCGAAACTGTTACAGGTAATTTATATATTTTTTGATGTGATATAAGAACTTTCAAACCTATATAGCAATAACTTTTTTTAAACAAAGTGAATAAACCTTCACATGTTTGCCCTTTGGCTTGTCATACTAATGACCTTGTCTTGTCATTCACCACAGAGGAGGAAAGTGAGAAGTCAGGCAGTGAGGCTGATCATGAGGAGATGCAGCAGGATGATGAGAAAGCAAAGGTGAAGCAGGAGAAGGAAACAGACTCTACTAAGATCTGTGAGTATCAAAGGTCAATGTATTCTTTGGATATAGTTTGATAAGATTAATTATCCGTTAAAAATGAGTAAGGTGTACATTTTATGAGAGATATATATTTGAAGATCATCTTTTGTAGTATATGGATTGGAGGTGTCCTGTTTAAAGGAATTGGTTAATTTACTTTTATAAAAGAGGTGTGGAAGAGTGACCTGAAACTTCATTTTGAGTTGGTCTAAGCCTCTTCTTGGAGACAAAATGCTATATTGATAATAATGGTGGCTTATTGTATTATTACCCTGGTCAAAGCTGAGCAGTGAAATAGGTAGCACTAATGAATGAGTTTAAATTGTTCTATTGCTACTTTGGTTGTTGATAGATTGATTTTTACATACTCTGAACTCTTCTCCTTACAGTGTTTAATTGATCAGATTGATGATTGTGATGATACTTTCACATAAGGCCTAAACAAAGAAGATGTTGTATTGCCCTTTAGGTGCCAGGACCTGGGTCGGTCGGTCGATTTTTTTTTTTTTCCTTCTTTTTTTTGGTGCTTTTTTTCCCTCTTTGGACTGATATTTTTCAATTTTGAATGCTTTAAATAGATATTTTTTGATTCATTAATCATTTTTTTTCTAAAAAAGGTTTTTAAAAAATTTAATAAAAAGCCAACCATAGATTTTAAGATTTTTGGGTCGGTCGCAAAGGGCAATACGAGAACTTTTTTAGTTTAAAGCCTAAGTGTAATGGTTGACATTCTCCCTGGGTTTTATCCTGGTCCAGATGTGCATGCCAAGTCCAAGTTTGATGATGACAGTCCCAGCCCAATCCATGAGCTGCCAGGTCTTGTGGAGGAGGAAGTAGAAGATGAGGTTGAGGAGCAGAGCGATACCGAGTACCTCCAGGACTCTCCCGTTGCCTCCCCCGTTGAGCTGGAAGAGAAGCTGCCTCCGTACCTCCCTGCCATACAGGGATGCAGGAGTGTGGAAGAGTTTCAGTGTTTAAATAGGATCGCTGAGGGAACCTATGGTGTCGTGTACAGAGCCAATGAGAAGAAGAAAAGTGAGTGAACTGTCTTTGCCTTTTGATTGATTCATTCTTTCATTTTTGTATTTTTTTCTTTCTTATGTAAATGTACATGATTCCTTTGTCATGATGTAATGTGTACCCTAATATTTTGAAGTGCCTTGAGCATTTAATTAGAATGGATAATGATATGGCGCTATATAAATCTCATGTATTATTATTGAACATGCACTTGAATGCAATTTCAAACTGCACAGTGACCATCCCCTTGAAGAAAACAAAAATTGAAATTGCCAAATTGCTTCTTTGGTATGAAGTGAAAACTTGGATAATGCGCTCACCTGTCATACTGCTATCAAAAAATATATTTTCAAAATTGTGGATTGAATGTGGTGTATCCTCATAAAATTTCTTCTTAAATGTGAAAGTGTAGGGTGTTTTCCCTGTCAAGGTAAAGAAAGACCTACAAAGTAAACTTGTTTTGTTTCATTGAATGTCATCCAGTGTACGAATTGCAAAGAAAAGACAGAAGACGCTTTGCACAGCAGATTTATCATGGTCTTTCAACTTTGGGAGTAGAATTGTAATTTTGGCTTCAAAGATTTAAAGAGAAGTGGCCTTGGACTTCTGAATGTTAGTTCTGTCAATATCTGTGTATGCATGCAAAGCCAAATGTACTGCTGGTTCATGTTTAAAAATTAAGTTCTGTCAGTACCCATGTATTTAAAGATATGCTTGTGCCAAACAATTTTGGTAGAAAATGTATAGTGGCTGAGTAATGAGCATAGAAAGATAAGGAAATCCGGGTAAGTAGGCCCGACACCATGTGCTTAACACAGGTCACTATGTGCAAATGGGATTTGTGGTTTTTATCGAAGATGATGTCCAGTACCGGTAAGTTTTTGTGCGTTTGTTTATATTTCACTGGTTGAAAAAAACAATCTACTGCAGGATAGCAATTTTCTCTCAAAATACGATTCCCATACCAGAGCTCAAGGTTAGCTTTAAGCCCTGATTGAATGAAAGCAATATTGATTTATTTGATTTTCAGATGACATTGTTGCTTTAAAGAGGCTCAAAATGGAGAAGGAAAAGGAAGGTTTCCCAATCACCTCACTCCGAGAGATTAGTACACTACTCAAAGCTCAGCATAGAAACATTGTTACTGTTCGGGTAAGTTTCACATAACCTGGTGCCACTTTCTCAAAACCGTCATAAGTCTAAGTTCGTAGACATCCCATAGAAATGTGTGTTAATTCTATAACACATGTTTCAATGGGATATCCAAGAAGTTAGACTTATGACGGTTTCGAGAAACTGCCCCCTGGTGCCACTTTCTCAAAACCGTCAAGTTCGTGGACATCCCATCTAAACGTGTGATATAGAACTATCACACGTTTAAATGGAATGTTCACAAATTTAGACATATGATGGGTTCGAGAAAATGGCCCGTGATGTCATTATTTAAATTTTAATCCTGAAAACCCAGATAAACATATTCAAATTCTATTTGACTCATTAAATTGTTTGGTATATCCATGCATGTTTGGAAAAAAGCATTTTTAAATTCAATATCATGAAATAATGTTTTTCTTCTATTTTTTATTATGATTAAATGTTAAGGGTTTGAAGCGGAAGTTGTTATATACTGTTGTTTTGGTACCATGGACAAGATTGCTATAGTTGTAATGGACTATATAGAACATGAACTTAAGTATAACTTACCACATTATGGCGTCTATCTATTGCCGGGGGTTATAATATGGTACGTTGTATTAAGCACAGTAGAGTATATCTGTATAGTAGCTGAGCTATATAAATGGACATATTATTATCATTATCGATTATTTCTAACAAGTACCATTTTAATGTTGTTGCATTTACAGGAGATAGTTGTCGGTAGTAACATGGATAAGATCTACATCGTAATGGACTATGTTGAACATGATCTGAAATCACTGATGGAAACCATGAAACAACCCTTCACTATAGGTAAGTCATTCATTAGTCAAACCAGGGGTGGTATTCTGAAAACGATGCCATCTTCTTGTCAGTAAAAGGATGTTGTCATTAAAAAAAAATCAAATTAGGACAAGCCATTGGTTAATGTCAGCCCAGAGCTGTCTGCATTGGCCTTAAGTGAAGAGACATCTGTGCGAGCACCAATGGTTAGCGTTAGTTGTTCCATGCAATTTGAGTTTGTTATGACAATTTACATAATTTCCCTCACATAAAAGAATATGGTACCATATCTACTTGATATCATGAAGATTCTAAAGTCTAATCACAAAGTCTTTAACCATGATGAAGCTATAAATAAGTATACACTACCGCTCAAAGGTTTTGGCACAACGGTTCGGTTACGGTTTGGTACCGTTTGTCCTATCGTAAGCTTTCCGCGGTTATCTCCAAGGTTTTGTTGTTCGGTGAGAATCCGCGGGAAGCTATCGGAGCGCAAGCGGTGAGCAAGCGGTTAGCCAGAGAGCGCGCGCGGATTTCTTTCTCAGAACGGTGAGCGGTGAAAGTCCGCGGTTAGCTAAAGAGCGCACGCGATGAAAGGCTGTATTGTGACGTAACAATGACTGATTTTACAAAGCCCCATGTAGATCTAGGAATCACGTTTGCTATAAATGTTTAAGAATGAAGACTTGTGCTCTGCATTCGAACGATTCTGGTGAAGATAATGATGGTGACGTTTTAATGAAGTTGTTAATGGTGATGATGACGATGAAATCATGATGAAATTATGATGAGATGGTGGTGATGATTGTGGGGTGGTGGTTACTGGTTAGGTCTTAGGATGATCGTGAAAAATTACGATTGTAAATTTGATGTTGATGAAAAATGAGGGAATACATATTAGCGATCATTTTTAGTTGTCGACGTGAGATTCGCTAGAGGCTTGATAATAAAATCTTTAAAATAGAATGGATCAATGACTGTCACTGTCTTAGGAGTGTCGATTAGACCAGAGTTGATTTAACAGGAAAGAATGAAGGAGAGAGAAAGAATGAGAGGCAGGCAGTTTTGACAAAATTTGAAAAGTACTGGATGGAGTTGGAGAAAGCTGAAGATATTATTCGGGAAGGAAAGGAGATGAGGTATCATCAAGGCCAGAATGGGGGAAAAAAGAAATAAAATGATTATGGTATATATATGAAAAGGGGAAATGGCTATCGACTAAACAGTGTTGATTAGTTGTAAAATATAATTAGGCAAGACACGAACACGTTAGTCTATTTTCCGCACAACTTTCTACTTCTAGTTCCTCTTTATATCCATTGGGGGGAAAATTGCAACTGATATCCCCTTTCTTTTCTTATCCCTCTTTTTTCCTTCCCTTTTATCTCCTCTTTTACTTTCCATTCCCGATCTTCTTATTTTCCTCCTATTTCTTGTCTTCTTCCTCTTTCACTTTCCCTTCTTTTCATTCTCTCTCTCTTTTTTGGGGGCAAGGCCCGCTTCCCCCTGGATCCGCGCCTGATTTAACTCATGGGTAAGCAGCTCTTAGTAGTAGACTATTATTCAATTCCATTCTATTCAATTCGTTCCCGAAGAGTAGTTAAGAGATTAACTTATAGGGGGGCAAGGGCCTTTGCCCATCCCGATCCACAACTTACTGGGGGAAAATTGCAACTGATATCCCCTTTCTTTTCTTATCCCTCTTTTTTCCTTCCCTTTATCTCCTCTTTTACTTTCTTTCTTTCCCTTTCCTTCCTTCTCTCTATTTTTTTGATGGGGGAGATGTAACAGCCTGGGAGGCAAGGCCCTTCCGCTCCCCTCCCCGACCTTCTTATTTTTCTCCAATTTCTTGTCTTCTTCCTCTTTCTCTCCTCTTTCACTTTCCCTTCTTTTCATTCTCTCTCTTTTTTGCGGGGGCAAGGCCCGCTCCCCCTGGATCCGCGCCTGATTTAACTGATGGGTAAGCAGCTCTTAGTAGACTATTATTCAATTCCATTTTATTCAATTCGTTCCCGAAGAGTAGTTTGACTTATACAAACAAAACTAAAAAAGACTCGTACATGACAAAACATGCCAGGTAATACAAATGGAAGTAATCATTACAAAATCAAAAGTTTAAAAAGAGTTATAGGTACAAAAATCATTGATATGTAGATATAAGATCCTGCGATGAAAGCTGTATTGTGACGTAACAATGACTGATTTTATAACGCCTCATGCAGATCTAGGAATCACGTTTGCTATGCATGTTAATAGGAACTTTTAGATTTGCACGACGAGAACGTGGACTGCCACATGTGACATCCTTTTAAGGCAATGTGACATCCTTTTAAGGCACTGCCGGGCACTGCCTTATCGTACAAAAACAATGCTGATGGCCAATCAGATCAATCGTTTGATACTGGGTTAAAATATCACTGGCTAACTCGTGAATATTCATTAACTCATATCAAGATGGCTGACAACAAATCACGTTGACGACAAGTCTTTCTTGGCTTAAACATTAATTTAGATTTTAGGATCTAAATGAGCAAGCTATCGTAAGTCAAAGTTCATATTTCCGTTTCAATTATTTTATAAATTAAGATGGAATGTAATACTGCAGCCAAAGCGGATATATGAAGACGTAAAGAGTGAAAAAACTTGTTGCATATCTCATTCATCTCGGTGCGGCCGAACCGAACCATTCCTTCCACACACTACCCCATACGCCGTACTCACTGAATTCAGTCTATGTATAATTGCGGTCACAGGAGCAAGATGTAATCTCAGCGGAACAACCATCTATGAACATTCTCTCACGCTATTGTGATGAAATAATCAAGTGATTGTGACGTCAGTGGCAAGCGCGCATCGGTATGATTGTGAATGCAATGAACTAGTACTTCCGATCTCCGCGTGTGTGCGACTTTTGAGATTTCTACAGATACGCCGCAGACTCAGCGCACACATATCTTTCTGTTATTAACCGTAATACCGGTTAGCAAGCGGTGAGCATACGGTGAGCAAGCGGTGAGCGAACGGTTAGCTAACGGCGCGGCACCGAAGAGCGGTGAACGGCGAGGCACCGTTCTCCGTTCACCGTTTACAGTTCGGTGCGGTGCACGAGACAAAACCGATGCCAAAACCTTTGAGCGGTAGTGTATATCCCTTCTGGCTCTCAGCAGATGATAAGTTTTGTTTACTACATCCTTGGTCCTGACCTCGCATTAGTTGGTAGATTAACACTTTACATAAAGCTAATCTTGAGCTCTGGTATGGGAATCGTATGTCGAGAGAACATGGCTATAATTCATTCTGAATTATATATCCTGCAGTAGATTGATTATTTGAACCAGTAAAATATAAAATAAAGTCACAAAAACTTGCTGGAAATCATCTTCAATAAAAGCCACAACTCTTTTGTGCACATTGTGACCTGTGTTGAGGACATGGTGTCAGGCCTACTAACCTTGATTTCCTTATCTTTCTATGCTCATTACTCAGCCCCTGTATATTTTCTACCAAAATTGTTCGGCACATGTCATTTATTTGTAATCTTGAACATTCAGTGTAAGTTTTGTTGGATTCTGTAAGAATTTATTTTCTATCATTACCAGAACTCAAGCTTATTTTTAAGGTTGCTATTGAACATTCGTTTCCTGTCTTTTAATTTTTTTAAATAACATTCTGTTCCAATCAATCATCATTTTCAGGAGAGACCAAATGTTTGATAATCCAGCTCCTCCGTGGAGTGCATCATCTCCATGATAACTGGATCCTCCATCGAGATCTCAAGACCTCCAACCTCCTCCTCAATCATCAAGGATGTCTCAAGATTGGAGACTTTGGTTTAGCTAGGGAGTATGGCTCCCCCATCAAACCATATACATCTATCGTGGTTACTCTTTGGTATAGGGCTCCAGAACTGCTTCTTGGCACCAAGGTAAGTTCCTCTGATATTTATGCCTCCGCAACGATGTAGCCGGAGGCATTATGTTTTTGGGTTGTCCGTCCATCCGTACATCCCGTTCTTGTGATCGCGTTATCTCAAGAACCGATTGACCGATTCCGCCAAACTTGGGTCATGTATGTATCTTGCAGAGCCAATGAACTGATTAGATTTTAGGGTCATGAAGTCAAAGGTCATGGGGCTCATTATGTATGCAAAAATAGCTTGTGATCGCATTATCATTAGAACCGATAGACAGATTACCATCAAACTCAAGACGTGTATGTATCTTGCAGAGCAACTGAACTGATTAGATTTTAGGGTCATGAGCTCCAAGGTCAAATGGTCATACATGTTTATGAAAAAAAGCTTGTAATCACGATATTCTGAGAACATGTTAATGGATTACAATCAAACTTGAATATTAAAAATTGCTTCTGTTTTGGTTTGTAAAATCGCTCTATGGTGGAGGCATTATTTTCGACTGCGTGCAGTTGAAGATCCATTTAGTTTGGCATCATTACCTGGTTGTAAATGCATTTAATCTAAATTTTCCCCCCTGTTCTTAGTCTAAGAGCACAACATCATCACTGATTCACTGTATTCTCCTTGTTTTTTTTACGCATTTCTTCCATATATGTATCATTCATTCTTTATACAGTCAAACCTGTCCATAGCGACCGCCCAAGGGAAACACAAAACGTGGTCTTTAGAGACAGGTGGTCTTTGTAGACAGGTTCCTTTAGTACATGTTTCAATGAGAAACCATTTTCAAGGGAAACAAAAAATGTGGTCTTTGTAGACAGGTGGTCACTAAAGCAGGTTTGACTGTACATGTATTCACTCACTCCTCTCATAGTTTCATTCATGACTGTTGTGTTACAGTTTTTTTAACAATTTTCATCAAAACTTGTGTCTGAATTAATTGTTTTCTCCCAGGTTTTGAGTTTCCCTCGGTACCTTTGCTCTTGTGATCCGCAGTCTACTTTCAAAAGTCACCTGAAAACCATACCTATTCAAATTTTCCTTATGAATTATGGGCTGCATATACAGTGTATAATATTTGCTTTTGATTATGCAAGTAGATATAACATATTGGCACTTTACAAGTTCCGGGATGGGATTTCCATTACAAATTATCAGAAAACTAAATGAGATCCCGCTGGTTCCAAGATTTTTTTTCTGACTTGTTTTCAATTACAGATCGAGCACGCGATCTTTTATTTACTGGGTTTAAGCCAAAAATGTGTTTAAAATAAATGATATTTGTTGATCTCTCCTGGCAGGTCTACTCCACTCCTATTGATATGTGGTCAGTGGGTTGCATCTTTGCTGAGTTCCTCACCATCAAACCTCTCTTCAATGGACGATCAGAAATTGACCAACTCAACAGGATTTTCAAGGTAATGTTTCTGTGTTTTTCTGTGACACTTATTTTCTTGTAAAACTTGTAGAGCTTGCTGATCCTGTACTGGTAATATTAAATCAAATTGATCAAGATCTGCATATTGTGGTATGTTATCATGTTAAAAGGTGATTACCGGTATAATATGCAAACAAGATATACAGGAAAATGAAACTGATAAAGGCAAAATATATTTGTAGCATGCAAAATATAGTAGAGATGATAATGCCATTCCTCTCTGAAAATGTAGTGATATTGAAGGATTGTTTTAGTGTTATAATTTATTCATGTGCTGTTTTTGATTATGTTGAGTTTCTAATATCTTCACTTTAGGTTCATCAATCAGAAATAACTAATGAGATTGTTTTATTTTCTTTTGTCATTCATAATATTTTGTAGGAATTAGGAACTCCGAGTGAGAAGATCTGGCCTGGTTATAATGAGCTACCTGCGGTAAAGAAGACAACCTTTGCTCATCATCCTTACAACAATCTAAGAGGTCGATTTGGTACCTACCTCACCGATATCGGCTTTGAGCTACTCAACAGGTAATGAACTATCTGTTTCAATACTGCTGTTAACAGTATATGTCACATACATGTAGATCTATATCAATAATGAAATATGCCATTTAAATGGCTCAGCCATCAGTTACTCATGTTTACGAAGATGGCAGTTGTTGATGTAAACAATGAGTTTGGATTATATTGGTGGTGGTTATTTTACCTGACTGCTAAGAAAGCATAAATGCTTGTTAGTAAGCAACCAGAGGACCGACGGCTATAGGTCCTCTCCGAGGGACCTGGTAATGAGGATTAATGCCTTACCAAAGGGCACTAGCGCATCGACTTGGTTTCGAAACCGGGTCACCGGGTTACGAGACCACTGCTCTACCAACTGAGCTATCGCGCCAAGTTTTATCAAAATAAAGAACTTTGTTGTTAGTTAACAGCTTGATAATCATTTATGTTGATGAGAAATAGCTCAGGAATCTGTATCTATTCATGACCTAAACAATCTAAGCAATGCAGCAGTGCAGAATAATTGAGAAATGATTAATGCTGCAAAATCAATGTATTTGTGATATAAGTCTGTGAGCAAACTTTCCAGTAAGGAATGGAGCTCAATTGCTAAGACATAAAGATGAACACATAAAGATGAACACATACAGTATGGTGCATGCATGAAGTAGATAAATGGAGTAGTAATAGGTTTGATAGAATTTAAGTTATCAAAGGATCATTATACTTTAGGATGTAGGCATATTGACAAAATAAAAATTAGATGGATTGAGACATGTGACAGATAGAGTATGAATTAGCAAAGAATATATAGAAAGGCTTAGGTAGATATGGAGGAAAAAAGAACAGAAGTTGATTCCTCTTTGTTATTGCAGAGTTTGCAGGTTCAGCTACATTGTAGAAATGAAATAACTTTGAAACCTTGCTATATGATGATAAGAAATGATCACACCTCTTCCTTCCTCAGATTTTTGACCTATGACCCTGTTCGTCGAATCTCAGCGGAGGACGCCCTCAAGCACACCTACTTCACAGAGTCTCCGCAACCGATCAGTGAGAATATGTTCCCTACCTGGCCTGCTAAGAGTGAGATGGTGAGGACCAATAAACCAAGGAGTCCACAGGCACCGGAAGGAGGTCAACAGTTTGCTAAACTGGTAAGTCATCAACGATGATCTAACATTAGCGTCCGTGACAACTGCTCCAGGCTTTGTTTTGTTGATGTAAAGGGTTAGGGTTGAAATTTGATTTTATGTTAGGTTAAAGCCCCTCTAAAGTGTTGGGAGCCCCAAATTCGCCAAAAATTTGATGGCAAAATTTCACTTAAATTGTATCATAATGTGAAAGAGGATGTCACTTAAGACACACTTCTGCAAAGATTTTCCCCAAAAAAATGTGTTAGAAGACAAATATTGATAAAAGAATACATAATTTGGGTTTTCTGTTCTACGCAGAAAACCTTAATGTTGTAGTCTTTCATCAATATTCGACTTCAAACACATTTGTTTTGAAAATCCTTTCAGAAATGTGTCTTAAATGACATCCTCTTTCACATTATGATTCAACTTAAGTGAAATTTTGCCATCAAATTTTTGGGGCTCCCAACACTTTAGAGGGGCTTTAAAGAATAGTGTTTGGTTCCTGTTAATGTATGAAGCTGACTGCATTCAATGTTGCAGGAGCATGTGTGATATAACTGTCACTTTTACTAGATTCTGGGACAACCATCTCTTTAGGATAATTACCCCCGATACGGGATAGTACCGGTAGTTTTTTTTTTGAGGGAGGGGGTGCACATTTTTCTACGTGCATATCATCTGTTCAGAGCCAGAAGGTCTTTAACTTTGTGTTAAACACCCTTCTGGCTCCAAACAGACAGAATGAGAGTATTGCTTTTCAGTAAGTGCAATTTTCCAGCAGATTTTATTTTTTTGCTCCAAACAACCCATGAACTGCATGACAAAAGATATAAATCAAGTTATTACCAGAACTCGGAAACAATTTTTTCATATAAAATTCACACATCATGTAAAGAACAGTCTATATGGAAGCAAATATTGTAATGCACCTTTCAGGACCAGTAATGTAAACCTTTGGTTGTTTTTGCTTTTAGGAAAAAGAGGAGGAAGATTCTGGATTCAGAATGGCGTTACCGACCCAAGGAAGCTCTGCTGCGAGTGCAGGGTTTAGTCTCAAGTTTTAATGGCTTCAGGGTGACGTTACCAACCCAAGGAAGCTCTGCTGCAAGTGCAGGGTTTAGTCCCAAGTTTTAATGGCAGCGGAATCGGCTTTCAAGATTTGCATCATCAATGTTCGGGAAAGTTTTTGCAGGGACCACGAAAATCGAGGAGCACTTTGATATCAGCTGTGAAACTGAACAGTGCACTGAACAAGAACCTTAATTAAAGAGGCATCCTCAACCGTGAAATTTTGCATCACCAATGTTATATGTTGTTTCAGCGACCATGAAAACCGAGGAGCATAGTTAGGCATCAGCAGCTGTGAGACTGAACTTTGGGATGAGAAAGAAATGAACCCTGTGAAGAGGTGTAATCAACAGTGAAGCTTTGCATAAGCATTGCAGAGACTATGACGATCTGGGCGCCGTCTAGTAGTAGTTGTGACACTTGTTCTGTCTGTATGTCCATTTATCATTCAGAACAGGTTAACAAAAATGGGTATGACCACATTCTATGAATTCAGTTAAACCTGACCCTGGGCATAAAATTGTGTGTACCCCTAATGAAAGGAAAGTTGGACCTCAGATTAAGTTTCGCTGTTGAATTTGATTTAGGACAAGAGCCTAAACTCAACGTCGGGTTTAAATTCTGGGCTGTTGTGTACAACTGCATGAAAGTTAATTCACGCTCAACTTGCATGTTGCCCATTTGTTTTGGGAATACCTATCTTTTTTCATTTCATACAAATAAATGTAACAAAAAAGAAAGTCATGAAATGAAGATGAGAAATTAATTTCATGAAGATATACTGTAATGTAATGGTTTATTCATTAAGTTTAAAAAAGAACGATTGTTATGGAATGATGAGATTGATGCTCTCATTAGATCAATGGTCTGAATTAGCCCACTTAGTTGGGCTTAGTAACCTGGAATAAGGTACTATGAATAACTAATGGCCACTATGTTCACCACTGATTTAGATCGATAATTAATCAAATATATAGCTTTGATATCATCACAGGAATTATTCAAACCTTACCCTTGATAAAGCATGAAATTAAATTCAACATCACATTGAACTCTATTAATCTACCTGTAATATTACTTAAACAACAATGCAACTGGCTTTGAAAATAACTAAGAATTTATTCAAGAAGTGTTTGCAATGATGTCACTTTTTTATATTTTGTACATGTAGATGTTCATGAATATTCATGTACTTTTATGATATGTTTTGAAAAAAAAAAAAGCAGAAGGATGAAAGGAGGGTTGAAGAAAAGAGAAAAAATAGTAGGAAAAAGAAGATATATAGAAGGGACAACAAATCTGAAAGACACTGATCAGTTTTCTAATATGATAAGCATGTTGTGCCAGCCCATATTCAAGTGGGTTTACATCAGCGGGGAAATCAGCCATGCACTCTTATGACATGAAAAAGATGAACTGTATGCAGGGGCTAAATGTTGTGCTTCCTGTGAGTTGTAGATTTCTGCACTCCCCAAACATTTTGTCCAACCCCTCCCCCATTTGCGATAATTCTGGATTCACCTGTTACCAATCGTCACACATTTTGTATTTTGCATACAGTATATGATATTCTTTGAGCGATTGTAATCACATGAGGCGCGATAGCTCAGTTGGTACAGCAGTGGTCTCGTAATCCGGTGACCCGGGTTCGAAACCAAGTCGATGCGCTAGTGCCCTTTGGTAAGGCATTAATCCTCACTACCACGTCCCTCGGAGAGGACCTTAAGCCGTCGTCCGTCTGGTTGCTTACTTACAAGCATTTATGCTTTCTTAGCAGTCAGGTAAAAAAATAACCATCACATCACATATGTCATACAGTGACATTGTGTCATGCTTGCTCAAGCACAGATGGGTCATTCAAGTTCTTTTCAAACATGGTACAGGGTGTATATAAACGTCTAAACTTTGAATTTCCAATTTGTGTTGAGAGAAGCATCTTGTGCATTTAATAAGCACACCATACATGTCTCGAGTGATTGGTTAAATGTAAATACATTTGTACTGGATAAAATTTCATTGTGTAATAAATATGAACTGTTTTTTTAAAATTAAACACACCTTTTTTATGGCTGTGCTTTACTGTTTGACAGTGTGTAAGCTTTATCTTTAAGAGAGAATAAGGAAAATATTGAAGAAAAGATAATTAGAGAATCTTCATTTGCGTTTATTTCATAAATTACTTTGATAATCTCAGTATGGATGGTAATAAATTTTCCGATATATATATAAAGCTCTTGTATAGAGTTCATATATCTTCATACAAATATGAAAGACACATCTACAATCAAATATAATATCTAAAATAAAATTGGTTATATAAAGGAATATAGAGGGTTGAGAAGGGAAGTAGGGAGGGAGGGGGAGAGAGAGAGAGAGTTAGAGGGGGTAGAGAAACGGTGAAAGAGGATAGAGAGAGTCGTAGAAAGAGAGGGTATATTATGCGTTAATTGTCAAAAGTGCGTTCAACTATACAAGGAAATAGAAAGGCTATAACAATTATACTCCAGACTTTAAACTACATGTAAGTAGAAAGGCTAAAGCCGAGTTGTTTTTCTTGCAGGCCTTCAAGTAGACTAATCTGTGCGCTCTCAAAATGCACCAAAGAAGAAAATTCACTAAATGAGTCGTGATGTGTTGGTGTTTTCATGCTTTTTGAAATGTAAATTCTACTTTCGACAATATATGAAGCGTAACAAATTCGTTTCGATATTCCTCACGGTACTTGTATTCAAGGGCAATACTCATCTTAACACGCATCATAACACCCTCTAGGATTGTGTACATGTATATATGTATATATGTAATTCTTACAAAGTTACGATATAAACATCACTTAGCTAAGTTTTACTGTCATTATACACGATTGATTTGTTTACAATTCACCGTTCACGTCAGAAAATACATGTGCTAACAATACACTGAGCTTGTAGCCATGGTGATTGAATCTAAAGTAACGTTTATTCGGGAAATATCTCTAGTATCTCTTACTTAATATAGGATATAACTACAGATTCTGTCAGCAAATAATTATAGACAATGCAGGAGTGATAATGTTAACATACAACTGTTATACACAGTCATGTATACCGCCATACCGACTCACACATCGACGCCAAACCAACCGATTCTCGGCTATTCTTATGTAATGTGATTTATATTTTAAAAAATGGTCTGTTCTCTATCTCGTTGGCGTGACTGGGTTATAAAGTTGACATAAGAGGCGCACACGTAATGCTGGTCAATGTCGTGTCGTGAATAGTTGGTTCTTATCCGCAGACCACAATTTATCTAGACGCTTCCTGGAATTAGGAAGGGTGAAAATAGAAAGAAGAAAAACATTAATATAGTATATGATTATTATTATTACAGACTATATATTTACTTGTAGAAATAACACCAATGCTTTCACTTTTTATTTGAATCCAAACTGACTCTTATAAGCCAGTGATTATATATTTCCTGATATAATTACGATCTATGATAATCTTAACTGTAATATAAACATCATGTCATACTAACTAAATTTAGAACTTAGCAATGACATTGTAATATTTTCTTTTTTCACATTATAGAAAGTTTTGAAGGGATCATTCCCATTTTGAAAGCCCTCACCTCGTTAATCAAATTCAGTGCTGAAAATGATCATGGATTTGCAAGTTCATGCAAACGCATCATTCTGCTTGGTTATTGATAACATTTATTTTAACCTCTAAAAAGTAGATAGAATATGTCTTATAAAACTTCGCACTTTTAAACAGACCTTACAGTAATCAAACGTTAATTTGTCTTTCAAGTTTCCCTGCTGGCAGTGTCACTTTACATATTGAAAAAAGTCATTTTAAAAACACCTTATCAAACAAATTGAAAGAATTTATAGAGGAAATATGGAGAAAAAAAAAACGATTGCAAAGATTTTCGAGAAAACAGCCAAAGGCAATTTCAATAGCCTTGTCCCATCATGCCCATTGAAATGTATGAACGCTACAATGACGAATTAAAGCCCCACTGCACTACTTGTAGATATACTTGCTCCCTCTATATAGCATACAATGCCTAAGCGGTACGTGCCCGTTGGTCCCCCATGATCCCCTTTTTCTTATGTTAATTGAGAGCTGAGTTGATGAGATAACCACCTGTCAGTGACCACGCTGGGAGGTCTAATCCCTCCTGGCCAAACTAATGCAGACGGGCTTTAAATAATCCGATCACGATTTATATAGAATTGAGGTGTCGTGGTCGAGTGGATACGTCGCCGGACTGTCGATCAAAATGTCCTTTGGCAAGACATTGCATGATCTACATTTGCCACACTCCACCCAGGTGAAGTAAATGCGGACCTGGTAGGAATTTATTCCTTGAAAAGCGCGTGACAGCTGCGGTGGGACTCGAACCGCGGACCTTGTGATCAGATTGGCACGCGCTCTTCAAGAAATAAATTCCTACCAGGTCCCCATTTACTTCACCTGGGTGGAGAGTGGCAAATGTAGATCAATGTCTTGCCAAAGGACCTTAATTATGCTGCATTATTGTAGAGCGCCTAGAGACTTCAATCTGATAAAGTAAGTGTTAGGTGCTATATAAGCAAATATAATTATTATTACACAGAGGGTAGTTCTATTGAAATTGCCAATGAGTCGATTTTTCAAAAAGTAAATGTAAAATAAAAACTTTGAAATGGGGAAAAATACGATCGCAAAGACTTTCAAAAAATCAACCTAAGGGAATATCAATCAATACGATGATGCGTTACGTAATCCGAACACGATTTTCATGGGATACACTAAAGGGTAATGAAATTGCACCATAGTTCACTTTTCGTTAGTTGTTGCTACCATGTTCACACAGAATATGGGACACAAAGTATATATACAGTGTTCAAAAAGTTCGTTCCGCCCCCCTATACAGAAAAGCGTTTTATTGTGTTTAAAACTTAATTTGCACCATGCATTTCAGGTTATTTTGTTAATTTTCTCATTTATAAGCATTAGTAGAGATGTCACTTCCCAATTTATTTGAAATTTATCTCTCCTCGGTGGTCGATCAACTGTGAAACACGCTTGGTCCAATTATCGTCCACTAATGACGGAAGAAGTTCCTTATTCATGTCTAGGCTTTTCCATACTCGCCGGATCCTCCCTTTAAGTAGAGTTATTGTTTTTTAGTATTGAGTTTCAAATACTTTTTCTTTCATAACAGACCATAGTTTCTTTATGGGGTTCATGTCTGTCGAATTTTCTGGCCAGTTCTTTTTCCTTCTCCAAGCTACTGTTGTTCTTGTTGGGCGCCATTTTTAAATGTCCGAGGTTTACAGACCTTTAAATTGCTCTTTTTCAACATTTGACCTCGTATCTCAGCCCGGCAAAAGGTGTGGTCAATTTCTGCAGCCTGGATGCATTAGTATACATCCAGTACATGTACATTTGGTTGGTAACAGATTGCGCTATTACTAAAGTAGTCATAATTATGAGCAGTTGAGTTGGCAGATAGGGGCGGAACGAACTTGTTGAACACGGTATAGTCAAACCTGCTTTAGTGACCACCTGTCTACAAAGACCACCTGTCTACAAAGACCACATTCTTTGCTTCCCTTGAAAATGGTTTCTCATTGAAACATGTACTAAAGGAACCTGTCTACAAAGACCACCTGCCTATAAAGACCACTTTTTGTGTTTCCCTTGGGCGGTCGCTATAGACAGGTTTGACTGTATATATAAAATGATAACTAAATGGAAAGACAAAAACACGATCGCCAAAAAAATCAAGCTAAGGCTATTTCAATAGCCCTGACCATCAACTATTGAAATGAGCGAATGAAATGTCCGAACATGACTTCAAAGGCAGTACTATAAGGTATTGATATTCCCCTAAAGTCGACTTTTCAAAGATCCTTGCGATCATGTTAAAATGAGGTATTTTTATTTACTGAAGTTCTCGTTTCGTTCTATTTCGACGTAGCCGTTTAGCCAGAACAGTGATGATGATTGAGAGAAGAAGCACAATCAGCCCACCTACTGAAGCTCCTATCACAAGTCCGATCAAACCTAAGTAAAGTTCAAAGTTGAACATGTGAAGCACATATCTTGGAAACCTATATACTACCAATTAATAACAATTTGATATGATACAGAGAATAGATAGCAGTACATACTAGATGGAAGTCATCAAAAGTGAAAGAAATTCAATATTAGGACTGTAAAAAGGAATTCAATGTTACGACTATAAATTGAATTACCGTATTTAACCCCCCAAAAAAAAAAAATAAATAAATAAAAAATAAAAAATATTGTAAGTTTACTTTTTATTTAATTTTCTGGACCCCAATCCAGCAAGTCACTATATTCTTGATTTTAAATGTTCTTTTCTATTTAATTTGTATTGTTTTTTGGTTTAAAAAAAAATACCATACCAACTCCACAACATTTGATAAACATGTACGCGTTTAATATGCTGAAGCAGTTGCGGTTCTACAAGGGCGTTTAGGGCGCCTCCCCCACAAACAATTCTTGATTATAGATTATAGATTTAGCAAAATACAAGTATAAAATGCAAGAACCTTAAAACCCCCACCCCTCCCTGAAAAAAATAAACGTACAACCGACGTCCGTGCAGCAGACATGTAGGCATCAGCAAATGGCCAATGGACTGTCTAGGCTAATTCATTTATTTATCATAAGTATGCAATCAATTAAGTGCAAGGTTTCGTAACTTTCGTTAAAAAGAAGCGAACGTGATACGACAGCAGCACAGAAAATTGACAGAACAGAAAACGAGACATACAGGTAGATTACAAAAAAGAGTGATCAGTGGATACGAATATACAGGGGACTAAGATACTTGGAAATTATCCTTAAATTTCTTGTTCAAACTAAGGAAAATGTGAGACATTGTGACAAATTGTGATATGAACCAATTGGGTAAAGGTTATGATCAAAATGTTGCATTTTACTTTTCAAAACCCACTGAAGCTCTTAGAACCTCGAGTTGAAATTACACACATATAAAAAGTGCAAAATTAGGTCACCGCGGCGCAGACTGAGCTAGGAATGCATAAATAAAAAGATACATATCCTTCTAGTCGATCATTATTTTAAGTAAGTGCCACTTACTTACATATTTTAGTAAGCCTATATAAACTAATTCTAAACTTTCAGTGATACAGTCAAACCTGCTTTAGTGACCACCTGTCTACAAATACTACATTTTTTGTTTCCCTTGAAAATGGTTTCTCATTGAAACATGTACTGAAGGAGCCTGTCTACAAAGACCACTTTTTGTGTTTCCCTTGGGCGGTCGGTATAGACAGGTTTGACTGTACCACTAAATGTTTTGATACTAAGTTACGCTGCTTAATTCCAGTTTTCCTTCTATCAGTCATGTGTAATGTGTACAGTGCATGTATATGATTCATGGGAAAAATAGCTATTTATGGTCACTCATTAAGATATAGTGTCATACCTATATTGTTCTTCTTGCATATAGGAATCGAGTCAGACCACTGGCCATCCGCCTTACATTCTATTGTTGATATACCCTCGATGTCATATCCCTCCTTGCATGTAAAATTGGCAAAGATGATTGGACAACCATCGATAGTCACGTTACCATAGGGCGGGGCAATGGGCGTGTCGCAGGGCACGTCTTGTTCATGCAAGAAAGTCAAACAGGTAAAATTAAGATGATGAGCAAAAATAAAACAATTACGTTTATACATGTAACAAGATGACGTATCCACCACGACTACTTGTGTGGTAGAGACCACCTCTTCACCGTAAAACTTGACCAAGTGTTCTGTAAGCGATTAATGAAGAAAACACATACTACTTCAATTCATATATCCATGTTTATGATTTACATATATATAACTTTTTAGTGATATTCTATTTATGTTTTGACGAATCAAACATGCATTGTGGTCAAGAAATTATTTTACTAGCAAGTGGGCCTACAGTATGCTTATAAATTGATATGACATTGTGATTTAACCCATCTGCGATGTTCTGGCCCATACGAAGCTTTTTGAATATGGTGATGGGGAAGATAGGGGGAGGGGGCGTTTTCATTCACCGAAATATTAAATGTGCGCGCGTGTGGAAATAGCCCTTAAAACGGGGAAATGGGGCATATACAAATGGGAAAAGAAAGGGGGTGTGATCGCATCCATTGCACCCCTTCCGACGGGCCTGCATGTTTGAAGATCCTTACCTATCCGTGTACATGAAGGAATGGGATATAACCAGGTGCCATTAGATGCACATGTAGTATTGTTAGACCCCCGTAATTCATAGCAAGGATCACAGCTAAACGTAGCCAGATATCCTGGGGAGGATTCGGTTGATGTCATGCGACCGTTCATCAATGATAGGGGTGGACAAGTCACTATAATAGAAAGAAAAGGGAAAAAGAAAAGGAAAATACACTTAAAATTGAGTACCGTACTGTATATATACTTTACAATTCATATTTCACCTGTAAATTACCTATAATAATCATTGGAACATCGTCTATCAAACCATACCGTGTGTCTGTGTTTCATGTCATTTCTAACACAGTCAGATGACTCATATCTCAGTAAAATGTTGTGTAACACATACATTTAATGCACATGTATATATTATACGCCAATTTAAAGGCAGTGTATTCTACTGACGCTAATTCAGATTTACATATACTGCCATCTGCTGTTCAAAATGTCCCGATGTGTCGCTAGTCATATCCCACAATCCATCACCAACTGCATGACGCGCGCGTAATGATGCTTGGGTACAGGAAACAGAAATCATTCTGTGTAGGCCTCCACCGAAATATGGCACAATTGAAAATACATGACAACATTGGTAGCGATGTCGGTAAAATCCCCTGACTTTAAGACTCCCACTTGAAGATTATGCATTCTCACTAAGCGGGTCTGAAACATGTGAAGAGAGTTGACGGGAGGTTCCAGCTTTTCATGAATAAAGGGGCAAATCATTTCGAGGAGGGAGATATTTCGTCCCTCCTTTTTTTAAAAGCAATCTTGGATCTGGCCCTGCCGGACAGTAGGTTACTCCATAACGTTCCAGAACTAGAAAACAAAATTCAAAATGCTAAAAGACCTAGACAAGGACAAACTATAATTACTATTATTATTATTTTAGTTTTATTTCAACAGGGTAGTCTCATTTCAATTCCATTTCTGGACCTGCTCCCCCAGAGAGCCCTGCATTCACATAAAAAAACATGTACAATCAAAACATGAATTCAAAACATTCATACAAAGGTAAAACTATGCATGGCATATACAATAAATTCAACACACATTAACAATAATTATAAGAAAGAAAACAAACTATCAAATTGGGAAAACAAAATGAAATGTGATTAACAAAGGTCAAATTAACGTGAAAAGATGTTTACAAGAGAAACTGAAAAGTTTGAACATACTTTTTAAAACTTTGCAAAGACTTACAGTTTTGAATATTACAGGGTAATTTATATATAATTTAGCCCCTGAGACCGCTAGGTTTTCATTCTAAAATCTGTTTTACATTTTGGAATAAATAATGGACTGTATAGAGCATAACGAGTAGAATATAATACCGGTCTTTTAATAATAAAATTTGGATTTAGGTATGGTGGTAAAAGGTCGTTGATGATTTTAAAAATCAAGATGCATTTCTGATATTTTATTCTTTCCTCTACTAACTGCCATTTAAATTTACTCATTACAATATTTTGGTATAAAATATTCGGCACGAAGTATTAATCGTGCATATCTATTTTGTAATTTTTGCAACTTTGTTAGATTTTTTGTTTTGAAGTATTTCCCCATACTGAATTACAATAGTTTAAATGCGGTAGGATAAGATCGAGAATAGTATAGTGTAATCAAATTCTTACGGTAAATATAATGGCGTATCCGTCTAATGCAGGCAATCGGACTCGATACTTTCTTAACAACTTCTCTTATATGTATCGACCATGTTAGACATTTGTCTAATGTTACACCTATATATTTCATACTCTCGACTGAGTCGAGTACATTATCAATGTAATGGATACAAATATTATTATTTCGAATTTTTCTTTTAGAACCAAAAAGTATTGTTTGGTTTTATTTGCATTTAAAAACAGTCCATTATATTATACCCATTTCACGATACTGGAAAAGTCTTTTTGGAGATTGCATTCACAAACTTTATAATCCTTTCCATGATGAAACACTGCCGTGTCATCCGCATATAAGGAAATCTTTGTCTTAGAATGGAGTTGGAGATTACAAATATCATTCACATGGAGGCAAAACATTATTATCTTCTCAGGGTTTGATAATAACCAATACCTGGTTCTAAATCATTTCTTGTAGATATATATTGCTCAATGGCTCTCAACGTCTGGGCAGCAAACGCCTCTCTTCCAGTCACTAACAGATCAAACGCACATAATTGGTCATTGCCGCACACGTGACTGATACGATCATCCAATAAGAAGGTTGGTTCTATCAGAGAAGGTGTGTAGTTATAGTTCGTATACGATGATTGGTTGTATCCCGGCATGTAGTAGAACAAAGACTCGTTCTTCTTGACACGCCCTGATGAAATGGAGGAAAGGAAGAAATGTTTTAACCTGTATTTCCAAGATTATGTTTAAAATCATATAACATGAATTGAAAAGGAGATTCAAACAAATTGTGACATATACATAGGAAAATAATAGAATTTGAAGGGTATATGTATTGGAAATATATAAAAGTGATACAATGATCAAAACATAATAACAAACTGCGAGCTGCCACAATTATACTGGTTGAAAATATATTTTAGGAAATAAATTGATTAAAGAATAAAGGTGCAAGCGAACGACCAGGGGAGGGGGTGTATACTTACAGGTATTTCCAAACTCATGGAATATTGTATCCATGGACGAGGTTGCCGGTATGATGACGTCATCAGGTCTTTGGAGATCGTCACTCTGGTCATCATTCCATGTTCCCAGCATGCCTTGTGTGTTGTATTTGAACCTGTTTGGAATGATGACGAGTATGGTGAGTGCATCGTCGTGTGTGGTCATCTTGAGGGCGATACCGTTATCAAAGACGATTGATAAACCGTCTGCTCTCAAATCGTCTTCTGCTTTCACAGTCACACCTAGTTTTTTTGGTCACAAATGGACAATAATATGGCCAATTACTGTTGCACATGTCAAAATAGCTTATAGCCTATATGCCCGGTAAAACACTTAGATACCGGGTTATTATGGGGGAACTTCATACAGGACATTAACTTGAACAGTATTTGAATTATGAAACAATCATATCCAGTCCTTATTTTGAACAAATGTCGAAAGCAGTACGTGACATTAAAACATGTTCTTTTAAGGTCAACTATTCTTTAAGGATCTGTCATTGGAACCGTAAACGTAAGATGTTATCTGTGTTATCTCAAAACAACCCTACTCCTAACAACTCACGAAATAACAATATGTGATTTAAAATCACAATAAATGGTTGAAAAATACATTTTAAATATCAGCAGCAAGCGGAAATAATACATAAAAAATACAACAGTGGGAAAATAAACCACCCGTATGAGCGAATTTTTAGCGTCTATATATATCTCTCTCTCTCTCTCTTGTAGGAAGTAATTTTCTTTAGACAAAATAATATCCTGTACATATACATGTACATCAAATATTGTTTCAACTCTGCACAGCGTGAAAGCTCGCTTACCACGAAGATTCCATGTTTTTGTCAGGTTGAAAGTCAGTTCTTCAAAGTGCCTTCCTCCCTCCGGAAAAACACAGTCAGATCACGCCTCTGATTGGCTTCGACATGTATGACGTCACTGCTGTTAGTCTTTGCGGCCACTGCTGTGAATATTGTAGCATTTGGTGTTTCTGAAAATGAAAAAAATGAAAACAAAACAAAATGTCGAAGGATGGTTTATTTTAGGAAGTAAATAGACGTGTAATGTTGAGTAGAAGTATTCTTTCAATAATATATATTTATTTTTTCCAAGATGACGCTTTTGACACAACTACATGTTCTAGAGGCTGTGATTCCCAGTAGTACGTAATTTTGTGTGGACATAATCCACTATCTTCCTCATTGAATAGCCTCTTCATATGCGGAAGGTAGTTTCTGTTTCTATATTAAACCACAAGTAAAACGCCACAAAAATATGTTTAATACACTGAAGCGTCATAGTTATGATGTTGCTTTAAACACAAAACACTTTCTCCTAATTATAGAGATAAAGAAAACGAAACAACCAAAAACAAAAGAAATAAACAAATAGGTCTATATTTAAGCGCTATGACGTACATCTGAAAAGAGAAATCTAAATTAGCAACTGTGTACTTAAGTCTTGATGTGAAGGTGAACATGACAAGACACATATCTACAATATTTACATCAATAAAAAATCACATAAAACAAACCTTTCATAGGTAAACTCCTTGCTTGGAGTATGAATTCATCTTCATTCAAGTTCGCCAGTGTGAACTCGCCATATCCGTTGAATGTGTAATTGAGACCGTCGAATGTAATGAAATGTGGGTCTCCAAAAGCAGACGCTATAAAATAAAGCACGCCCACAGGTCGGAAATGTTGTTTTAAGTTTATCAAATTTTGACACCTCTTACTATAATCAACTGAGTGAATTGAATTCTGTAAATTAAAAAAAAATAATGATAATGAGGATAGGATTTGACCCTATCATTGATGATGATAATGATAATATGGTATAGACGGAGTTTCACATTATATTCAATCAGTGAGAGAACAGAGTGAAGTTGATGTGAATATCCGTTTATCAACAAGCTTGTTTGTGACGTCACATGAACAACAGGTGCCGTGAAGTTTAAAAGGAGTTTTTAGTGACTTGAGGTTGAGGAGCAAGTAGAAAAGAAAATTAATACAAGCAAAAATCAAAGACAGGAGGAATCAAGGACAAGAGAGAGAGAGAGAGAAAGAGAGAGAGAGAGAGACATATATAGGAGAAGGTGGTAAAAAGAGAGGAGAGAGAAGATTGAAAGAGGAAGAAAGAGATACGGAAAGAAGAGAGTAGAAAGAAGAAGAGGTAGAATAGAAAGAAGGAAGAGAGAAGAGGGATATGGGAGAAAGGGAGAAGGGAGAAAGAGAGATAGATATAGAGATATATAGTTAGAGAGAGAGAGAGAGAGAGAGACCTGGTTGAGGCGGGTGGTAGCCGTAACAGTTGTTCGGTGGTCTGACGGTGCGGTAAAGATCACAAAATTGCGCGTTCTCGCTCGGATCGGCTACACAGCATTGTAAGTATGGCATCGTGTCAGCCAGATAGTGGGACAGAACTGGTACTGGGCCGAGTCCGGCAGACAGATAGGGCGACGTGACGCGCTCGTGTTGACGGTGTGAAAACCCTGCTCCTATCGCTTCCAACTCAATCAGGTGACCGTCACTGTTGTAGCAGCATTCCTGACCTGCGCCTAAAGGACTGGACATTTGAAATGGGTTGATTATTGAATGATGCATAAAGCTAGCTTACGACAAATCGATGATCATGAAAACGTAAGAAGTTAAATGAGAATTGAAAAATAATAATTTCTTTTACTCCCCTTTTTGTCCGTTTAAAGAACTAATGGAGAAAGTAAAATACCTCAAATTTTCAACTAAGTTTTGTTTAATTTTCATTAGTTACATTTTTAAGGTTATTTCGCTGTCAACTTTTAATTCTTTCTCATTACTCACTGCACTCTCTGGAAATACTGTTTACCAACGATCAAAGACGGCTTTATCCCTATGCTAATCCTTCCCTGATATCTCTGCCCCTCCCTCTTGCTCTCTCCATTTTTCTTTTCTTTCCCGCATGTTCACAACGTTCCCACTTGTCTTTCTGTCCCTTGTTTTGCAATGTATTTATCATACTTATGATTGCATCTTTTGTTATAATTATTACCATGTACATTATGTTTCTATATTGTATGTTTAGCTATAATAATAACCATGTTCATTATGTTCAATTATGATATTTTCGATAAAGTGGAAATAAATAAACTTGAAACTTGAAAACTTTACAAAAATCAAAACAATATCATATTGGAAAAATATTTTTCCTACTGGTTTGCATGGTATCATTACTTGTGGTTGTGGTAATTTGTATGCGCTTTCTTCCTCAATTATACGATTTTCAGAAAATGATAGATAAAAAACAGAGACAGAAACATCACTGTGGATAACCTTGGAACGTTGGAGTTTACACAGAACGTCGCACCCGGTCTGTCTGTCGAACAGTTCTTGTCTGTACCGCTAAGTCGGCAATCTAAGAAAACTGTAAATGATCCTATATCTCTCCTTGATTGTCTCTCTGTACATGGGCAGACTGGTCGTTGAGGGAGCCATTGATTAAGCTCAGTGAGTTCTCGAGTTATCCATGAGTTACACCATGCCGTCATGTTGATAGGATACAACCAGTTGAGAGGGTGGATCTCGCTCCAAATGGCTCTCCTTTTGAGTCTGACAAAATGGAATAAGAACAAATAAAGAAAGTGGACAGCAATAATTAATGCATCGTATGTCTTTCATGATAACATCATGCACCACAGAAGGGTTACTGTTGGAGGGAGAGGCTAAATAAAGCATGCTTACACATGTAACAAATGCAGAGAGATAAGTATTTATATACATTATGCAGAGAGAGAGAGAAAGAAAGATAGGTAGAGATAGAGATAGTAAGCAAATAATTACCGTTGGTGAAGGTGATGGGACAAACTATCACTTCCGAGGCGATCTGGATGTAGCTATCTTTCCGAAGCGAAGCTGAGGAAAGATAGCGTATACATTCAGATCGCCGATGAAGTGATAGTTTGCCATCGCCTGAAACCAAAAGGTGATTATTTGCTTTATATTCCACATCGGAAACATTTCACTTCTTCCGTCATTTTAGAGCAACAAGTCATCAATTAACAGCTAGCAAACGGTGTACGACAGTGCATGCAGTACTTACATGTAGGCCTACGTACATACGTATACGCAACGTATACAATTAAAGTGCGTTGCACTGTGTAGATAGTACTACTATCTACACAGTGTAACGACCTTTTCTTCTCCCATCAATGATGGGCGAACTATCTTTCATCACGTGATTTACTTTTGACCAATCGTAGAGCAAGATTCTTAGTATGTGGAATATAGATAGATAGAGAGAGAGAGAGCGAGAGAGAGAGAATGCATTAAAATGAACTTGAACAATAGAAAATAACTTCGAATGAAATGGCAAGTGAGAAGCGGATAATATGAAGCATCCTGATGATCTCCTACGACTTGTCCGCCTTTTCTTTCATTAAATGTGTATTAGAAGGCTCTCAAAACTCTTTTATTTAATGATGGACAATGGTGTCTATTTCATTAATGATAATCGTTTTGAACTCTTCCGTCTGAAAAGCGCAGTGAATAAATTTGATATGAGTAAACATGATATAAATAAAATGCACTGGAAGTAATGATAAATTCAATAAAGCTACAAAAATATTGAAATGGAAATCATGTAGGCTTAATGCCATATGTTATCTTTGCCTGAAATTCCCAATTAAGATTTTAATATAATATTATGAACATACTTACGATGGATTTGCTTTGTTCAGAGTAAAAACACCAATAGCTCCAACCTTCAGTGAGGTATTATCCACAATACGTTCATGGTCAATCACAAACTCAAACCTGCCATATTCATTCGGAATTCCATATGGTACACTGTGAACACACTTCCAAATGTAATGGCCGTTGACGTCAACGGCAAATTCATAAACAATGATCTCAACCATGTCGTTTCCATGGAGTCCATCAGGATCCCATGTTACCGTCAAGTTAGTGCCCGGATCTAATCTCCAGTCTGTGAGGTGTACCGGTGAAGGCTGGTCTCCAACTGGAAAATTGGAAAGGAATATTTCACAAGTTACCTTTAAAGAGATTGGGTATCTTTGTCTCAGATTCTAAACAAAATCCTGGATTTAGCTCGTGCTGCAATCATAATTATAAACCTTTAGGTCAGTCAGGAATCCCATGACGTTTACAAGCCGATTGCCCGTCTGATTATCAAGATATTTATGATTGGAATACGAAATTTCGAAAACCGTTTTCCCAATGGTTTTTATAACACTACAGTCTATTGGGGAAAATGAGTATAGTAAAACCGGTCACTCAAAGATTTTTACTTTTTTGAGACACTTCATGATCATTTTGAAGCGCAATTTTTTTAGGGCTTCAATATTACACCATATCACAGACGCTGATAACACGTAATGCCATGTATCTCAGATTTGGCATTGATAAACAATACCTTTAAGATTTTTACTCAGGATTTCTGAGCGATCAAATGATGATCTACAGAACCTCATTATAGTGAAATATAATTTGAAATAAACAAAAATGAACATATATGATAATAAGAAGTACATCATATATTGTCCGTGCGTGTAAATTATTCCATATAATATAAACAAGACCTTCGACCAAGGGTGTATAAACCAAAAAATAAAAAAACTAACCAACCAACCAACTAACGAACCATACTATCTACTGTGTTTCTGAGCAATTTAAGAACCAAAAAATCTATATGAATTTAACCTATTATAGTTGTGAGACAAACAGACTGTGAATGCCATGTATTTATATGTAGTGCATAATTTGATATTGGAATGTTCTTTTCTGTTTGTGTATGCTTAATATGAAAAGAGTTTTGGAACCCCTTATGAAAATCATACTAATTTATAACTAATACCAAAGTTGTGTCATAGAATGTATTCACTCACCCACTATACTACCTACATAGGGGTAAGTCATTCCCCCGTCTAGTGAGAGACGGACATCAATGACCCCGGAAACAAACATGGCAGGGGTCACGCAGGTAGCATTGGACGTCGACATGAAACTTCCGTGTACGATGGCGCCACTGAAATTACATTTTATGACGTCATAGGGATCAAAGCACGGGCCTGATATGAATACCGATGACCCACCGAGCATAGGCACCAACTTTGGGTGTAAGGCAAGCTTCTCATCTGTGGAGAGAGAGAGAGAGAGAGAGAGGAAAAGAGAGTGAGAGAGAGAGTGGAAGAGAGAGAGAGAGAGAGAGAGAGGAAAAGAGAGTGAGAGAGAGAGAGAGAGAGAGGGAGAGGGGCGTGGATGGGAGAGATTAGACAGAAGATAGAGATAGACAGAAAGTATATATATATATACAAACAAATAATTCAATTTGGATAAACCTCCGTCACGGCAAATATGCAAATAATAATTAAAACAAGTGAAACAAAAATCCTTGAAGAAATAAATTTGAAACCGGTCATAGTGAAGAAGTGAACTCTCAAGAATTTTTATTTCAATTGTCTTAATTATTATTATAGAGAGAGAGAGAGAGAGAGAGAGAGAAAGAGAGAGAAAGAGAGAGAGAAAGAAAGAGAAAAGAGAGGGAGGGGATAAGAAAATAAAATAAGAGATGGATAACGGAAACAAAACTTCAGATAAAATGATTTTTAAAAAGGAATGAAAGAGATACTTAAACATCGTTACAAGCAGTAATACAACCTAAACAAATGTAAACATGGTAGATCGTTATTCAAAGTAGTTCGGAATGATTACTTGATGAAGATAGGTAATTGTTCAGAGTTCTTTGTTGTCTAGGTTAGTCTGGAGTCTGAAGTAAAGACCACTCACCATTACATCCATGGGCAATCAGACTATAAACCCAAATAATCAGTTGACATGTCCATATCGTCTGCATGAAACTGGACATTGTTGACGTTGTGGTCTTCGATCACTCGTGAAGTCATGCAACAATTGATGTCTCTGAGAAGGAAAATGAGTTCTGAATTGATGTAACTAATTTGTTAGTATGATCATATATCACAATTATGTGCTATTCATTTAATTCTCTGTTTATGTCAATTTTTACTGAACGTCTATTTTCGCAAACGTCATTCCAATTTGTGTGCATGAAATAATTGTGACAAATGGTTTATTCTTGATAGATGAAGTTTATATCTTGTCAAAATGTTAACTGTCAATCTAAAAAGTCACAGAGATTAATATGTAAAAGTTCTGAAAAGTTGTAAACTTTATCTATCAAGAATAAACAACATTATAAAATGGGTTCAAGAATGTATATAGCCAATGAGAAGCGTCGAAATGGATCACGTGTGCGTGCATTAATTTTTTACCATATGCACGGGGAGTGCATTTTGGTGATAACAACCGTCAATTTTTTGACTTTATACTCATATTGTAGACCCATCTCATAAAACGAATAATACATGTTTTTATCTCGTGCATTAGTGATATGCACTGCACTTGGTTAAGTCACAATGAGACGGACAATGAACTCGACAAGTCTCGTTCATTATCCTACTAATGCACTCGCAAACATGTATTATTTGTATACTGTCACAATCACTTCAAAAGAGGTAAGAATTTTTTCTCCAGCTTTATGGACAACAGTGTATGAGTGTTACTTACAGGACTTACAGGCCCTGAATGTGTTAATATAAAGATGATACATTAATGATAACGGACAGTTCGCATCTTAAATTATTATTATTCATAAATGTAGCTTGCATGCATGTTGTATAATTTTTATGATGTTTAATGATGCTGCCTATTATACGTATGAATGTATCTAGTATACTTATCCTTTTATACGTAATTTATATTTCATGTTTACATGTATAATGCTGTATTTTAATCAGTATGATGTATTTTGCATTGTAAATGACCATGCAATTCAGCTTCGGCTGCAAGAACGTCATTTTGAATAAACCCTTATTGAATTGAATTGAATGAATGAACAGTTATACTGATACACAGAAATAGTGATAGATAGAAAGATAGATAGATAGAGAGAGAGAGAGGGAGAGAGAGAAAGATAGAGGTAGTTCTAATGTACAGTCTAACCTGCCTTAGTGGCTGCGCCTCTCTATTCAGGCCACCTGTCTATAGTGGTCACCCTATATTGATTCCCTCTATAAGGAAATATGTGTTGAACAACCTCTCTATTCAGGCCACCTGTCTATAGTGGTCACCCTATATTGATTCCCTCTATAAGGAAATATGTGTTGAACAACCTCTCTATTCAGGCCACCTGTCTATAGTGGTCACCCTATATTGATTCCCTCTATAAGGAAATATGTGTTGAACAACCTCTCTATTCAGGCCACCTGTCTATAGTGGTCACCCTATATTGATTTCCTCTATAAGGAAATATGTGTTGAACAACCTCTCTATTCAGGCCACCTGTCTATAGTGGTCACCCTATATTGATTCCCTCTATAAGGAAATATGTGTTGAACAACCTGTCTATACAGGCCACCTGTCTACAGTGACCACTACTTTTGTTTCCCTTGGGTGGCCTCAGCAGACATGTTTGACTGTATATTGCATTGCATTGCATGCACACACCATTCAGTGTATAAACAAATTTGATTTTGCTAAATATATTACTCATTGCGGATGTAGTATCGAAAATAATATCGCTAGTGATATTCGTTTGTCTCGCAATGTGGTCAATGTGCATTATTGTTTCCGATTATCGATCGAATTATAGACCGTCACGCCGGTCCTCCCGTAGAGTATAAAGCACCCTTGCTTACATTAGTTTTTATCACCTGACGAAGTGTTGCAGCGGCGCACGAAACGTCGAGATCTTTTAGATTCCTTATTGACCACATTGCGAGACAAACGAATATCACTAGCGATATTATTTTCGAAATTTGATTTTGTTTAAAAGCCTTGCTACTCTATGGATGGTTAACGTGGTAGTCCAGAATAAGATCTATGAATATTCATGTCATTCAATTTGAATAAATTTATACCGGCGGCTTTCCAGTGATCTCTCCTGAATCACGGAAGTTTAAGCCCTTCTTTATATAGGAGGCTCCTTTGTTATTGTATAGACCTAACACAAGATAGACAAGACGAGTTCTCTAACATGCAGCGCGGTTGCATTTCATTGCCGCTATTTATGTTATTGGCCTATTAGCATAATATCATTATACGCTAACAAAAATAAAGTTTTGACAACAATTGATACTTACCTAAGATCTATCCTGGTATATGAAGTGTTTGATACTTGACGAGAAGAAAATTTCAATCGATCTCCTGCAAGAAAATACTTCCCAGCAGTTACACAAAATGAAGTTTCTCAACTGACGAAGTGAAAGTATTGTAATTAAGTAATTACCAGTCATGCTAATGACTATGAATGTAGTTTCAATATACACAAGTATGAGTGAGGATGGGATGTTTACTCAAATAGATAAAGCATTATTTTGTGCATGGTTGGTGTAATTGAGAGAATAAGAGGGAGGGGCGGGTTGGTGGAGAGAGAGAGGGAGAAAGAGAGAGAGAGAGAGAGAGAGAGAGAGAGAAAGAAAGGGAGAGAGAGAGAGAGAGAGAGAGAAGAAAGGGAGAGAGAGAGAGGAAGAAACGGAGGTAGAGAGAGAGGGAGGGAGGGAGGGAGAGAGAGGGAGGGAGAGAGAGAGAGAGAGGAGGGAGGGAGAGAGAAAGGAAGAGAGTAAGAGAGAGAAGATAATGAGAGAGAACTGTTAAGATAGTGAGAGAAATGTGGATAACGAACAGAGAAAAACAATGAGTGAGATAATGAGGGAGGGGAGAGGGAGAGGGAGAGAGAGAGGGAGGGAGGGAGGGAGAGAGAAAGGAAGAGAGTGAGAGAGAGAAGATAATGAGAGAGAACTGTTAAGATAGTGAGAGAAATGTGGATAACGAACAGAGAAAAACAATGAGTGAGATAATGAGAGGGGGAGGGGAGAGTAAGGGTAGATAATGAGAGAGAACTTGTGAGATGTGTTATGACAAAGGTCATGAAAAAGATTAGTAATAGAATAGACAAAGAGAGAGAGAGAGGGGGACAGAGAGAGAGAGAGAGAGAGAGAGAGAGAGAGAGAGAGAGAGAGAGAGAGAGCTAGAGAGAGAGAGAAAGAAGGGGGAGGGAGAGTAAGCTCTTTAACTGTCACCATGCGGACCATGCCCCCTCTCCTTTGTCTTGCCATTCTTAAAGGGACTTGGTAATATTGTTCAGATGAGAGAAAAGGGTGCTAAAGTAGTGACTTCAATGCTAGATGTAAAATTAAAGATAATCTGAAAGTTTGAGTGAAAACAAACCATTATTAACGATACAAATTGGGAAAAAACTGATCTGATCAATTCCTTAATTCTCCCAACTATATCATTTATAATTACATTTTAGGTGAATGTTATTTCGTAACCAAGCTATGAATTGGCTCTATATATCATTCCAGACATTTAAGTGTTGAAAGATTTTAAAAATCCTGTCTTATGTCTTCTTTTCGTGGAAAAACGGTTGGGAAAATTCAAAAATGGTTGGAAGAATTTACTGTTAGAAGGTGTTGACCAGTGACGCCTTCAAAGAAAACCATAAATATCTTTGTGATTTGAGAATTTGTTCACGATTTTTTGCATGCTAGAGGGTAAGTACAGTAAAAGGAATATAATAAGTAACATTTCATACAAAAAATACGCAGTTTTTTCCTCAACCTTCAACAATGTTACCGAGTCACTTTTAAACTATATCACGCACGTTATATTACGGCCTGTCTGCATGGCGTTCAGTTGATAATTACAGTCTGACAGACTAACAAATCAATTAGGGTCGAGTGATTAACCAATCTCTCGTTAATTGCTCTCGAAATGAAAGTGAAACAATGTGTAAGTCATCTTAGTGAATCTATCTTTCAAGTTGGGCAATCAATGACCTGTATACATATTACATTTGAGAGTTTATGGTAAATCTTATTCCACAAAAGCCATTGAAGTTATTGTGTTACCATCTGTTTAATTCACTATGAAAACAAAAGAAAAGAAAATCATCGTAAATCATCTTTCAAGACAAAACAGGTGAAAAGTCCACAAACAATAAACACACAATTTTGCTTCCTTAAGCTGAGCTTCTTACCATTATTACACTACAACCTATCGTAATGATAGGATGTCTATTATCATAATAATAACATTCGGTTGCACCATAATGTATTCGCAACAGTATGTATATATTACTCCCAAAAGTCCGTTTTGGCACACGAGCTTGAAATTAAAGAACGTGAACTTGAAACATATATGACGGCGAATCCAGCAAAAATCCGAGGATACGCCCCTGCCCCCTATTTAAAGACTCGTATTCCAAAATATTTTGTTCCATGTGTCAAGGGTGTCAAGGGAGGAATCCGCCCTCCCACCCCTTTAACTTCCCTCACGTTCCTCCAACCTCTTCTCTTCTCCTTGCCCCTCCCGCCGCTCCTGCCCCTTTCCCTTATTATAAAAGCGGTCCGATACATCTCCCCCGCACTCCTACCTCCTATACTCGTCCCGCCTCTAACTTCTCTCTCCCCCCCTCTCTCTCTCTCTCTCTCTCTCTCTCTCTCTCTCTCTCTCTCTCTCTCTCTCTCTCTCTCTCTCTCTCTCTCACTCTCTCGCTCTCTCGCTCTTTCCCACACCGCCCTTGTTTCCTACCCCTCCCAACCCACCCGCAACTCCTACCACTTCTGTCGCTTCCACTCTTCCACTTTACACATCGTGAAGTTTTAAACCAATTAGGCAAAGACAAGAATATATCATAATTGCTACGTCAAAAGCCAGAGGAATTTTAATTTTGTCTTTCCTTAATACGAAAGTATTGGGACCTATACATAAAACACTGCTTCATTTGATAACTCAATTGAACAGACAAGCGTTTTACTTTTATTTGCAGGTCTACACATTACAGTCTACAACATGTTATGGCAATTTCATCACTAAAAAAAAGAAAGAAAAAAAAACTAATTCTGCATCGTTATACGGTCAATTACAAGAACGTAGGGCAGAAGAAGAAAATGGGAATTATACATGGCCTATTGAATAAGGGCAGTTTCATCAGGTGCGGAGGAGTGTCTTTCAAAGTGGGGTGTACCGTAAAAAGGGCATGTTCTTAAAGAGAACGTACAAAGGGTATAATCAAACCACACACACACACACAAAAAAAAAACAATTTTTCAGACATTAATTTGTTTATAGTACCCTCAATTATTGTAATTAATATATTATCAGGGATAAACTTCAACATTTTCTCTTTACGTGGTCCAAGATACTGCTTCAGCTCCATACTTTGTAGTTGTGTGTGATTGTCTGGAGATTCATTATTTTGCGAGCGAGCGAAGCGAGATTTGTGAGGTCGCATTTCGACCGATAAAATCTTATTATTTAGATGAAATCACCAATCCTGATGGGGTTTCAGAAACAATCTCATAATGAAAGAATGAATTAAACCTTTAATGTGTTATTTAATGAGATACTATGAATGCAAACCAGCGTATATAGCGAGCGAGTTTTGGGGGGAAATTCGAGAAATAAATGTCTCTCAGTCGCTTTAAATTAGGAGCACATGTTGAGGAGGCTATGTTATTGTTTCAGAAGAACTAAAGGTCATAAAAAACATCTTGTATGATAATGATTTCTCTATTTAACATGAATTACATTTGGTAATGTAAATGCATTTGATTGAGTTTGAAAACTCCTTTATTGTTTAAACCTTTATATTCTTGATCAAAGGGCAATTGATTAGCTTGGTATTCTATGAATAATTATGAGGAGAATACGTCATGGTTAAAATAGCAAACTTTTGGAGTAAAAAGGACACAATTCTCATACTAAACAGTCTTATTTAGAGAAGTGATATTTGATAGCGTTGAAAACGACTACGATTCTATTCTAAAAGGGGCACAGTTCGTTCTTATGAAATGTTGGGCAGTGCGCCCCTGATCCCTACTACTGTCTTTCATCGTGGTGGTAAAAATAGGGTAGGCCTTCCTGATGCTACAGAAAGCTGATCCAATTCTTTGATACTAGATAATTATGACTTTTTATTTGACCGCTAAACGGTACACTTTGTAAGCGACAATGAAAATATGAGATGGGGGCACTTACCAAAGAGCAGTTATATAAAAAGGAAAATAGACACTTATCAAAAGGGTCATGGGAAACCTCACCATAATTATGTATAAGGGGCGCTTATTATAATTTAAAACGGTACGTAGCTTATCAGAAGGGAAAAGTGCACTTACTAGAAAGGAGAAGGGGCACGTGTCAAAGTAAAACTGAGGTTCACTTTCTTTATCAGTGCTGGAAAGGGGTACTAGTCCAATCCAGGGCCGTAGCCAGAGTTTGATGTTTGGGGGCACATACATGTAATTAATCGACGTCCTGGGGAGGGGTCTATGAGGATGGGTTTGTGATCTTGGATTTTTTGGGGGCACGCCCCTGGCTACGGGCCTGGTCCAATCCAATCCAAAAGATATTTGATATAGCGCCTTTTCCTTGCGGTTACAAGGCGCTGCACACACACCGCTCCACAATGTTTGGACCACGGCTTAAAAACAAAAGTTAGTCACTTCTCAGAGATCATTCAAGTGTTATGTAGGCTGCATGGTAATAAAGTCATTTCTAGCAGAATAGATGTGACTTGAGTAGTTTCTTGAACTGGTCAACTAAAGGCTACTAATAAGAAGGGGAATGGGGCCGCATATCACAAAGAAAAAGGGGTACTTGTCAAAGTGAAAGGGGTACTTGCATATTTCAATAGGGGCACTAATCAGAGGTGAATAGGTGAATTTATGAGAATTAAGGGGTACGTTATAGAAAGAAATAGGGGTACCGTATCTGAAGTAAATATGGGCACTTTTCCTTTATAAAAAGGGGCACTTTGGGGTACTTGAAAAAACTGTGAGGAATTACTGTGCTTCCTTGCCCCTCACTCCCACTCCCCTCCCTCCTGGAGCACCGCCTCTGAATTACTCAAAAAGCACTCGGGCATAATTATGCACTACCAGATAAATAAATTTGTGCGGTCTAGTAAGTACACGTGTGCTCGAACGATGACGTATGAAGTTTCTATAAATAGCACATTATTAATGCGGGCTTTTGTTCGCGCCTTTTGTTTATTTACCTGATCTAGCCTTCTAGGGATTATGGCTTTACTAGCTTCGTACGTCAGCAATTGCATCAGAAAGTCCTGGCTAAAATTACCAACGTTTGGTCTCTACTTGTACCTATTACATATTTGAATTAGTATAACTTTGAAATTTGAGCCGACCGGACCGATCGTACTGCTGCTGTTACTAGCCAATGGGGTAAGTTCTGATTCTGGGTGCCACTCGATCCAGCAGCTGCCCGCCCGGGCGAGCGCTTGCTCCCTCGGCGGCCGCCCCGAGTCTAACCGGTAGCGGTCAGCTAAAGTCTGGTACGAGTTTGGGCACAGCTCAGCAGCTAGTGCAGTGTCGAGTGTCCTTGCCTTGGACCTGACTATGAGTATGAGTTTGACCGTCATTTAAATCAAATTTTCTTAGGACAGTGGGAGTTGATAGGATATTGTGGAGGTTCTAGACTAGTCTATGTGAATGTCTATAGGTCTACTAGTACTACTAGCTACTACTAGTAGTAGACTACTAGCCCCTACTGCCCTAGGCCATGGAGCTAGAAAACACAAGGAGAGAACACTGGATTAGGGTCTTTTGAACTATCCCTGGTGCCGCGGTCCCCAAGCGATCATTCCACTAAGCTGGATTAATGCCGCCTGGTCGCACCGGTGGTAAATAAGATCACATAGCGCATGCGCAAGGTCGGTTGATCAACCGCCCGCTTGCATGTGCGGTGCATTGTAGGATACGTTTACATCCCGTAACATGGCAGCTTTTAAACCCGGGAGGGGGGTACTCAGAATTGGTTTGGACGGGTGTGCCGCTCAAGCCTCGAAACCCCTACCAGGTCTCATCTCCTGCCCCTACCCATTTTTTCAGGTATTACAGGCCATGAAAGCCCTCTTCTCTATGTCATTAAAGGTTCAAAGACTCAATTAAACTGCCATTGGATATTCGATGTGAATTGTTAGACCAACTTGGATGTGAAGTGTGGAGATATGAAGATTTGAGTAAAATTGAAATATTTCACAGAACATTTCTCAGGTCAGCGTTATGTGTAAATAAATTTACACCAGATTGTATGGTATATGGAGAAACTGGGAGGGCATGTTTAGCTAACGGTATCAAACATCGAATGGTTATAGTTTCTGGTTAAGAATAGTAAAAGGTTCCCCCTATAAATATCAGTCAAATTTTATTTTTGCAAAGGTTAATTAGTCAGAATGTAGATATGTCTAATTATTTCAAGTGGTTATCTTGTATTGAAAAAATATTGAACCACGCTGTTCCTCTTGTTTGGCTAAAGCACGGGGAAGGATTTAGCAATAGTTGGATACTGCATGAGCACTCTGAAGTTGAGATTAAACGATCATTTTCATAACAAGATGACTGTGATGGCAACAATTTGGTCAAACCATGGAGCTAGAAAACAGTGCATGCCAAAATCATAGGATCTTTAAAAATGATTCTCTTTGAAAGGTATTAAGTTTTGCTGGGTAAAAAAGATAGAATAACATTGCTCAGCCGTTTTAAATCTAGGTCACACCGTTTACCAATTAATAATAACAGATTCAAAGAAGCTTTTAATGAAATTAGTATAGAATGCCCATGTTGTGATATGCATTAGTCTGGTGATGAATACCATTATGTTTTTGTTTGCCCTTTTTTCTGAAAGGAAAGAGAGTTATATTTAGGTCGTAAAGTAATAGTTAAACGCCCTTGCACATTACACATGTTGAATTTATTTCTATATTCCGGTACAGGACAGCTGAAGAAATTAGTATTCTTCTTAAGGATAATAATATCATATTTTGCTGGTCTAAATAAGTCTGAACAATCCAATCATAATCATGTCACCCATAAAAAGGAATGTTGTAGTACAGTCTCGGTGTACGTCAAGTATAGTTTTGTTTGATTGTTTGTTTGTTTTATCTTATTGCATTATATTCCATTATGTTTTTTGTTTGTCCTTTGGAAAGCAAAGAGTGATTTAGGTTTATCTTTCTAGGGACAATATTATGCCGTATTTTTTTAGTCTGCATGCACCCAATCACAATAACAAGCAATCCAATCACATCTCACTTACATGTACAAAATTTAACTGATAATTTTTTTTAGATAGTTAGCACAATTATGTAGTGTTTTGTTGTTTGTATTTATATTGCTCATGTGGAATTCTCCACTTTTCATGTATATATACTTGCCATATTTGTTTAATATTGTATTTTTGTGTAGCATATTATATAGCCTAGGTTTAGATCATTCCTATTTATCGTTATACATTTGTATTGTTTTTTTTGTATTCTGTATTCTTTGTATTATTATGCTACGTTTCTATTCTTTATTATGTATCATTATCATGACATGTAAATTTGTTGTACCCTTATATCCCAGAAGGGGGTCGCAAGAGTCAATAAATTCTATTCTATGCATAATGTAGTCTTCTTTCAACGGTTGATCTCATTTCATGTAATGGACCAAAATGTACTGTTTTCAATGGGTCATCACAATAGAACGAACGGGAGCGAACGGTGGAGTCATACATCAAAATAAAGAAGAAAATCTAATTTGTCTGCCTAAAAAATGATTTTCAACCGGGCTAGACAGGGTCTACAACTAATATTACGTTGAAATATGAATATAAATGGAACGAAATATGGACAATTTTCAACAATAATCATGTCAAAACTCGCCTTGTCGTTGGCCGATTTTCGAGATTTTTACACCCATTGAGAGCTGAATTCCTAGACTATCACAACATCAGAGTGTATGTCGCATGTGATGACGCTAACGACATGCAGGGACATGTGTATAGAGCTAGCTATATGTACACGCGATTCCTTATGACTGGACTGTCGATGTTCCCACATAGAGAGGGCCAGTTCAGAGCGGCATCGCGCATGGGACATCAAAGTCCGGAGATAGCGACCAGGGTGACCTCGTTGCGTAAGAGGTCGTTTTGTTTTTCGTTGGACCCCTAATCCCGCATAATCCCGCTCTGAGTGATAGGAAAAGCCCTAGGGGCAGAGTGCCCACTCCTTGTTTTCTAGCTCCATGCCTAGGCCTAGTCGATCTCTTCTCTTTAATATTGAACTTTGAACTTTTGAATTTGACTCGGTAACATTGCCTCAGCTCAGAAGTCAGATTCTGAAATAAAATCCTGGATTTAACTCATGCTGCAAATAGTGAAATCATAATTATATTTATAAGCCTTCAGGTCAGTCAGGAATCCCATGACTTTTACAAGCCGATCGCCTGTCTGATTATCAATATCAAGATATTTATGATTGGAAAGCGAAATTTCATTTTTTGTTTTCCTAACGGACGGTTTAGGTCTAGATCTATAATAACTAAATATAACACTAGACCCTAGTCTATTGGGGAAAATGAGTATGGTAAAACCGATCACTCAAAACATATGAACAAATTTCGGGCATCTGCTCACGCGGTCTCGCTCCGCGGTCTACAACACGTGAAATCGTCTTTGAAAATGCGCTAAGTGTGTAAAGAAATGCTCCTACAAGAAAAACAAACTATGATTACACACCATCTCGGGTGGAAATCACATATTCAAATACTGTTCTTTCCACTGATACCAATTTCAAGTGATTGGTAGACTGGAAAATAGGGCCTTTCGTCTTCAAAAGTGGACAACAATCATTCAATTTGTGATTTCTCTATGGAGGTCACAGGAAAATTCGTCTTTTTCACTGGAGGTTGTGTACTTAAGGGGGTAATGCTCGTAACTACGACTTGTTATTGGGTGGTCTCGGCCGCCAAAACATATTAGGGTATATAATTCCCTGCCGTCTGATGTAACACATAATTTGATTGGTTGTCGGGAAATTAGGGCAAATTTCAATCCAATAAAAAGCAGCTTTTGTAAATTTACGCATGACCTCTATAATTTATGCAAGTGCGTAAGCCAAATTGTTACACAGCGGACAATGAGGCTTACACACCGTGCTCACAGCCGTGCGTATATCGACCACCAAATTTGACTCGGCTCTGGCGACGGAGAAGACGCATTTTACGTTAATTTCAGCAATTTACTGAAGGGAATATAAACATTATGGACGATATTTTACGACAAAAGTGTGTAGGGATTAGATTATATCTCTCACGAGACACTGGATTCTTTAGTTTGCCTGAAATTTAGCAAATTAATGGCACTCTAAACTCGCTGCATGAGCAGATCTAAATCTTCACGGATCGATCTGCTTGTGAAGGAATCGCGTATTCATATTGCAGGGTGATCCCGCCCATCTTATACGGAGGGATGACAATGGACTTATGCATGGCGATGTGCATTTGCATCTATTAGACTTTCATATGTAATTTCATCATTTTTCCCTCCTTTTTTTTGGCAGAAAAAGGGAGAGAGAGAGAGAGAGACATTCACACTCTCACCAGTATTCTACGATAAACCCCTATTTTATAAAAATCGAAGAGTCCTGTACCCTGGTGTTACGCTCTAGTGCACTCGAATGTTCGTCGTCTGTGTGGGAGGTACACAAATGACTCGTTGATCTTTTGGCCGAATATAGGTCAAATTTGTTCATATGGACTTTTGAGTTTTTTGTTGAATATCAGTTCAGTCATTAGACCGAAAAATCAGTCTAGAAAATCTACTGTGTTTGGGGATATGTTCCTCTGAGACTACATGTATGTCTGGCTTCACTAAATCCATCCTGGTGGAGAGCTTCTAAATGCAAAGTATGTTTAAAAAAATCTCCTCCAAACAGATTTTTCTGTCTACCGGTAGTAATATAAGTATGCTACACAGAAAATGAGAAAAATCCATATGGTTGGACGTTTTCAGTTTTGCAGAGCCAAACATAGTCTTCGGAGCATGTCCCCTAATGAAATGACTGATTTTTATTTAGTGTATAGACTAGAGCTATTAAACTGATTTCTTTGTATTTTGTACAGATATCGTGTTTGAGAAGTCATAGAAGAGTAGCCTACCACAATACTGTAGCCTTCAACATCAAGTACCAGGGGATCTGTACTGCAACCGAAGAAAAAGGATCTTCACAAATTTGTTTGAAGGAATCAAGACATCATGGGTCGCAGCAAGTCAGGAGATCTTGACAATTTCGTCGCTGGAATGGACGATATCACACTCTTTGTCATGAAAATTATATTTGTTGTCTTCGTCATCTCCATCACCCATGCGATATACACCTGGTGTACCAAAGGCAATAAGTCCAGCAAGACCACTTCTACAACCTCAACAGGTGCATCAAAGGCCATGCCCAAAGCTTCGAGCACGGCCTCATCGCACCCTGAAGCCTCGGCTCCTCCAAACAGAGAGCCACCATCTTATGATAGCATCTACCCAGACCTGAGTAAAGAGCTCAATGCAGCTAGAAAATCAAGTGGAGGAGGAGGAGGAATGTTTTCCTGGCTCTTTGGATCGGGAGGTAGCGGTGATGGAGCTCGGGATTTGGTGTTTCAGAGGATTGCTGATCAGTTTTATTCTGTTGATGAAGTCAGTAATGCTATTCGACAATCGGGACTAGAATCAAGTAACCTCTTATTCGGTAAGCATGAATTACTGGAAACAATCAAACAAATGAAGGAGAATGATTGTAATACCAAAAAAGTCGCAAGATAATTAAATAGAACAAGAATTAGAGGAGGAGAAAAACAGATGGGGGGCTTGGCCGGGGAGCTACATGTATCTACTTTAAAAAGTTAATGTTATAAGACATAATTAGAGGTGCTAAGTTCTAGAAAGTTGATGATGGAGAGAGAGAGAGAGAGAGGGGGGTGAGAGAGAGAGAGAGAAGAAGGGAATAACTCTTTGTTATCATGTTATTGTTATCAAATGAATAGTGACCCTCAACGTCCCAAGGCATTCCCCAATAGTATACCCAATTCTCTTGATTATTTTCAGGTGTTGATTTCACCAAGAGCAACCTACACACTGGCAGGCAGACGTATGGAGGAAGGAGTCTACACACGATTCAGTCTGGAGAGATGAACCCTTATCAACAGGTTTGTAAGAATCTAGCACAACCATAATAAGGTCTGGTAATGAACACTTATTCTGATGGAAGCTAGGTACAGTGCCATTCAGAATGTATGATATGATAGACATGAATCCATGTATTATTGGAATGTTTGATGTAAACTAAATTTTCATGAACTTGATGAAAAATGTAACTGGAAGTAAATATATTTTTGGGTTTTATCATAACTCAGGATTACCATATATTTAGTATACAAATGATGCATGCGCATGAGTTAATTATACGATCTATCCGCACTCGAGTTGAGGCTGTGTGTATCTATTGCACGAAGCCGTTAGCCTGAGTGCGTTAGATACACACAGCATCAACGAGGGCGGATAGATCGTATAATGAATGAATGAAAACATGTATCATTTGTTTTATACAACGAAACTCCAAGATCCTTGTTATTTGATGTAAAAATAATTAATTCAAGATTGTTTCATGACAGTTTATGGCTGACAAATATATCTCAAGTTTTAATAAGTCTCAATTTAGTGCGCACACATAAGTATAGATATAGCAAGCGCACCTCTATCTATACCCATTTACGCATAGTGCTGCGCAAGAATAGGCCCATATGTACACGCAGTATTAAGCGCTCTAACCTCTACGCGCACTACTGCGCGGCACTGAAAAATCGTTGGATAGTACTGGAAAATATTGCACGCTTTTTCATGAAAAAGCGTGCAATAGGCTCAGCAAATGAATCACACGTGACCGCGCATGACCAATCATTTGATTAGGATCTAGGAGTGAGTTGTATAATTTTGAATAATGATAACCCCTAGCAATATTGCACATATTGATTATTGATTATTGTATGAAAGAAATGTTAGTGCCAACCTTTTTTGTTGTTGATTTTTTTTCAAAAATGTTGTAGCCATCCTCGGATTATCTGCCTGGAGCAATCAAGCATTTGTGGTAATTCTATTCACTACCATTTTGTAATTTTGATTAAGTGTTGGTTTCCTTCTGATAAACTGAAAGGCAGTGCATCTATGCTTTTCCATGTTGAGCAGATAGTGTAAATAAGCACTGGAATTGCTGCACGAGAGAACTCATCAATAAAAATACCCTTTTGAAAAAAATAAATAGTTTGATTCTTTTTTTGTTTTGACAGGTGATATCCATCATAGGTCGTACCTTAGCTTCTTTTGATGATGATGGTCTTATTCCGGCCTTTGGTTTTGGGGACATATCAACCCAGGATAAGAGAGTATTTCCATTCAGGTGAGTAGCCTGGCATCCCCAGCTCCCAGATACTCTTACCCTCAATAATAAAAACTAGAGGAACGATGAACCCAATCACAAAATGATAATATTGTGATTGAAATTGATGCTGGGAGAAAGATGAAAAACAGGCCTTTGTCGTGGACATTGATTGTTTGTTTCTGATCACTGCCCTTCACTTTCTACCTACATGTATGTTACAAAGTTTAGGATAGGTGTACTCCATTATCTATTTACACACACAAAAAAAAAACTATTTCATGCCACTCCAGACTACTCATTATTGCATAAACAACCAAGTTGCTTCCCTTCTTGATCTGAAAGCATGAAGCCAGAAAAACTGTTCAACTTTGGGTGTAATTTAGTCTGCTTGTTTATCAGTTATACATGTAGAAACAAAAGAAGAAGCACCCATTTGCCATATCCATGTATTTGTACGCAGTTTAACTTATTGTTGTATGTTGCCAACCAGGACAGGTTCACCTGGGCCTCCAGAATGTAACTCTGATCACCTTAAAATTGCAAATTACAAAGTCTACATGGGCCATGCATAGAATTCCTCATGCATACAAACCCTTATAATTTTAACACAGACCCCAAGTGTAAAAACGTATTAATGGGTTAAACCTCCATATGAAGCGTAATACATGCATGTCTCATGTCCAATGAATGGGCAATATATACGCTTCTGTACGCTTATTTAAACCATTGTTTAGACTGTGAGCTAAATTTAAACAGCCTTGATTTGAAACTCCAGGTTTGTTCAGATATGGAGCGATTGACTGCCGCAATAAAAAAAATATGTGTGAAATGAATGGCAACTGGGCGCAACAAAGGACATGCACATAGCGTAGTCACTGGGCTCTGTGCTATGAGATACAGAAATGTGATTACACTTTACGTCATCTTAAAAAAACATCATTGTTTTGCCGCATCATAGCTGAAAGAGCCATTATTATTACTAAGATCTCTCCTTTCTAAACTTTCTTCAATCAGGCAAGATGGCATCTGTCATGGTTTCCAAGACGTGTTGGATTGTTACACAAGGATTGCAGCTAATATCCAGATGAGTGGACCAACCAACTTTGCACCCGTCATCAGACAGGCTGTTGACATCGTTAAAAAAACACAATCTGTAAGATTTTATCCATTCCTTTGTGTAACAATTCATTTCCACAATTTCTGTCTCAGGTTGTCTCGCCTGCATAGCAAAAAGCGAGACATGGCGCAGCTTTTCCAGTGACGGCGACGGCGGCAGCAGCGTCAACATCAAAAAGTTAACCTAAGGTTAAGTTTTTGAATTTTAAATATAATTTTAAAGTATCCCCAATCCTGTGAGTAGAATTTCAGGTCACAAAGTCAAGGTCAAAGGTCATTTCAGGTCTGCAAACTTAGACTTTGTTGTGGCATCAACATTAAGATTTTGAATTTTCAGCATAATTTCAATATAGTTTGTTCAAATTCCATGAAACTTGTACCCAAGGGTTATCAAGTATCACAAATCATATGACACAAATTCCAGGTCACAAAGAAAAGGTCAAAGGTCATTTTAGGTCAGTAGACTTGGATTATGTTTTCACATTTTGATATGAGGATTAATGAATCAATTTTTGTTAATTGTTCATATTTCATGAAAGTTATCAATCTTGGTACAAATAATATACAAATAATGAATGCTTATGAGTTCAATAGTGCAAATATTTTCATGAGTTGAAAGACTAACGTTCTATTCAACATCTTTCAACAAATTATGCTTTGCTCCTTATATTAAAGATAATTAAAGTTGGAGTCAGGCCTTCTCGATTACATTCAGATTTGCGTTCGCGTCAGATGCGCGCAGCTAATATAACAATGGGATACCAGCAGGGCAGAGAGGTACGCAGTCTGCATATAACCAAAAATGCACGCTCGTTGAATAGTACTACGGCGAATAGTACCAAAAATGCACGCCCGTGCAATATCTATTGAATATCTATTGTGACCAACAATCCTCCAATCAAATGACAAGGATTTACTTAGGTGTTGTATAATAGTAAATAATTCTTCTGATGATTCTTAGTCAATGTTCTCTTCAAAATGCTGATTATATTCAGTGGATTTCATATTTGGGGGCCTTGTTTTTTGGGCCACCCTGCCCATAAATAATGTCCCAACCTCAATTTTTCATCATATCGAATTGCGTAATGCAGGCGAGACCGCCGAGAGCGTTTCCCTTGTTCATCCTATCGAATTGCGTAATGCAGGCGAGACCGCCGAGAGGCTTTTGCCGAGAGCGTTTCCCTTGTTCTTTCTTTTCTTTGTTTCTTTGATTTACCTGACTGCTAAGAAAGCATGTGTAAGTAAGCAGCCATGGGACCGACGGCTTTAAAGCCCAAGTCCACTCCAAAAATAACTTACTTTCAATAGAACCAGAAAAATCAGACAAACCAATCAAAAAAAGTTTGAGCAAAATCGGATAATTAATAAGAAAGTTATGAATTTTTAATGACATGAAAAACTTTGAAAATCACTACACAAATTGGCAACTCACTCATGAGTCTGTGACGTATGGTCCTCACTATCCACTAATTATTTTCTTTATATTGATAATATAAATTTCCTATTTTCACCCTAAGAATCTTATTTCTTCACACCAGCATCCAAGTTAGATTGTTAGTAATATGTTTTTGTGTGGATGCACAAATAAAGAGTAATTTTTGTCCAGTTAAATCATGAAAAATTGAATTTTGATAAACTATTTATATAAAAATCAATAATTATGAAATACAATATTCAGAAAATAGTATCAATTCTTCAAAATTCATAAGTTTTTGGGAAATGTCATGCACGCAATATGATACAAATCATATAACCTGGGCAAAGGCATAGGGAAATCAAGTTTTGGGGATAAAAGGAAATTAATGGGATTAAACTATATAAAGCAATTGATAAGTTGTGAGGACATGACGTCACAAACTGATAACCATCTTGGCAATTTGTGTTGTGATTCTCATTGTTCCATAGTTTTACATACTTTTTCAAAAATTCATAACTTTCTTATTAGTTATCCGATTTTGCTCAAACTTGTTTTGATTGGTTTGTCTGATTTTTCTGCTTTTATTGAAAGTAAGTTATTTTTGGAGTGGACCTGACCTTTAAGTCCTCTCTGAAGAACTTAGTGGTATGGCTAGAACATTTCTAAGTTAATGGAGCGGATTGAGTTAGGAGACGTCAGGCAAAGTTACTGGCTAAATATGTTGAAAATTGTCTAACAAGAATTAAAAGTGACCTCTCAAGTATTATCTAATTTGGACAATATGGATTCTAAATTTGGACAAGTGTTTGAGAAATTTTTCCAAAAAGCATTCATAAAAGTGTCTCAGATTTTCAAATTTGATGACATAGCTCGTAGGTTGTGGGCTGGATAACAAAAAGGTTTGAATTGAAAGGAATGTCGGCCTTAAAAGCAAATTCTTGTAACTTCTCTGTAAATTCTGCTTTTCAAAATTATTTGCTCCTGTATAAAGTTGTCAACTGTTGCCAATTGAAATAGAACCACAAATTTCTGCACTTTATGCATTATTGTCCTGCCTTTCTTTGTATAATGTATAAACAAAAAATTTAATCTATTACATACTATTCATTGTAATTAAAAGCCCACCCTTTTCCTCTCTCTAATATTTTCTCATTTAGCAGTACCATATTCTCATCATCGTAGCAGACGGCCAGGTGAACAGTGAGAGACAGACGAGAGAGGCGATCGTAGAAGCATCTCGGTACCCTCTCTCTATCCTCATGGTGGGCGTAGGAGATGGACCGTGGGATATGATGAAGGAATTTGACGACAACCTGCCCAGAAGGAAATTCGATAACTTTCAGTTTGTGGATTTCTTCCGGTCATAGCAGGGCGAGAGAATGCCGAGGCAGCGTTTGCATTGAACGCTCTCATGGAAATACCGGATCAGTACAAGCTCATTCGGAAATTAGGACTGTTGGATTTCTAGAACATTGACAAGAGTAGCAAACTCTCTCTCTCTCTCTGTAGACCATCAGTGATGCATGGCAATGGACTTCACGTTCAATGCACTCTTGGAAATACAATACAATACAGATCAATACAAACTTATTCATAATTTAAGACTGTTGGATTTCTCGAACGAGAGTACCAACTCGGTTTCTATAAGCTGTCAGATTTGTGTAACAAGTGACATTTTATCTATTTGCCGACTTGCTGTAATTCATGAGCAGAGGAACAATAGAGAGTCGTCCATTACGAAGAGATAATAGAACAGAATATACAAAAATCAGACTGCAATGTTATCTGGACTCTTGATAAGTTGGATTTACAGTAACATCTTTGAAACATATACAGAGAGAGAAATAATATTTCAAATTTATGTTTATAAACCATGGTACCTTGCACTTTTCACTTGGTAAATGTGATAATTTTTTATGAATATAAGAAGTGAGATTTATAACAAGTCATATTGTCTTTCAATACGTTTATTATTTAAATAATGCATAAATATCCTTTACTTTGATACTATGCTTATCAATTTTCTTCTGAAATTATTTTCACATTACTTCCACTGCAACTTTGCAATTGCATGTACTTGGATGCAGTCAGACAAGGGTATTATGAGAAAATATAATAACTGCCTACATACATTTATACTTTACCTAATGGAATATTTATCACAAAGAGATTAATTTCAAACCAAAACATGAAAAAATAAAACAAATGTAAGGGAGGGGGAGGTAAATACAACTTTTTTTCAGTAATATATTAAAACTTTCTCTGTTTGCATATCAGGTTTAAGATCAAACTTAAAATGCTTATACTTTCACCATGATAAATTACTAGTACATGCCAGTCATATAATTCAATCTTATCTGGTATTTTTTTTTTTTTTAACATTGCTGTTTATATACAATGTAAATCGATCATTAAATGTGGCTAAGTTTGACTAATTTTTATAGATGAGAACTTGAGAAGTTGTCAAATTGGCATTGAGATTATTTAGGAAATTTGTTATTCTAAATATAGTTGATACATATAAATAATTAGTATGAATATAAGTTGATGCAGTTCTCTTCAAAATGGGCTGAAATATGACCCAGTTATAAAAGTAGTGAAGCAGGTAAAATGTTTCAGGTATACAATATAAAAAGATAAATATATCATTCAGTTCCTTTTACATGTTTACCTTAGCAGCTAGGTATTTTATGTTTTTAAGATACGTGTACATGTGTCTGAGTTGCCTTGGAAAAGAGAAGTTTGCAGTCCCTTTATTACATCTTACACTGTAGGTCCAGATTGAACATTTTATTCATACCTTTCATTGAAATATGTTTTATGAGGATTATGAACAAATGCACATTACTACAATCAAAACAATTTCACATATATATGTAAGTACATTGATTTTTAAAGCCAGGAGTCAACTTCTCCTTCGCAGAATACTCAAAATGTGTTACAATATAAATCAACGAAATTGATTTAGTCAAAACATGACATTTCACTGTGATTTGATTTTTGTACTTGATTAATTTTTGCATGATGAAGAGTTAACAAAAATGATAGTTTAACAATGGGCAACAATCAGTAATTACCGAAATAACTACGCAGTGCTGTACATGCATGAATAGCATGATGTGTCAATTCTGAAGTTTCAGAAGATATTGATATAATATTGGCTGGCTTTGAATGTGATACAAGAATATATTGCTCGAGCTATGACAATATTGTTATTGTTATCTATATTAGGCTGACTAGCGAAATAACAAAATTTGACTTACCTCGGTAAATGTAAATTGTATCGACAGTTGAAGTTCCTGGATGACAGAGCAATACAAAAACAATATTGATCTGTCATCCGGGTACTGCGCTAAAGATATCAAATACACTGATTTATTGTAGGCCTACTACTTGGAAGCCTTATATAGATCATAAAATGTATTATATGGTATTGCCAAACTGTTAACTGTAATAAATATATTACTTTTTTTCCTTAATACTTCTCCCTAATTATATGATCTGAATTAATTGAATGAGTATGGTTCAGAGACAAGAGATCAAAATTGCACATGCTAGGATGTCTTTATCTACAACAGTGTTTTAATGCACTAAAGTTGATGTATAAGGAGCAACCTTCCAAATGACTATGTTTAATTGACACAAAGTGACTGTTTCTTACAATTGTAATGAACAGGTTTTCCATTTTTTTCCATTCAGTATTTAAAACGACCTCCTACTTCATTTTAATGCATGCAAGATTATTAACACAATGTAAGGTATGTGTTTCTAATATTCATGTGTAATTATTGTGTAAAATGAATAGTATACTAAATTCATTACAAAACAAAAAAATAATATTCTTGTTTCCCTATAGATATTCATACTTTTACACTTATACTTTTACTTTTGTATATATAACTGTGTTTCTGTATTTTTAATGAAAATGTGGAAATAAAATTCAATTCAGTTCAATTTATAAAAGTCCATTTCCTCTTCAGTGTCTGGCAATGTAGAATGAGTTCCTTTCCCATAGAATAATGTCTGGTCTTGTCTACTTTGCACAATTTTTTATTTTTACTTTGTCTTTTCAATAGCAGGATTGCTTGTCTTAGTTCGTGTTGGTGCTTTGGTCCCTTTGGCCTCCAGGTTTGGTCTTTTTCGATGGTGTTTCTTCTCCAGCCTTCTCTCAACCGTTGGAATACTGGCCACTTTCTCCGCCCTGTCCAACGCTGCTCTCCACAACGCTCTATGGAATACCAACCCATCGTTGCCACCGTGAGTTATAGGCGGCAAGAACAGTTCTTCAGAGGCCTTCATAGTCTTATGTTTCTTCTCATGCCATGGAAGCCCGTCATATACTGGTTTTCGGAATATCAAAGGTAGTTTGAAGTTCCGCATAACAGTCTCGGCATTGTAGTTTCCGAAATCTTTCATGCGGCATCGTTGTGTGACGTTGAATCGTAGATGCTGATCATGAAGTGGCAGTGGTGCTGAACCTGCAACCGTCGACAATCTCGGATTCCATTCTGCATTGGCATTCCGTGCGCTGTGAGACAGTGGCGTGTCTCCCTTTGGGATAGGAGGATGGATCGGGAGTGGATCAAGGCGGATGGTGAGAAGTGAACCGCTGGAAATCTGTTCACTGGCTTGGTCAGTGTCTTGGCATGGTGTCTTCCAATGAGTTATACCCATGCGCTTTGGCCTGGACTGCATGATGCGGTAATCGTCACTGGTTCCCCTAATACTGCCGCTGTTGATCTTAGACTTGCATGGTGAAATGCAAGCCTTAATCTGCCATAACAAGAAACAAAATCATAGAATTATTCCATCTAAAACAGGATTATGCCGGGTGTCAAAATAGCTCAAAACGAGTATGTCCAGTCTTACAATGTATACATTTCTCAGTTTTATATCATGAACTTAAAGATACTACATGTACATGTATGTCCCTTTTGCAGCCAACATCAAATTCTGTAGCACTTTGCAGGAATTATGAATATGTCCTATGTTCAAAATTTAAACATAAGTAGTGTCCTAGTATTCAAATTATGCAAGGAAACCCGTTTACCTTCTAGACTTTAATGTCAGACACTATTGAGCAACTGACTGACATCTTTTTTTCTTTGGTAATAACATACATAAAATGAGCTGTAACAGGTACATGAGCATTTGGCTCCATCAATAACCCACTACTTGTAATGGCCAAAATTAAACTGATTGAATCTTTGTGCAGCACAAAAAGTACGACCATTCGGTAAAAGGGTCTGAAAATCAGACTATTACTTGGGTGATTGCAATCACTTAAGTCGATTCGACAACTAATGGTCGTTATTTTCCCACTAACAGCCATTTTCAAGCCCTTTCGTTTTGAGGGAAGTTCTAAATTCGTATTGTCTTTCAAATGCCGTTGGAATTTAACCTTTTCATTTTTGGCCTGCATGCAAATGGAACATATAGTACCTTTAACTAATCTGAAAATAACGAAGGGGTCCTTGGTTTCCCCATGTGGCAATGGCCTTTACTGTTTTGTGGACTTCCATTGTGACATCCACATGGTGAAGGTAATGATGATAATGATGATATTGATGATGACTACGATAGTGATGATCACGAAGAAGATGAGGAGTATATTATGACGGCTCTGACAAAGAGGATGGTTTTGATCGTGACTAAAAGCAGATGATGATCATAGTTGCAAGTATGACGCCAAATATGATGATAATTGCGATAATGATTATTGAGAAAATGAGATGGAGGAGGATAATCATGCTTGTGATGACAGTGATTTTGATAACGAGATGGGAAATTATGTCCACGAAGTTGTTTGTCATGATTGTGATGAGTGGAAAGGGGCCAAAATCATGATACTTATGACGATAGTTATAGTGAAGATTGATTTTGACCCTATTAGTTTGCGATTTACCCTGGTACGAGCACATGAAATTGTCACTTAACCTGGACACTGTAGAAAACTTGTTACTTTAAAACATAAACTTATATCTATTACTCGTATTATTGTCTATACTGAGGACAATTAGGATATATATCGGATGGAGAAAAAAAATGGAAAAAAGATACATGATTTAACACTTTAAAAAGTGTTCTATGGGCCGAGAAGCTCATGAATGCTTTAAAATAAACGGATGTCTTTATCTGCTCTAGCCACCTCCTCTTTCTCCTCTCTTTTTTTTTCTTCGTCTTTTCTTCTTACATGCATATCGTCTTTCTTTTCTTCTCCATCTACCGTTTCCCTAATGGTTCATAGGTCTACTTTCTTTTTGGAAATTGTTGACCGATAGCACAATTCATCATCTTCATTAAAGTCTGTTACCTTTTTAACAGAACTGTGAAAACACATAAAGGATCTTTTCGTATTTTCTAATTAAAACATTCTTAGAATTGATAGACCTTTATATTAATTGAGAAGCCACGCACCACTCATATTTTCTTTTTGCTTTCTATTATACAAATTTACCACCGGAATTCTTACATCCTATAACAGAACTTATAATACATATAGTACCGCTGAGATTAACACCAGCAGAATAACAATGAAAAGAATAACAGTACGTGGGTTAATAATTGTTAATTCTAATCCATAATGTTCCAAATACCTCTAAACGTTTCACCGTGCCGAGCTGGTCGAAGACGTACAGTAGAGAAAACATACAATATCAGATTATTCGATCTGGTAGTGGAACTTTTCCAGGAGCTTAATTCGACTGAGTTGAATTTCGAAAACATACATCACATATTACCTACTAGTCTATATGTTGTTTTGTTATTATTTTAAAGAAGTGGTGCTTAGACAATGCACTGTGAATCAGAGGCCCGGCTATAATCAATGATTTTGTTTGAATAATAGATATATGTCACTACGGAGAGCCGCATAATCAATAATGTTTATATGTATTACTATTGTGACGTCAACAAAAGGAGCATATACGCGCAACAATTAAGTTTGACGCGTGGATGCGCATTGTGTGAGAAGTAGGTCGGGATTATGACCTCGATATGAAAACAATATGCTAATGAGAATGGCCTACCATACATGTTCCTCCATTAATTCGATTTCTATAGAGATGCTCTCGATCTGCTATATATATAAATAGCAGATTGTTTGATCGAAGACAATCGAACGTACTAGGCATCTATACGTATAGCTAGGTATAGCTCTCAAAGTGGCTAACAATGTCAAAGAAGATAAAGCGGGTTTTCTAATTGTGAACACTTACTTGGATCGTATGTCCTTAATCAATTGTTTCATATAATATCATCTCTTAATTATCAAAGCAATTAAATAACCAAAATTTAATGCAAACTTTCTCAAAGACCCCCGCCCCCACACACATTGTTATACGTTAGCTACCGTCAGGTATCTATATATATTGTGAGTGTACGTGATTTTTAAATGCACCACCCCCCATAATACGCCATTGCATATACCTGAATGATTTGGACCCTACTTATTATAGGCAAACCCAAATCGTTTATCTAAAATTAATCTGGGTCGCGCGATCCCGTCTTAAGTTGACTTGCGATTGATCCAAATCAATCGCCGCAAGTTTGCAGTCTCCCATCTCTTATAGCTAGTTGCGATTAATATCAATCGCAAATAATTAAATTGCGATAAATATATATACTCTTTATACATGTAAGACGGGGCCCGGGTCCCATAAAAGTGTTTAGAGTATACGGCGTAGGGCTATGAAACCATTATAGGGGTCTGTATGTGTAGAGCAAGCTATACATTAATTATTTGCACAATTTTTTTTTTCTCAAGAAAAAAAACGATTCTGATTTGTTTTTTTCTCTGATTCAATGGCTTATACCAATAAGATTTTTTTCTTCCGATATGTTAGACAAAACATTACTGAAAGTGGTTTGACACGTGTATTGTTTTGTTTTGCCACGTCTTGTTGAACATATCCACTGGCAAGTTTTAGACATATAATTATTTGGAGATGAATTAATGCACGGTGGGTGTTAATTTCATCTCATTCTCCGTTATATGTTTTCAATTCAATATTTGTATTGGTTTATCATGATATGGATATGTTTTGTAAGGTTAATTCACTGAGGAACAATTAAGTTTGCATAAAACTAGGCCTATATATATATGATCGACAAAAATCGGATATCGTCTTCAAAACAGTCAGAAAACATTATAAATAGAATGATATTTAAGATCAGGGAGGTGAGTCCTACCTCCCTGATAAGACTATAGTGAGATCAACAATTTTTATTTTTGTTTGCTTCCCAAAATTGAAAATTGTAAAATCGTGGCGGTCGATTTTTCGCTCAGTGGGGTGGGGTAATGAGCACAATTCTTTTTCACCCTTCACGCCAGAGGGGCCCATCTTCTTCTTTTTTCTTCAAACAAGGGTGTTTTTACCTGTTTTTTCTAGGGGAGGGGGCCCGGGCCGTCCGCCCCCCTGGATCCGCCATTGCCTGCCCATATCCATCTCATCATGTATAGGCTGCAGCTCTCGTCATTTGCATCCTCTCGCAGGATTAATAGCCGGTATATACGGTACGCTATATACGGTATGGTACGTACGGTACGGTGCATGCGCATATCATGCATGCATGCAATGAAAGTTCGTGCAGCTGCAGTTGAAAATTGTTGACACCGGTTTCCATGGCTGGGCCGTCTGTTCTAAGGGAATAATTGTGAGTAATACGGAATTTTAATGAGAGTGCTGTTTTCATAATCGAGATATGTAATCTAAAACAATTTTTCAAGTGTCTAGTGAACATGAAGTGTCCCAATTGGTAGAGAATACACCAGAATTTGTCTTGTCCAAGACAGGTTTTCCGTTGGCCAATCCCACATGTTCAAATTCGCGTTAGTGCTCGTACCCATACAGTTTGCGCTTGCACTATTCAAACTTTAAAGAAAATAGAAATGTGAGACATGCACTAATGATGTAGGCTTCAATCAATGTCGTGCATCGAGAAATCATTATAACAAGATATTCATGTTAAATTGTAGAAGTAGATGATGATAGTAGATCTATCTAAATAATCTACCGGTATGACTAGATCGAGCTAGTCAGTGGAAATTTGGTTTGGTTTGGACTTGGGTAAATTTTTGTTTTTAAAGTTTGTCAAACTCAAAATTTGGACTGAATTTTGTGAAACTTATAGAAGCTTAGGAACAGAGATAAGAGTGCCAATTAATCAAACTCAATTTGAAATGTTGTCTCTACCATGATAAAAAAATATGTTTATGATACAGATCCATGGCCCAGTAAAGTGAGGCTGAGTGGATATCAATTTAGTTTATGAACGTGACCTAAAAATAAGTAACAATTATCTCAATTTATTTTGTTCGTTAATTGTTGATTCTCTCATTGATTCTCTCATTTGTATGTTGCTTTTTTGTGTATTTTGCCTTTTTTCTTCTTCCTAGATTCAATCTATTTAACGTAATTGAAGTATTCCTGATGATGATGTGAGTGTGCGGGAGACCCCTAATCCACCAAAGATGTCAGAGACTCCGTCCAATATTGAGCGTCTTCCACTAGAGCATCCCTTACCTGACGAGATACAGGAGATGACTCGAGATGATACGGTCTGTAAGTTCTGTGGTGTTAGTTACCTCATCCATCATGAAGTCAAGAGACTAGAGAAAGAGGTAGGTTTGTCATCTGGTTTGGATTCTGATAGCTAACGCTTTGAAATATACCAAACTCTAAACCTAACCCTAACCATGACCCTTTACCTGACCAAATGTCGGATTACTGAATTTTATCCTGTTGAATTTTGGAGTTGCACCGCAAGATCATTTTCAGGGGGGGGGGGAGGAAAGTTGGTGGCATGTGAGCTGAACAAAATTGTTGGATTTCAAATTTGCCAGCAATGTCAGATGTGATTTTGAGATTATTGAAGAATTAGGGGCAAGTTCAATTCCTGAACTTCAGTCTCTCACTCCATCCAAAAATAAGAATAGCACATGCTTGTATACTCAAACGTCATGTGTTTGGACAGGTTGGTTTTCCAGACAGTTGATTTTAAACATTTATTTGAAGAAGTCTACATGCAATATTTCATAATTATTTAAAGACTTATGTTGGGTAACATCATAAATAAAAAAAATTTATGATGGCTAGTTCTATTTGATGGATCTTTTTCATTGAATCCAATAGCAAAAGTGACAGCATTAATTGTGTTAAGCATCCGGAAACACACAACCCCCCATCAAATGATAGATTTCATAATATGTTATTAACTTTTTTCAATTATTTTTCAGCTTGAGAAAGTGGAAACAGAGCTTCAGAAATACAAGGGATGTGAAGAGCGAGAGAGGGTGCTCAAGAGTGAAGTAGAGAAACTCAAAACAAGCTTGTCGGAAAAAGATAAGATTCTACATGACAGAGAGGCAAGGTAATTAGTCAGTGTATTTTGGGAACTTTGATCTTTGTTTCAACTTTCAATAGTTTAAAGTACCAGAGCGAAGGTTTTAAAATGCTTTTATCCTTAATAATATTGGTATCATTGCAAAGGTAATGTTACAATCTTTCTAATAATTCATATTTACTTTTCAAAAATTGTTACAGAATTGACTAATCTGCTTTCAAAAGTGATGAATTGCTACCCGTTTTTTCCGCCCTCGATCAGCCCGCTGTTCGCTGGTACGATGTGTGACGTAATAGGTTGGGCACATGAGCGAGAGTGCTCCCAAGTCCCCTCACACAGCTCTGTCTGCTGCATGCATTATACGTATACGAAAGCCAGTCGAACGCGAAATATCCTATCACAATGTCCGAGCTTGAGGAAGAAGTTTTACTAAATTTAGATATCGAAGTTGATGAGCACAGCTCCACAACTAGTGACAGTGATTTATTTGATTTTTTGTATGTTATAGTAGGCTATCTCCACGCCGGAGTTGCGGGTCAAAAATGGATACGAAAGTACACTAGCGCCATGAAATTCCCAAGTTTGAGCTGGCTGAGCCGAGCTGCTGCGCCCCACCGGCCCCGCTGAACTGGCGATCGACCCGTCATGCACTGGGGTGACTGACCTGGCGAGACATTTTCTAATTTTTAGAAAGTGTAGGGCTATTTTGGCAAATTTCACGGATAAAAAAACAAAGAAGAATAGATGTGAGATTATATCTTGCGAATACCAATTACATAATATGCACCATAAATGGAACTGCACGACATCATAAAAATGCAAAGCCAAAGGGACTCTCGCGATTTATCAACACTCAACAGCAATCACCAATCATCTTGCACATGCCAAGCCATGACCGAAAACTTCACAGCAAATTACACAAAAACGGAAGAATATTTGGACAAATCGATCTGCACGATTCACCCCCTCGTATTACATTACATAATTTGCTTAATATGCAATAATAAAATGTAATTTCCTGATTTCGAGAGATTGTTATTCCACTTTCATCAAAGCTGGCTTAGGTATGAATCATTCGAGGTCTGGGTAATGTATAATGAATGCAAAATACCGCACGCGAGCTAAGCGAGAGCCGAGCGAGAGGCCTAGGAATTTCGATCGTGCCCAACCTCTGACGTCATAAGTCTGTACTCCGTAATTTTATTTTTCAAGCCAGGAAAAGAAGTTCTGAGAAGGGTCTCGGAAAAAGCATCTTATCGCGTTTCATTTATATTTATAATACATTAGAGCAGATGATTTGTGTTCATATTGGTGTAAGCTTTCAGCTATGTATAATTTGTCCATTTTGTGACATTTTGTGACACTTCTTCGCTCAGCTACTTTAAATGTTCTTTACAAGTCCAAATTCGTACAATAGGTGGTTCGCTTAACTCACATCGAGATGGTATAACTATCCCGATCTGGTATTCTATTTACACAAAATGGTTTCCATGAAGAGACATGCATACATGCATACAATGCTGGTTACAATCATGAATAATGGATCGGTCATACAATGTAGTTGGTCTTGTGGTCATACAAGTACCTATTTCATTTAAAAGCAGATTGTTCACTTTTCTCAGAACAGAGAGGACCACTACGCAAGGTCACTTAGCAAAATAAATTGGCACATAAAAAATGATGCGCCTAGAAAATACAAGGCTTATCATTTGTGATGTTCGTACATCTAAAGACCATACTACCTTAATGACATTATTACTTCGCCTAATCAAAGTAATATGGATATACTCTACATGTAGCTCATGATAGTAATTATGATTCTGCATCAAGGCAATAGTATCATGATTTTCATCAATCAAGCCTTTTGTATTTCAGACATCTTTAAGTTCAACAACATTTTGCTGAGCTACATTCCTTGAATGAACTGCATTGTTGATGTATGCTACAGCTAAAGTCGGTGTAATATTATCCAGTCATGAGTGCATAGAGATTTTATGTCACAGTGTGATATCTGATATTCAACATTGGAAAAATTATCATTAATCATGTTGGAGAAAAAATTTGTAGTTTGTATGATTTGCTCATTAGTTAAATGTATTATTGTACTTGATTGCATCTTTTTGTGTTGTATTGTATTGTAGCATTGAACATCTGAAGTCAAACATCAAGGTCAAGGAGGATGAACTATGGAAAGCCGTACAGCAAGCTGAGGCTGCCCAAAGACAATTAGAATATGAAAAGGCTGCAAGCAACAAACTCAGGTTAATATTATATTCATATGAGTAACTCTGCCTTGAGGTTTGGTTAAAGAACAGGGAATTGATGGTATATAAACTAAAGATCTGTGGTAAAAGCTATAGAAGAGGAAAGAAGATGAATGCAAATTAGCAGTATGAGAAGGAATATATAAATGGAGAAAAAAAGAAGTAAGAACAAGATAATATTAGAAAATAAAGAATAGAACTTCTTATTGCAGGGAATATATTTCATAATAATCTACAATATCTTAGGAATTATCCCACTGTAGACCTATTCAATTTCACCATTTATTCTAAACATACATTGCTTAGTTCCTTCTGTGGATTATGTTACTAAGAAAATTTCTTTCATTTAACAAATCATTGTTTATTTGTCATCGTACAGGATATGGAGATAAAATGAAATGGCAAAGAACAATTGATGTATTTTCGTAAAGATATTTATTTTTTAAATTATTAATTCAGGGTGTGGAGAAAGGACATGCTGCAGAGACTGCCTCTGATCAAAGCTACTCTCTCAGATGAAAAACAGACTCTAGGGAGTGTGAAGACTGAATTCAATGACTATCAAAACAAGATGGCCACCATCAATAAGAAAATCACAGGAGTCATACAGAAAGTGTGCAAGAAAGAGAAACAAGGTGGGTGTCCCTTCAATTCTTCCATTAGAACCTAGCTTTTACTACCACCATGCTTTTACTACCACCATGCTTTTACTACCACCATGCTTGTGTGCTTGCCACCTTTATAAAAGCGACATTTCTTGTAGTGTCTGTATTATTCTTAATTAAAACACTGTCAATCCTGTACATAAAGACCACTCGGGGGTGCTAAAAAGTGGTCTGTATAGACAGGTGGTTGTTATGCATGGGTTACTTTAGAACAGGTTTCCATGATAAATACAGTTCAGAGGAAATAGAAATGCAATCTTCACAGACAGGAGTCACTGATCGAAGCAGGTTTGACTGGACCTTTTTATAAAGGCCACCTATTTAATGCATCTAACGTAGCTTCTTTATTTATTCTCTGAAAATAAATCTGAAACTTAGGATGGCGGGGATCTTCATGGATGAAATATTCAAGTATTTGATAAGGTCCAAAGCTGTTAAATTTTTTAATAAACTAATAAAACTAATTACTCTCTTGCACACTTCCAGTGGTTGAAGGCATCTTATCAAGGGCCACTGAAGCAGAGAAACTGTCCTCCTCTCTCCAATCTCAACTCACTGATGCTCAGCAACAGGTGGCAGCAAACAGCACGCAGGATCAAAGGTTACAAGAAGCTGAAGATAGGATTAGGCAGATGACGAATCGCTATGCTGAGCTCGAAGCAAAAGAACAGGGTAAGATCAAGTTGCTATGGTTAAGCTGTGCCTGATATCCCCCTTTCAGGATTAGTCGTGTACTTGCACTCAAACAGGATCAAGATATCGTCTGTTGAGACACAGGAGAGCAGTACTTCTGGGTAAAATGATATGAATTAATGCCTGTTTGGCTTTTAGCAGATGATATAACTCTGCTTGATTAAATTAAAGCTGGGTTAGATTAATTATATATTCTAGTTGATGACAAAAAGCTGTGGCTTGAATGGCAAATTGGTTGTAGAAAGCATAATGTAACAGGCCTGTTTGCCTCTAGATTATCATGGCATACTAGATATTTAGATGTTCTGGAGTGTTTGGGAGGGTGGAAAATGATTTTAGATTTGTTTGTTTGTTTGTTTTATTGTTTTGTCTTTTGTCCTATTCCTATAATGGAATAATACACAATACTTGTTTAGTTTTCAATATCTTTTAATGTGTTATCAATGTAATTTTATGCATGTACTTTTTACTCTGTAAATTGAACAACTTCAGCTATTAGCTGCATGTTCGATGATTTTGTATCTCACTAAACCAAACAAATACAATACAATAATATTTTGGTCAAAAAAAAAAACTTGACAGAATTGCAGGATAAGCTTCAGAAAGCTTCAGCTGAGGTGAGATCTGCCAAGTCAGAAGCCGTTCAGTTCAAAGAACTTTTAAGGTAAGGATACTTTATTGTATCATATGAACAAATCTGTGTAATAAAGCAACACATTCTGTATTAATTAGTTAATGATAAAGAAAGCTGCAGAGGGAGAAGAATAAAGAATTCTCTGGCTTCATTTTAAAGGTATTATATTCATTTGTAGGATTGGAATGTCCACAAAACCTGAAAGAATTTTTTTTTTTAATTGGCTTTACAGCTCACTACTCACTACTATGGTAATCTCTCTCAATAAAAAGGAAGAAACAAATTTCAATTTTATATTATTTATGTCTCCAACAAAACATTACAAATCAATTTTAAACATTTACAACAATTTAAGAATACATATTGGAAACAGAGGGGTTTGGTGTGATTGATGGTGTTGGTGATTTACTTGGCCTTTATATGCTGAATGTATGCAGGTAGAAATGCACATGGAAACTCTGACTTAAGTCGTGTTTTTAGGGACAGGGTAAATAGAATTGATGCCTTTCCCCAAGGACACCCAGGTATTTAAATTGCATAGAGTGCTCTTAATTTTAATGCCATTCTCTACCGTGGTAATGAGAAGTATAGTTTATATTTTTATTTTTTAGAGTGTATAGATTTCAATGTTTGATTTCTTATTATCATTCCTATCATTTCTTGAAATTTGTTTTCTCCCTCTCCTCTCTCTCTCTTGCTCTCGCTCTCTCACACACTCTTACTCTTTGACCACAGAAATAAAACCCAAGAAGTGGAGGACAGTCAACGGCAGAGGGCAAAACATGAACAGTTCCTCAGCAACAGCATCAACAAGCTACAGGAGGAGCTGCGTTGCCGGGCGGAGGAGGCGCAAGATTATCAACGAGAGCTTGGAGAGCTGAAGGAGAGAGAGGCGGAGAGGAAGAGGAGAGTGGAAAGTAATCTAAATACCAAGATGGAGGCATCAGCCAGAGAGTTAAGACAGCTTCAAGAGGCTTTAGATAATGCCAGGAAGGATTGCTCTGCACTCAGAGATGAAAGGTACAGTCAGAGAGGAGGTAGTGACAATCTGAGTGAAACAAAAAACAGTAATGTGCTCTCGTGTCTTCTGAACACAAGCATTTATTAGTTAGACAATCCAGTCATCTGTGTGTATGTACTTTCTGGATAAAAAAGAAAAATATATCCATTAAGGTCACTAAAATTTCATTTAATAGTCTGTAGAAAGCCTAAACATTTGAAGATCGTGTAAGAACAAATGCATATGTATACATGTGAACTGAGAAGCCAACTGTTAATAAAAACCTAGCTCAAATGCTATATTGCTTTCTCCCCTGTACATGAGCGAATTTCCTAATCTTACAATGGCAAATCGAAAAGATAAAGTGAAAAATACACTATGAAAGCCTGAGAGATGTTTTTTTTTTTTCATTGTCATGCTGGATAGTGTTTTATGATGGGACTTCGTTATAAAAAACCTTAGGAACAAGGATATTACCTTGTTATATTTTTATATCAGGGCTAAAAATACACTAGAAAACAGAATTGGGGTTGGCAGAATTAACTTATTATAACAAGAGGTTGTTGTACTGGATTGAGAGTAGGCATGATCTTGAACCATAAATGGAGCTTCAAATAAAATTGTTTTATTTATTGACACAGGGAAGCTATGGTGGCCTCTCATCAACATCGCATTGAACAACTCAAGCAGAGCTTTGCTCAGCGGATACAAGAAGCTGATAGCTGGCCTGAAAAGGTGAGATATTGGCCATAACTTTCACAGTTTTGTATTTTTTAACCCATTAGCAACTAGAGATTTTGTAAAAATTGCCTATTACTCACTGGAAGATGTTGCAATATTGCTCTCATTTTGACATTGTTCTGAACAATATGAAACATGAGCTATTTTTCAATGCAGAATCCTACTGTAGACATCGTAAGGATTACGCACGTATAACATTATCACGGTAGACCCTAGAACGGATACTATAGCACGTTGAAAACAGACGAAAATGGACGAAAACGAACACCAATATTTTGTTTGTTTAACCCTTTAGCAACTAAACAGCCCGAAACCGCCTGTTCGTTTTCGTCCTGTTTAGTTGCTAAAGGGTTAAACAAACAAAATATTGGTGTACATTGCTGTACCATATCAATGTAATGTAGAGCAAAGTTTTGCTGTATAATGTTAATGAATTTTCAAAAGAAACACAAAGTGAAAGGTTATAGGCATTGTAGGTTGTACAAGAGTTTAGAAATTTAGGTAATATGGTTTGACTAAGAGAAGAGGAGCAGTTTACCCTGAATTATCCATGTACTTTCATGGGAAAGGAAGAATAGCTTATAAAATTAAGTTTGGAAATCAGTCAGAGGATAGATCAATTATGATAATAAATTATATTGAAAACAAGATAGCAACTGATGGGACATGATGGCTCAAAGATCACAGTAATAGAAGGTTGTCTACATGGTACACAAAAGGAAGACCTCGCAAATTAAGGATTCTTAGACGATATCATTGGAGTAGGACTGTAGGAGGCTACATTGAATTGAAGCAGTTGGCTCAAAAACACAGAACTTGGAGAGACATTTGTTATAGAATTTGATAGGGGTCTACAAATGTGTCATTTTGACAGATCACCAATGATGATGATGATAATAATTCATACATTTCCAACACCAAACTTATGAACTAGTGACTTTATCTCTGTTTCATGGTTATCATACATAACCTACCCTGGCCTCTGAGATAGCTTATACAAATATGTTTTAAATAAGAGGTTTTATTTGTTTATTTTGTCTTTTTTTCTCAGTTAAATGAAAGCTTATCCAAGGAGAGAGAGAAACATGCCCAGGAGATAGCCAGTCTGGAAGAGAGACTACACAAGTCATTCCAAGTGGTGAGTGATGATGTTACCATGTTAACCCGTCGACTACCGGTACTGCATTCTGTCATGCCTGTAGACTTGATACAGGGATATTTCGGTTCACAAAGGCAATGGGTTAATTTGGAATGAGTTGAATGTTCTCTGAGTCTAAAGTGATCACATGCGCAGTTTGAATTCAGTGTCTTTTTGTTCTTATCCTTGTAAAATTTATCACAACAGTTATTTAACCTATTACCTGTGGAGACTGGATGGTTTCTGTATTACGTTAATAGGGCTATAAGAAAAAGAATTCTGAGTTCAACAAGGTTAAAACAGCAGTATTATTCTTTGTGCATATCGATATATAAAAGAAAATCATGAAAATAAAATATGCAGAAAGCTGGGTAAGCCCGCTTTATACGTTTCCCTTAAAGGTACTATGTCCCATTTGCAGGCCAAAAAAATGAAAAGGTTAAATTCCAACGGCATTTGAAAGAAAATAATAATTTAGAACTTCCCTAAAAAAGGGGGGCTTGAAAATGTCTTTAAGTGGGAAAATAACGACTATTAGTTGTCGAATCGACTTAGGAGCTATAGAGCCAGTAAGTAATAGTCTGATTTTTCAGACCATTGTACCGAATGGTCGTACGTTTTATGCTGCGCAAAGATTCAATCAGTTTAATTTTGGCCATTACAAGAAGTGGGTTATTGATGTAGACAAATGCTCATGTACCCTTTACAGCTCATTTTATGTATGTTATTACCAAAGATGAAAAAGCCAGTCAGTCACTCAATAGTGTCTGACAGTGAAGTCTAGCAAGTAAACGGGTTTCCTTGCATAATTTGAATATTAGGACACTGCTAACATTTAAATTTCACAGATAGGACATACATGACATATTTATAATTCCTGCAAAGTTCTACAGAATTTGATGTTGGCTGCAAAAGGGACATAGTATCTTTAATGTCCAGCTCAAATATTCAATACCCAAATTTTGCAAACTTTTGAGACATCCAAATGTGTTACCAACTGTTGTAATGATATGTTCCTTTTCACTGTTTTTTATAATTCTGATTATGTCAGGACTTAGAGATCCAGAAGCAGAGGAATGATGAACTGATCTTGAAATACAAGCAAGAACTAAGCAGTGCTGAAACTAAGGTGAGACATTGTTTAGCAGGGATTAAATCTATGAAAGACAGGAGATGGCAGTCTCTTCACTGAAATTTGTTATTTTTATGCTTTATGCAATAGTTTTATCTTCATATAGTACCTAGCTGGATATCAACAATAGACTAGTAGCAAAGATTGTGATGAGTATCTGTTAGATATGAACTATGTATTGTAGCCTCTTTTTTATGTTGTGAGCAAATAGTTTGAAAAGAGGCAAACATGATATTTCAGTAATTTTATGATATGATTGAAAAATGAGTAACAATTTGTCAAAACCTCTATTAGGAAGGGACTTCAAAAATTCAAATATATCAAGGTTCCAACAACTGTTAATGATGACTGTCATGAATTGTAAGTCTATGCTGGGATAAAAAAAAAGGTGATTCAATATTTTGTGGTATGACACTTCCTGAAATCCCTACAACTCATTAATTTCACAAAAGTTTTTGGGTTCAACAGTCTATATTTTTCTATTGTTTGTTTAGATGAAAAACAACATCCAGCGTGAAAGAGACTCATTGAAGGCTCGACTAGACAGCCTAGAGAGGGAGCTCTCTGATTCTAAGAAGTTATCTAATGATCAGGAGAAGGGATTGAGGGAAGAGATTGAGAGTCTACAGAGGGTTACTGCTGAACTTAGGAAACATCTTGGTAAGGAATGCTGGAGGTCTTTGGTATATAGTGATTGATATATCAATAAAAAGGTTGACATGCACATGAACAATAATATCTTTTGAGAGTTTGACATAAGAAAATTGTAACTTAGTGTGTTAACCCTTACTATATATAGAGCTCAGTTCCCCCATCATTATCACCACCACCAAAATCATCATCATTTTCATCAACATCATCACCACCATCATCACCATCACCAACATCACCCTCATCATCTTCATCATTACCATCATCATCATAATGACCATCACCATCATCATCACCACCATCACCAGCACCTGCACCAGCACCATCATCATAGTTATCACCACCATCAACACCATCACCAACATCACCATCATCATTACCACCATCATCATTATGACCATCACCATCATCATCATCACCATCACCAGCACCATCATCATCATTATGACCATCACCATCATCATTATCACCAGCACCATCATCATCATTATGACCATCACCATCATCATCATCACTATCATCATCGTTATCACCATCATCATCATCATCATTACCACCATCATCATTATGACCATCTCATCATCATCATCATCATTATGAACATCACCATCATCATGACCATCACCAGCACCATCATTATGACCATCGCCATTATCATCACCATCATTACCACCATCATCATTATGACCATCACCATTATCATCGTCACCATCATCATTATCACCATCATCATCATCATCATCATTACCACCATCATCATTATCACCATCACCATCATCATCATCACCATCACCAGCACCACCATCATCATTATGACCATCACCATTATCATCACCATCATCATCGTTATCACCATCATCATCATCATCATCATCATCATCATTACCACCATCATCATTATGACCATCACCATCATCATCATCACCATCACCAGGAGCAGCACCACCATCACCATTATGACCATTACCATCATCATCATGACCATCATCATCGTTATCGCCAACATCATCATCATCACCGTCATCATCAAAGATCATGAGTTTGAGCCCCAGTAAAGCATTAGCATACTTTGGTAAGACATTAATCTGCATAATTCACTCTCGACCTAGGAGTTATGACTGGACATTGAGTAGGAATCAGCCTGCAGTGATGATATGGCCCAGTTAATAATACTGAAACACCTGTAGTGTTATGCCTTAATTTAAACAAGGGCTTGTTATTTTGATTCCTTTCTTATTATTATTTCTTATCGCTTTCAGCCGAAGGAGACAGTCGTAATACAGGTGAGTTCCAGGCCATGAGGGCAGAGTTACAGGAAGCTGAACAAGACTTAGCATCAGTACAGAGAGATAAACTTGAGCTGCAGAAGAAACTAGATCAGAGCAAAGAAGAGGTATGGTCATACTCAATAATAATAATAATATTAATATTCCGCTTTTATATAGCGCTTAATACATCAACGATGTCTCTAAGCGCTTTACAGATATATTATTACCCCGGTCATCAGACTCAGGCTTGCCCGCACGCAACGTATGCATATTCTCCACTCCCTGGGGAGCATTTTAGCCAGGCGTCATTTTAAAGACTTCCTTTACTCAATAGTTCTTCCCCTAATGTTGAGACCAAAGGCTTGTTCAGATGTGACGTGGTAAACCACTTGATGGATAAGATGTGGTAGACCACCAGAAAAAAAAACAAAAAAACACTGTATTTTCAACTTGTATTAATAGCAACTGCATGCAAAAAAAGTTTCTAAGTGTACTTTGTTATGTTAGTTAGGAAATGTGAACCATATTACACTTTACTTCATCATAAAAAAGAAACACAGCGGTTTACCACTGCATATCCGAAATAGGCATTTTTAAGATAGATAGTACTTTACAAAGACATGGGAATATTAACAAAATGGATTGTATGACTCTTGCTCCGATAACAAATGCTTCATGGTCAATTTCCTATACTGACCAAATTCCCCAAATCTCAACCTGAAACTCAATCCTAATCTCAACCTGAAACTCGATCCTAATCCCTACCTGAAACTCGATCCTAATCTCATCCTGAAACTCAATCCTAATCTCAACCTGAAACTCAATCCTAATCTCAACTTGAAACTCAATCCTAATCCCAACCTGAAACTCAATCCTAATCCCAACCTGAAACGCAATCCTAATCCCAACCTGAAACTCAATCCTAATCCCAACCTGAAACTCAATCCTAATCCCAACCTGAAACTCAATCCTAATCCCAATCTGAAACTCAATTCTAATCCCTTACCTTGTATCCTTGATGACAGAAAGCCTGAAGCAAATGTCGGATCACCAACATTTGGTATAGAAGGACCATCGAACATGGAAGTTGATATACAAAGACGTTTGAATGTAAAAGTTTGTGTAGAAAGACATGGAAGTTGATGATTTGTGGACCCAGATAAACTAAAGATCATTTGGTTTGGTCATGTTTTAGCATTTAGCTAGATAATTTTTATGTATTATTCATAATGATGAGAGTTTTCTGAGATTCTACCAGGCCCGCCATGTGACTTCAACACTTTCAATTAAATACTTTCATATGATATAATTTTGTGATGTGATTGAAAAACTAATGATTGAGTTTGGTAGCAATAATTATGGTAGGTTTTATGTAAATGCATTCATATTTTTCTGTATTTTAGGTATGAAATATTGGCATATTAATGACTCATATTGATGACTCTCTTTGTCGCCCAGGTTGCTTTCCTGCAAGAGACTGTCCACAGGGAGTGTGAGGAGCGATTAGAGTTAACAGAAGCTCTGAGCAAAGCTAGAGAGCAGCTTCTAGTTCATCAACGAGGTACATCCATCGCAAACAGCAGCAGCACTGGACGGTCACACTCTCAGCTTAGCCTGGGTGGTAGCTCATCACCACACCAACCAACAAGCCCCAAGGGGAATCCCCCTAGTGGGTTGAGGAGGGGTAGCGGTGGAGGGGGGCAATCAGGAGGGAGTAAGGGTGCTAGGCAAGCAGGGTCAGGTGGTAGTAGTGGGAGTTTGAATGACAGTAGGAATAGGATAGCTACAGTGCTAGGGAAGAAAGAACTGAAGATTCAGATTAATGCTGGACAGTGAGGTGGAGGGAAGGGTGTAGACTGGTTCCACCAGGGGTCACGTGTGGTGCAAGGTAAAGGGCAAGCAGGCTCAGGTGGTAGTGGGAGTTTGAATGACAGTAGGAATAGGATAGCGACTGTGCTAGAGAAGAAAGAACTAAAGATTCAGATTAATCCATGACAGTGAGGGGTAGCAGGAGAGCGATGCAGAATGGTCTGCCAAGGGGGCACTCTGGGAGGAAGACAAAGGGCAAACAGGGTCAGCTAGTTGTGGAAGTTTGAATGGTATAGCTATGGTGCTAGGAAGAAAGGACTGCAGATTCAGACTATAAAGTTTAATAATGACAGTGAAGTGGATGCATCAGTGTTTTCTGGGGGTATTTCACAAAGACTAAGATCGACTTTAGATTGGACTTAACTGTGGCAGGCCATTCATGCCACTGGTTGCTCTCACTATTTGTCTCTCTTCTTCTTCTTCTTCTATATACTCCTCAACGTCCCGTTAGGAACCAAGCGAGGAGGATGAGGTTCTCAGGTGGTATAGTGGTCTTTAGATAATATTTTTTCGTTCAATAATGAACTATCAAAAAACATAAATTATGTAGATTTGTGACCATAATTTGTATATCCCTTGAGAGACCAATGCCAGTAAATGGTGAGAGCAAACAGTGGCATGAATGGCCTGCCATAGTTAAGTCCAACTTAAGAGTCGATCTTAGTCTTTGTGAAACACCCCCCAGGTCTACTAGGGGATTGGCACCCCAGAAGTTAGAGGGCAAGGCAAAATGGTGATGGCAGGAATAGAACAGCAACAGATGTAGGGGTAAAGGAATTGATAATTCAGATTATTCCATGTCAGTGAGAATGTAAGCGTATGATATGGCAGTTTAACAGATAGCAGGAATGAAGGATAATGATGATAAGATTGCTTGTATTGCCCAAGTGCTAAGAAAGTGGGTAGCTTGCTATGGATTGAGCAACCAGATGATCTATATGCCTATGAGTTCTCTCTGCAGGACTTTGTCATTGATCATTGAAACCTTACACCCATGGAATTAGTCATTGTCTTAATCTTCAGCCTTGAAAACTGAGTTCCAATGGTATTTGCACTGTTCACACAGCCAGATGAGAGAAAAATAGTGGCTGTATGAAGGAAACGGGGATTTAGTGCCTACAAAATGGAGGAGTCCTGTTAATAGTGGATTGATAATTTATTAGTAAAATAAGGTTTTAATCAATGTATCATAAAATTGTTTTCATGTTTATTGTGCGTGAAAGCTTTGGCTATGATGGACTTAGTGTATTCTGCACAGGTATACAGACTCATATTTTGTATCAGCTCCTCAAGATCACTGTGCAGAAGGAAAGAGCATGACCATTTTACCTTAACATGTTTTCCTTTGTCTTAGGAACCGCTTTTTGTAAAATCTTTGTCACGGTGTAAATGCCTGCTATAAGTAGGTTGTTTACATTAGTTGGACTGTGTGTGAAAATTGTATTATTTCAAGCTCATGGACAAGCCTTCTTTCGATCACTAATTGTTGTTACAAAGTGAAGAATGGCATGATCAATACCAAAAAATACACGTGCTTCACAACAAATTTACCAAATGATAATAATTTGAAGATCACTTGAAGAGATTTTATTACCGGTAGTTAAAATTAGAAATGTGGTGCAGTTTTGACTTTGCTATTGATTGCATGGTGCAAAAAAATAATACAGTATCATGAAAATCCGTCCAATATGTATAATTGCCCACCAAATGAGTAATGAAGTTCTTATACCGGTAAGCTTTTTAAATCGATTTGTTGTAATGATACTTAATGTTTATTATGTACATCAGATAAAGAATTTTTTTTTTATTAATGGAGCTAGTTATTCGCAACAGGTGAACAATGTGTGTATGATCAACAATATGTGATTATATGTAATATTTTTTATTTATTTTCTGTTATTACCAGGAAGGTGATGATGAAATATTGAATTTTATAAGTTGAGTGTTATGATTGGAGATGTGTAAAAGAGACTATATATGTAAAAGAAACTTTGTATTTGTAAATGTTGTATAAATATGTAGAAATGTATTCTTTTGAATCTGTCGTATGTGCATCAAGTCAATAAAACAGAGATGAATGAATGAACTGAGCAACATAGATTCATATATTCTATTTTCCTGTCAGTTTTCCAATATTTCATTATCACCATTTTATGAAATAGTATTTTATTAAAAGTTATTCAGGGAATACAATGTCGGAAAAAGTCAAAGGGATTGAAAATAAAAAAAATAAAAAAGATTATTTCTTTAGTATGTTCATTTTAAGATGCATGCATGAGGATAGAACACACATAGCTTGAATATTTTCTGGATTTGTTCATTACCAACACATCTCCTGGCAATTCTTTTTAACCATCTTTCCCTCATTTCACCCTTTCAGTCTCTCCCATCAGATAACCTAAACCTTCTTTCTTTCATCCTCTCTTCCTTTCCCTCCAGCTAGCCTCCTTCCTCTCTTGGACTTTTTTGTATTCTCTCCGTTATTATTTCCAACTCTCATGCTTCTTCCAGTATATCTCCATCTTTCTTTTGGCTCTCATGCAGCTTGTCTCTCATTCTGTTTACCTTCTTCTAGCGTCTCCAAATCTCTTTTATCAGCTCTTGTGAACCTCCTTCCTTTTATTTTTTCTCCCTTATTCTTTCTTTCCTCCATCTCTCTATCTTCTACTATCTCCCTATCTCTCGTTTGTGAACCTCCTTTCTTCCATTCTCTCCCCCTTATTCTTTACCTCCATCTCTCTATATCTTCTTCTAGTATCTCTCCATCTCTCTCATCAGCTCTTGTGAGTCTTTCTTTCTTTTACTCCCTTCTTTTTTCCTTCCATCTCTCTTAAACCTTCTTTCCTCATAGTTTCTTATTCATTTCCACAAGACACACCGACTGTACATAGCCCAACTTTTATTGTAGGCTCTGCTCTTACTTGAAGCTGTGCCACAGTAACTCTTATATGGCAAAATCTTGGTCAGGACACTAACAAAGGTTAATGTGAAAACCATCTGAATATCCTGTACAGCTGTGGTTTCTTCCACTATGTCTACACCCCTCCCCCCCCCCCTATTTCAATTCTTTAGAAAAATCATTAAATAAAGAAAAAGGAAGGAAAAGTAAAAGAATGTTTCAGTTGACACATTGTATTTGACAAATTTACTTGCAAAAACTGCTCTATCATATTGAAAACATGAGCACAAACTATTTACATTACAATACATTTACAGTAATAGTATAAATGATAAATTGATAGTCTAACACTAATTCTAATCTAGTTTAGAATCTTACTACTCTACAATCCCTAAACCCATATCAAGACAGTTGAAAGATAATTATACAACGGATTCTGATACATTATACCTCAGTCACACCGAAGGGACCTAGACTGATAACAGACCGAACAAAAACATTCAATTTTCCCGCTATGGCAAACAATCGGTCGCTTTGGAATAGGTTCAGAATCAGTTTGACTGGGGGAATTTGTGCAGAATTCCCATAGTTGCTGAGCCTGTATGAAGAGATATCACCGTTACTTCACAGAGGTAGAAAATGACACAACCAGGTGCCACACCAATTGGGAAGCTTGCAGAGGAAACAATTTTGGAGAGAGCAAGAATAACAATAAGATCAACAAACCATGTCCAGTCACAGATATCAAGCATATTGATTGAAGTTCATGTTTTTGCACCAATTCTATGTAAATGATTTCATAAAGACGGTTTAAGAAAAACATCAAACATAACCCTCTCATACCATAATAATAATGATCATAAATAATATTGTAATGTAAATCACATTTCAGAATATTTGGTCTGTCCTGACCACAAGTCAGGAATAAGACCTCTTAGACGTTAAAATCGATCCATCTTTGTGGTAAAGCAGGATATACAAATTATAAACAAAGAGTACTGCATTGTGAAAAAAACATAGAAAAGTGTTCACGGACAAGTTTTGACCTTTTATATCTTTTGCCCATGGATTCAGTGCCCCTTTTCAACCAGATGTTTCAGTTGCATGGCAGCATTTGATACAGAAACCCTTCATTGGTTGGGGGTGATCATAACATGTAATTTAGGCTGCCTCCCAACCTTGAGATTTTGTAGTCAAGGCTTTCGACCACTCCTGTGGACTTCCTCAAACCAGGTGACTCTTCTTCACAAAAGCTTTCTTGATATCTACAAAGTAGTAAATTACACATACTGTTGACACATTTCTAGCTCTCAGGAGGAATTGTAACAGGTTTTATTTTTTTTACTCCAACTACTTTCCATACTCCTAATGACTGTTTTCTCCAATGAAGTACCTGAATAGAGACCCAGACATCTTTATAACCGCACATGTTCTGTACAACATGAAGCCTGAATTGGGAAGGTATAGGGCTTCAAATCAGTGATCATTTGCTTTCCTGCAGGGTGAATTTGAATATCCAGTACCGGTCTGAACAATTCTCTTCAGTATAAGGAGACACTCTATCACGTCTTTGGGTTCAATTGTTGTCATTTTGTCCATCTAAGCCGATATCAAACATTCTCTAACAATTCTCTTCAGTATAAGGAGACACTCTATCACGTCTTTGGGTTCAATTGTTGTCATTTTGTCCATCTAAGCCGATATCAAACATTCTCTACTCATCGTCATCCTCGCTGTCGCTAATGCATCTATTTTTCTTGAAACTCCTAGATGGTGCCGGTTTCTCTTCTTCTTCTTCTTCCTCGCTCTCTTCGTCTCCTTGCTCCTCCTCCTCCTCCTCTTCTTCCATCTTCTCTGGTGTTTGTTCTTGAGACGATGAACTTCCTCCAGCCTCTTCTTCTGTCCTGTAAATGAGATGAACAGGAAACATGGCTCAACACTCCTGGGATCAGTTTCTTGAATCCGTCATAGGTCTAAGTTCATGGAAACGTCCTATAGAAACGCATGTTAATTCTATAACACATGTTTCAATGGGATGTCCAAGAAGTTAGACTTATGGTTTCGAGAAATGGCCCCCTGGTTGTGTATAACAAGTTGGACTGGGTCACAGGGTGTGCACATGAAATAATGCTATTAAAAATGGTGCAGGTCGAGCTGCCAACATTTGGTTTTTGTAATGAGAGAGTTTTTTGTGAGTGAGCGAACTGTAAATTTTGGTATGATTTATAAGGAATCAGTGAGGTTTCTGAAGCCCGATGGTGTTATATTGTAACTGTGAGTATTAAAAAAAAAAAAAAAAATCTGGGAGATTATCGGGGGATTGGTGGATTTTCTGGAAGTCTCCCGACAGATCCGGGAGGGTAGGCAGCTCTGAATGGTGTTGCACACGAGCCTTGAATACATCGGGATCTTGACTGTTACCTACCGGTGGTGGTAAAGAGTTTTAAAAGGAAGGAAGGAATATTTGAAAGAAAATGTTTTGAGCTAATTTCATTAGAAGACTTATTGTGTGATCTCGTGGTTGAACGAGTAAAAGAGTAAAGCAGGTCTCACACTGGGATGGTGAGGTACCTTTCATGAGTTAGTCTAGCAATCCTTCTCTTTTCAACAAGTGTACTCCAACCATGATCTTTTAACAAGGAAGTAACACTCCTTTGCCTGCCCTAGTCATTCTAGAAAGAAAAAAAATCTGGTAGCCCTTCTTTGCACAGGAAAAGAAAGAAGAAACATAGGAGCAATGCAGTATTAGCTGGTTTTGGTCCTGGAAAGCTTAGCTTTTGATATATGTAAATCTTTGGTAAACTAAAGAGGAGCTCTGGTAGATGAACATTAAAAATATGAATACACCTATGGAGAATCTCATTTTCTTCAGTTGCAAATTAATTTTTGAAAGTGTAATATATTATGTTTGGGAATTTCAAATTGGCTGAATCGGTAATATGATAATATTACATACATTGATATACATGTACATGTAGTGCCAGACAATGTTCCCATTTATTCCAACACACGAAATGACCGAATGATCAATAATAATATGCTATCTATATTATATATTTTTGAGTAGTGCCCCAAGGGAGGAGGTGCTGAGGAGAAAAAAAGAAGTTAGTGATATTTTTTAACATGACAAACAGGAGAGTTATCTTCAACTACGTCACAAGTGTACTGACCAAATAGCAAATTTGACATTTACATAGATTTACTGATCTCATATTTCAAACATTCACAACTTTCTTATTTTTGGTCTGATATAATTCAACCTTTAGCAATTCTGTTTCTCTCTTATTTTTCTGCTTTCATGCAAATGATCTTACTAGAAAGGTTGGATTGCCCTTTAAAGGAATAAGTAAATACATCCAAAGATTTTAGTACAAACCTGTCTACATCTTTGCTACTGCAAGGTTCCTCCACTGGGTCTTCGTTCTCCTTTCCTGACGACGACGATGATGATGATGATGAGGTTGATGGCATTGCAAAGAACTTACTGATTGACTTCTGCCATTCTGGCGTGGGTTGAGGGTTGACTGGATTCCCACCACTGTACTTATCCCTCTTTCCTCCTGTTTTAAATTTAACACAAAAAATACAAATAGTCACATCTGTATAGCACTCAATAATAATAATAATTATTAATTATTATTTACCACTGTCATTGAATTAAATTGCTTTTCTGCACATGATAGTGTACACGCTCCACTCCCTGAGGAGTATTCCGGCACACACATGCCAATCCAACCACATGAACTCTCACATCATACAGGGTACAAATTTAACAAATATGGGTGGAGAGTGCCAATAAATCACCCAAATGTACAATACTGTATATATACGTCTTGCTGAAGGACGCTAGTTGGACGCTGGGCTCGAACCCACAAGCTTAAGCTTTGCAATGTCTAGTCATGTGTTGAAGCCACTCGATTACGACACCTCTACTAATTAACTCTCTAATAGATCAACAGAATATCAATCTACATGTACATGTATGCCACAGTCAAGAGAGTGAACATTTTATTTAAAGTGTTCTATGCAATTTAGCATTCAATACTCCCATGGGGATTGAAACGTCATAATGAAGGTTTATCTAGCTTGTATCAGATAACAATAACACTAAATGTAACTAAAAAATCTATATTTTTTATAGGGCCACAATTGTTGAATAATATACCTCATGATATAAAATGTAGTCCATCATTTAATGTTTTTAAAAGGAGATATAAATCACTTTTTACTCCAAGGATATAAATAAAGATTGATTTTGTACACGGTTAGGCTTTTGATTTGCTTTTGCTTTTTCCCCCTCTATTTAGACATTACGTTTTTTTAAAAATTTTAAACAACAATATTATACTGTATTTCTATTTTTGTGGCAGCACCAATAAGCCTTTGGCTTTCCAGCTAGCTGTCTCTACAATCATATGACATTTTTGTTGTTGTTGTATTATATTGTTAATGTTTTTCTTTAACTTGTACACTATATATGTTTTGTATTTTATTTGTTTTAATGATGTTTTTATGATGAATGAAATAAAGATCAATTTCAATTCAATTCAATATCTTTCAGAAAAGCCAAGCTCTAAATCAAAGTGCTTTGTCACATTTGGTTTTCAAGAAAATAATTTGCATCCATCGTAATAGAATGAGTGGTCATTGCCAGTTTTCTCCAATGGGAATAAAGTAAAGAAATGGTGTAATTTCAATTGGTATCGCTAACGTTAAAGACACCCAGGCATGGGTTCTCATGAGGAATTTGATACCATTCGGGTATTCAACTAACAGATATTATCAGCAACTGAGAGTGGTCTTCAGTTATATCACCTCTCGCTCTGCATTTTCCACCAATCACCCCATAAGGAAAAGTCATCATCCTAAAATGTTTCCCTCACCCAAAGACCCTCTGAAAGACAGTAGACTGCAAGTATTTCTTGGTGGGACATCCAATTCACTGTGTGCGAGACCTGTACACCCATTAATGGTATTCCAATAAGTCCAGTGTCAGCAAATTATGATATACTGCACATGGAAACTGTCAACCAACCCCTTTTAACATGTTTTCTTATTTTTTTCTAATATTAAACAATGATACACCTATACATTACTGTACATGTACTAAGTGACTCTTATATTTTGAATTATACCCTAAGGCAGCTGCATTATTCATGTCGATGGAATTAATTGGATTAAATGCCAAATATTCATTGTACATGTAGGCAGACCCTATCTACACGTAGATACCGGTACTAGAGATTAAAATGGTTTTAAAATAATTTTTAAAATAAAATAAGTTGGCAAAGTTTGAAATTTACAAAAATATAAATGAAGTGTAGATCTATGTCTGTGTAGGCCTTTATAGAATTAATTGCGACTGGATGCAACACTGTTTTAATCTTACCTGATGAGGGAGACATCACAGATCCTGCCCGGGAGGGTGCTAGAGCTTTCCTTGGAGCTTTGGCTGCAACAGCTGGGAGGAGAAATGAAAATGATCAAAGGAATTACAAATCTATATAATCTATATAACAGTACCCTGTTTCAAGCTTGTTGGTCTCTTGTTCTTGATGTACCAGTTGATAAGTTTACCAGTAGTTTTTTAATAATTTATTAAAGCTGATATATCAACGGATACTGATAGGCTATGCAATGCTTTAACTGTAGTAGGTTCATTGTAGAGTGCAATACTACTAGTACTAGTAGTTTTTAGACAGATTTAATCAGTCAATTTTTTTCCAACCTATTTCCTTTGTTAGGAAAGAGTAGACCCTTAATGTTCCTTTATCTTACTGGTAAGCTAGCAAAGAATACAATTTGTAATAAATATTGCTTTTAATATTACATGTATTTTAATAAACGTTTAGCATCCCACCATCAACATACTGCACGGCGCTTGCATTCACTTCATTTCTACTTTGTTTACTCTGCGAAAGCCGATACCATACTACCAGTACCACAGTACTATCACTTCCTGCTTGCTGGATCAGTAATTTCAGTCATTTGTTGATTTTGCACTCTATTAACTATTATTATTGAGGAATTTGAGATTTCTTCTTCCCTTTTCAGGTTTGACGAGTTATATTTCACCTTTCAGTATATAATACAAATAACCCAGGATCTAGATTAGGCAGTTTCACAGCCTAAAATATTGAGGGCGTGCTTCATGAGTGCATTTTGAGACCAAAAGCTGTGACCCACTTCAAAAGCAAAACAATATAGATCATAAGAATGATCAGCAATGCTGTACATGGAAAATGAAGTGTGATGATGTAGTTTAATTTTTCAAGAAACTGATACACAACCTGTCAAATAACCAGAAAAATTCAAATTGAAGGCGACAGGTATGATCCCTTGTGCTTCCATTGGCTCGTAATTTGAAATTAGCCTTTCTGTAGTCCGATGTGTTACGATGTGCGTATGGTTTATTAGGCCAGGGGTTAGGCCAATCCTCCCACGGCAGCCATTTATTTCCATACATAAGTTATCCTAAATACTGAATTTTTTATTCATTTGCAAACAATGACACTTTTTTACAGCTCAAAATTGGTATTAAAATTCTTGTAAACTTGGTTCACATGCAACATTGAACTACAAAATAATTTGAAAAATGCAATTTTTGGGAAAAAATCCAATTAAATTGAAACTGTAAATGGCAGCTACCGGTACCGTATTCACTTTAATGATCACACTATTTTCACCTATTTTGTAGAGATTCACCATCATTTTGCTCATTTTTTCGTTCATTGTTGCATTTATAACTTTACTTTGGGTTAGGCCTACACTATGAGTATGACACTGACAGTGGTTGACTCTCATTTTAAAGTATTTTAAAAGCACTTCCTGAACAAAAAATTGTTGGCATGTCATTATGAAATCAACAAAAGTATAGTCAACATGCAGGACCTCTTGTTTAGACAAAGTGCAATACCATATTGTATTGATCTTCTTATTTGTTGATTGTGCTAAGTTTTTCTTTACAAACCCAATATCTTTATTTAATTATATATATAGTTGAACAGCTGTCTTTTTAATCAGACCAGTATTTTAACTTTCATGGTTTCATTGTACGATAATGTACTACTATGTAGATATGTTTTGTGAATAGATATTCTTTTCTATTTATAATTATAAGTCTCCTCGATAGTTGTAAACATAGGCCTATACATTTCAGCTTTTTAGCTGCAGCATGTGCATCATTGTATGCAATGTTTTTCGAAATAAACCTTGAATCGAATTGAAGGAATTGAATTGAATTGAAACTGTAAACAAAATTGATATCATTAACATAGGAATATGGAGTCAGGCTAACTCGGACTTCGGGCGAACTCGGCCTCGCTGTAAAAATGGTCAGTTTTTGCAAGTTTTGCAGGTTTAGGGTTAGGGTTAGATTTAGGGTTAGGTTTAGGGTTAGGGTAAAATGACCAAAATATGACAGAGTTCGCCTGAAGTCCGAGTTAGCCTGGATTCTTAACATAATCATGAACTGATTTAAGTCATACTCATACTCAGTCTAACTCAACAATTTCATGAAACTGTTAAATCTAATCTAGATCTAGGTCTACATGAGAAATATATTCAACCTAAAAATAAAATAATAAACATCCTGATTGCAATAAGAATTCGTAATCGTATTAATAGGGTGTCTGATCGCGCACTCAGTTTTGTGTGCTAAAATCCTTCCCTTAGAGATTGCACATGTGCATTGCGCGCTCATGCAAAATTGGTCAATATTTTTATTACCAAATTGAGATTCAAACCAATACTGCTCGTGATCCTGAAGGTGATACTCAATAAGTGAGGTGTCATATGAAAGAGCAGGTTTTTCTCCATATTCCCAAAAGGGGCTCACTTCGGAAATCTAAAAATATCTTGATCAAAACAGCGATTTAAACATTGTTTCCATGGTAACTCGGAGATTTACCAATTTCATGAAGTGAGCCCCGGACGGATAGGCTAAGTTGGGCCAGCTGTAAGGAATATATCCACGTGCTTATTTTTTCTCTAGTCCCAAGGGATCACGAGCAGTTACAGTTTGAAAATATCCTTACCCCACGCTTTGCATATCGTGCTGTGCAGCTGTTGAGCAAAAATTATAACTCGGCATGTACCACTTTTTTTACCATTCTGGACAAAAATTTGATAAATATTGCCTAGATTTCGGGGGGCTGGATCTTTTGATAGAAACATCGGTGAGCCTTGAAATTTGAAATGTGTTCTTCTGAGTAGTTTTTTTTTAAAATTATCCAACCATGATGGTGAAAAACAATCCAAAAGGGAAAATTGAAATATCGTTCAGACACCCTAGACTATTAAAGGGATCCGGTAACTTTGTCTCAGATTCTGAAACAAAATCCTGGATTTAGCTCATGCTGCAATGATAATTGTAAACCTTTAGGTCAGTCAGGAACCCCATGACTTTTAGTTTTACAAGCCGATCGCCTGTCTGGTTATCAAGATATTTATGATTGGAAAATCGAAAACCAAATTTTGCATTTTCCTAACAGGTTTCATAACACTCAGTCTATTGGGGAAAACGAGTAGATCTAGATGGTAAAACCGGTCACTCAAAGATATTTACTTTTTTGAGGCACTTCTTGATCATTTTGAAGCGCAATTATTTTTTAGGGCTTCAAATTCAATATTACACCATATCACAGACACTGATAACACATAGTTCTAGGGCCGTGCATCTCAGAAAGTCAGATGTAACATTGTTAAACGATGCATTTATTCTTTAAAGATATTTTGTCTTGACAGTCTGGCTGGTTCATGAATTTATTTATCAAACGTCGGGTCAGACTCAGACTCAGACTCGTCAGAGGTTATTGAATATTGTTAATATGTTACCCTCAATCTCATCATCATGCTCAATCTCAACTTGTCCCACATTTAATAATCAAAAGATTAAGAATTATTAAGATTATTTTAAGAATAAGAATTCCAAGTAGTCTAAAAGTAGACTCTACTCTCTATTCTAGATCTAAATCTATTCTAGGCTAGATCTAAGACTCTCTATAGTCTAGGCCTAGATCTATCTAGAGTCTATCTAGACTAGATGATAGATCTAGATCTAACTTTAAATTAACCGTCGTCTGTAAAAAGACTGTAGTGTACGACTGTCCCAACAATCTAGTCTAGATCTAGATCTAGACCTAGGGCTAGGCCCTACTATTTTTTTACTCCAGTGCCTTTCTCCAGTCCAGACACGAAGTAACATTTTTAACAAAGCCAAAGGCAAGACGACTGAGGCTGAGCCAGGCAATGACATTTGGCAGTTGCTGGTGCTTGCCTCTAGCAAATGCTTAGTAGGCCTACTAGTAGGCTACTAGCTAGTAGTAGTACTAGTAGTACTAGTAGACCCTAGAACTAGCAGGCATTTGCTAGAGGCAAGCACCAGCGCGCAAGGAACAGGCGGGGTAGCGCTGGCGACAGCGTCTCAGCTCACGGTCACACACACTGCACTGTCACTGACTCAGAATCAGATGCAGACTCAGTCACGATCATCATAAATTAAATTTGAGGTATATTCTCACCTTTCCTGCATGAGTTATCTGCCTTTGTCCTGACCATGGTGATCGCTCTAATCAAAATCTAGAAAACAGTTGACGAAATAAGCAAAATTTCACAAAAATCAAACAAGAAAAAGTGCCAATTTTGTTGGAGAATGTCAGTGTGTCCCGCGCGCATAGCCACTATACCGTACCTAGCTACGTCTTACTTGAAATTTTCCCGCGTTTTGGGTCAAAGGTCAGTTCGGATGATGTCATGATTCGGCCCATATTCATTTTGGAGAATCGGCCGAGCAAAAAACTCGGACTCATCTAGTAGTTTATTCCATGAATTTTTAAGATGTATTATAATTATAGCACTGGCAGATTGTTTTTGAAGGTGGCACAATTAACTGGCCTTGCCCTCCCCTTTGAAAGCCAAGTGGCATAGCTTTAGTACACAAGTAAAAAATTGTACCTCTTCTTTTTCAGTCACTTTTCATGCCGATGAAAACGTATACGGCCACAAAATGATGATTTGATTATTTCTTTCTTTCTTTGCGTTGCTTCATTTTCATATGATAATAATACTAATAGTAATAATAATAATGATTTAAAAAAAAGGGGGGGGGGGTACTCGACTGCCCCACTCCTCTCATATAGGCCCTCCCGGCATCTGGCCCTTCAGTCTCCCATTCTCTCTTTCTCTCTCTCTCTCTTTCGGTCTATATGGGCCTACACACATGTACACTCACACACATACATACACACATACACACACACACACACACATATATATATATATATATATGTATAGACGTGAAGAAAAAATGGTCTAGGAACGTGAGACGTAGCTGTACTTTACAATTTTATTACGAGCCGTTCGGCTTGTGAGGCCTTCTTCAGGTTCTGAAGTGCAAACACATACAGAAACAAATACATTGTATGAACAGATAATGTATGAACAGATAATAATGAACAGATAATGTATGAACAGATAATAATGAACAGATAAAATAAAATAAATTAAATTAAATATACATGGCATAAAAACTTAATATCACTCAATCATATAGTCAAGCATCATGAACATAGCAAAAATTAGTACGAGAAATACTTCGGAATAAACTTAGAAATAATTATGCAATTTCAAAGTGTTTTACCTTGCTTGTGTGTTGGGCTGTCGTGTGTGTTTATTCAGTTGATGTGATGTATGTGTGCGAGTAATAAGGGAAGTGCGGTCAAGTGTGGATTACTGACCTGTGACACGGATGTTACTGATCTATGACACCGCCGGTGTCATGACCTGTGTCTAGGGAGGGAGAGGGAGGGGGATAGAAGGCTTCATTCAAATGCATTGGAGTGTGCGCAGTCCGATTGGCCCTACATTGTATAACAAATGCAAGGATAAAACGTGAGAATCAAAGACTAACAATAAAATAAAATAAAATAAATTAAAGATAAAATTAAGATCGAACACACTGCGTTGAGGCAGTTTTTTTTAAATAATGTGAACAAAAGTGCATCTGATATGTCGGTGTGTTAATTGCTTATTGATCAGCATTGATCCCATCTGGGTGTAGGGTTTTAAGTTTTGATATCCAAAAAGATTCTCTGTGGAGGATTGTGTGGCGTGATTTGTTGTGGATTAATTCGATTCCGGTGATTTGAACATTGTCTAGTGAGTGGGATGGAAGGTTGAAGTGTACTGTGTATGGTAGTATTTTGCGTTAATTGTGTTGCCGAGTGGAAGTTCTTTATTTCGGATCGTGTGTTGTTGAAGCGTGTGTATAGTGTAGTTTCTGTTTTGCCAACATTATTGTTTGTTGCATTGAGTGCAGGTGATGGATTTTCCAAATGCCCATCTCAAAGATGCATAATCCACAAACACATAACAAACACTTCCAATTTCAGAAGCACAGTAACTAACCAAGAGTACCCCATAACCTCACACATCACATGCAAATCCAGTTGGGTGATATATCTCATCACCTGCACTCAATGCAACAAACAATATGTTGGCAAAACAGAAACTACACTATACACACGCTTCAACAACACACGATCCGAAATAAAGAACTTCCACTCGGCAACACAACGCAAAATACTACCATACACAGGACTAGTACACTTCAACCTTCCATCCCACTCACTAGACAATGTTCAAATCACCGGAATCGAATTAATCCACAACAAATCACGCCACACAATCCTCCACAGAGAATCTTTTTGGATATCAAAACTTAAAACCCTACACCCAGATGGGATCAATGCTGATCAATAAGGCAATTAACACACCGACATATCAGATGCACTTTTGTTCACATTATTTAAAAAAAACTGCCTCAACGCAGTGTGTTCGATCTTAATTTTATCTTTAATTTATTTTATTTTATTTTATTGTTAGTCTTTGATTCTCACGTTTTATCCTTGCATTTGTTATACAATGTAGGGCCAATCGGACTGCGCACACTCCAATGCATTAAATGAAGCCTTCTATCCCCCTCCCTCTCCCCTCCCTAGACACAGGTCATGACACCGGCGGTGTCATAGATCAGTAACATCCGTGTCACAGGTCAGTAATCCACACTTGACCGCACTTCCCTTATTACTCGCACACATACATCACATCAACTGAATAAACACACACGACAGCCCAACACACAAGCAAGGTAAAACACTTTGAAATTGCATAATTATTTCTAAGTTTATTCCGAAGTATTTCTCGTACTAATTTTTGCTATGTTCATGATGCTTGACTATATGATTGAGTGATTATTAAGTTTTTATGCCATGTATATCTATCTGTTCATACAATGTATTTGTTTCTGTATGTGTTTGCACTTCAGAACCTGAAGAAGGCCTCACAAGCCGAAAGCTCGTAATAAAATTGTAAAGTACAGCTACGTCTCACGTTCCTAGACCATTTTTTCTTCACGTCTACATATTCTGGAACACCCGTTGTCATGTCAGAGTTGAGAATTCTCGCACTTTTATATATATATGTGTATATATATATATATATATATATGTGTGTGTGTGTGTGTGTGTGTGTCTGTGTGTGTATATATATCTTTTACTCATTTTTTTCTTTCTACTTCCACATTTCTTTCCATTCATTTTTTTCTTTCATAGAGTGCATTATGCTTCCGTCACCTATTCTGCATGTTAGACAGTAAAGTCTCCTATCATAACCATAGTTGATGTGATAGGATTTCATTTATTTCTCAAAACATAACATTTTTAGCACTATAATAGCATAAAATTAAATGTTTGCATCTACATGCGAGATAACCCATACATGAAGCCTACAGAACTAATTGCCAATAATTCACGGCAGGAATGATTTAATCAATAGTAAATATATTAATATGAAAACGTAATGTATGTTTTGCATGTACCGTGCATGAGCAGGGTTAAGGTTGTCTGTTTCTTTAGAAATATGCCTACTATTGATTAAATAATGCCTATATATACCATCAGACATTGACTGATTTCAAATCAAATTCAATCTAATATTGATTAAATGCGAACATAGGAGACTTTCAATTTAAAATTCACAAATGATAACATTAATCTAAGTTACGAGGTCAAAATACAGTTCACACATCATGAAATATCAAAATTACAATACGATCAGTGGGTGGGGGTAAGGGAGCATTGGGGTGGGGCCTGTATTTTTCCCAGGGGGGCCCGTCGCCCCCTCCCCCCGTGGATCCGTGCCGGAAGTATAGTCTCATTATCGTTATTGTTGTTATTATTATTACTATTATTATTACTATTATTATTATTATCATCATTATTATTGTTATAATTATCATAATTATAATTATCATTACCATTATTATTATTATTATTATTATCATTTGTATCACTTTTATTATTATTGTTATTATCATTATAATTAATCATCATCATATTTAATAAATGACCAAGTTCGTTCATATCAGGGTGCAATTTGTTTTAATCTGGATGTATAAAATCATTTCAATAAAAGTTTCGCCGACATGCCGTTTTCTCTCCAAATTGCTGCAAGACTGATCAGGGCTGGAACGGAATCAGTTCATACTCGAGAATCTGTACAGAGAGGAGAGAGAGAGAGAGAGAGAAATAGACAGAAATAGAGGGGAAGGGGGGCAAAGCCGGGACGGGATTATTCGATACAAAATATGGAGAAGGAAAAAAATGTTAACGATGTTCAAAAGAAATACTGAACGCTATAAAATAGCATCATTGATTTTGCAGACTAATACAGTCAAACCTGCTTTAACGACCACCTGTATAGAAAGGCCACCTGTCTACAAAGACCACATTTTTTGTTTCCCTTGAAAATTGTTTCTCATCAAGACATGTACTAACGGAGCCTGTACATAAAGACCACCTGCCTATAAAGACCACTTTTCTTGTCTCCCTTGGGTGGTCTTTATAGACAGGTTTCACTGTACTGGGATTATTATGAGATGCAAGATTGGCCAGAAAATACTAACCTCTAAGGAGGTATTTATTGACAAAAACGACACAAATCAACTCAGTATTAAAAATGGTAGGTATTTTTAGTCCAAGTGTCTCAGATACACTTAAAAACGAAAAATGAATACGTCCCCGCAATTTGTTTAAAATCGGGGGGGGACATATACTTCTGTCCCCATATTTGTTGAGGCCCAAATATCTGTCATCATTTTTCGTTCAGTAGAAAAGAATCTAGCTCCCACCCTCTCTCTCTCTCTCTCTCTCTCTTTTCTCACTTTCTCTCTTATAGCCAACACAAACTTTAAACTTCTTGTGTGTGTGTGTGTGTGTGTGTGTGCTTGTGAGTGGACCGTTTATGATGAGAGCGTAATTCATATTAAACAAAAAGGGGCAAAAAGAGAAAACTAAATTGTGTCATGCCTACCTTGTAATCTCCTATCATCATCGGTCTCGGGAGATGTAGGGACAGCTGCTGTTGGAACGGGAGTGAAATGTGTCTGGGTAGCATCATTTCTTCGATTCGCCGATCTATAATGATACGTATAGTCAATAGAAAATAATAACTGCGCAAATAAATCATATTTTACCCAGTTACGTAATTTGTATGTACACAGTCTGTGGAGTATCAACATATACGGAAGGGGGTGTAGGCCTATAGGCGTGCCGAGGTATTCAGAGTTTAGGTTTACTTTGTTGCTGTTATAATACTGCAAATGAGTTTTTGTTTAATTATGTTTATGTATAAGCAATTAATATTGAAAACCTTTATTTATTTTTATTCAATTGTATGTTGTTCTTGTTTGTATTACATTTGGAGGAATAAAACAAAGTTACAAAAAAATAAAGGATAAAGAGGGAAGGGTGGGGTGTCGAATCTGCTCCCCCAATTTCTGACACGTCAGGGCCGTCGTGTTTTTAAAACAAAACTTTTGATATGTGCATGTGACTGCATGAGTGTATGAGGTGTTTAGATGAATTTACATACTGTGTCGATACAAAAGAAAAGGAATGGAAAGCAAATCTATTCGTTTAAAATACTTTGGTCTGGCTCCGAGCTGGACTTATATCACGTGAGTATCAATTTGAAGAATACAAAACCTCAAAACACTAACGAAACCTACTCTTGTCTTCTGTAAAACAAATTTCTTCCACTTGAAAGAGACATGCTTTGCTGGTATCTAGAAACCCCTCTAGAATCGCTACCGCCAAGCTGCGTTTGATCCAAAGGCAAAACTTTCGAAATGATATTGGATTCTATTTTATCTTCGAAATTATGACCCTTCCGAAAAATGAACGCTTTATTTCATTTTTTAAAATTAGTGATAATTTTGCCAACATGCAAAGTATATGGCCTATCATTTATAATGAATTATTTATTTAAACAATCGAATCATTTTACTTACATCATTGCACCACACGTCAACAAGATAACCGAGCTAACCACAGATAAAATGAGCTCTAGGTGAACAAATAAACAAACAAACAAATAAATAAACAGATAAACTATCAAACAACCCCCCCCCACAGAAACAAACAAATCTACATATAGACAAATACATAAACAAGAACCAACAACAAACAGAGACACAAACATGTTTATTTGATGATGAACGATGAATTTTGACAAAAATCCTATAGGCCTATACCAGTGATAGGGTATTGCAATCAAGTAGGCTTATACATTATACATTTTAAAACCATTATTTGTTGATGTTATCAACATAATTTTCAGCCATACAGATCTTTAGCTCCTAATAATTCGTTGCTCAATGATCTGTTATCAAGCTCATGGCAGTGACAAAACATTGTTGCACATGTTCCAGTAGTTAGTAGAGGCTTACGTGGGGGGTCAGGTGGCACTTGCCCCTCCCCCTCTCCATGAATGGTGAAGAAAGAGAATTCAAAAGAAAAAAGGGAAAGGGTGTAAAATGGACTATTTCACTCTCCATGCATCCAGCACTATTCCCCTAATCTATGGCATTAGTTTAATCCGCACCATTCATCATTTTTCTCTCTATTTTTTAAAACTTGTTATTATGCTCATGTATTAATGCTGTTCATACTGATTTCATTTCCTAATTCGTAATTCTTTCTTCTTTCTTTTACCTCTCAACCTCGGTTTCTATTTTCGGTTAGTTTCTTGGGCAATTACAGCATTTTTTTTCTTTCTCTCCTACTAGTTTAACTCGTATTGTACTAGTATGCGTTCAGTTGCTCTGATCTATTTCGTACTTGTAGTGATCATGTCAATGTTAGTAAATTTGTAAAGTATACCTTGTTTGATATAATTTATATTTTTGCTAATAAATCATTTTTTCTAAACCACTGTGGTTCACATGGCTTGATGGAAGACCAGATTAATCATACTGAATGAATCACCATAATTAATTATTATGCAAAATGAATAATAACTAAATACAATATGTGACAACTAAATTATTGATAACCCTTTTAAATTTGATGATTGTTTTTTTTTTGGTCATAAATCAAGAGTCAAAAGTGGACTGGTTGAATTAGGGCCTTTGTCTAATACTTGTAGATGTAAGCGTTACTATGTGACATTCTCAAGAAACTTAAAGGGATGGTTGAGTTTTGTTGCAGAGGGCACTACACAAAATAACTTTTTTGTGAGATAATGAAAAACTTAGTGTCAAATTTGAAAGAATATACAATTTAAATGACGAAATCATCTTTGTTGATCAAAATCGGTTCAGAGACGGCTGCAATATCCATAAATATAACCATTTCTAATATTTGTGGTGCCCCACAAAATTAATATTCGGTAATTTTGAACCAGCCGTTGAAAAACGAGATAGCGCCTCATACGTTTTATTCCAGCCAATGCCAATATTGGCTTTTTGTTGGCTTTTTCGTGTTGGTTATTATTAATTAATTAGTTAATTAATTAACGGTCACCGTATTTTGTTGAAAGTGTAGCTGAATTGGAATGATCGTATTCAATCTAAATTCACACATTTTGGGGTCTAAAATTACCTTCATAGCAATTTTAGGTTCTAATAGCGCATTAGAAATGTCATGAATAAGAATAAGAGCAATAACCATCCACTTTGAAGGCATTTGCGGTCTTAAACAAGCACTGAAGTATCCCTTTAAATGGGGGCAAATTAATTTGTCACATACTTAAAAAGTTACAGAACTTGGTAAGGGTATGAATAATTTAGTTGTGAACTGTAAATAAACATTAAGTAAATAAACAAATAAATAAATAAATAAATAGCCCTTACGATGTCAGTTCCCTCAATGGCTTGACCCACTCTACGCAACAGTCCTGCAAGATTGGGAGTCATACTAGAGATAACTTTAGTTTGGAGTTAAATCCACTCCAAATCATAGTAGAATTCACTCCCAACTAATATATAGTTTGAATAGTCTTTTGGAGAGTAGTCTGTATTTTGTCGGCATGCATGGATTTTCACTCCAAAACGAGTCTAAGAGTTACACTAATCTATAAACGTTATTGAGTAACAAGAAGACAATCATAGTGATTACATACTGTATTTTAATTTGAAGGCTAATGAGTCGGGTGGCAAAGGAGGATCATCACGAAGTATTTCCTCAGGCTCATGATGGAGTATTTCCTCAGGCTCATGATAGGGTATTTCATCACAGGTTGGTAAGGACCCAATCCACCATGTTGAGTTGTTCTCCAGGCATTCGATATCAAAAACGCCAGTGGCATTGATCGTGTACCCCTCATCGCAGTAGAACCCGAGTACGCACCTCCTAGTACTGAGGCTAGTACATCGAGTTCTTGAGTACCGTGAAAAGGAATCTTCGGCAAGTGTGATGCCCCCGTGTGGAATATGCACGGTCGGTTTTCCACAGGGACCATAGCTAGGAAAGGGAACTACAAAAATTAAAAAGAAGACCGTTACTGAGGGCATTGACAGGTATTCTTGCGGGCAGCGGACGGAAAAGGAAAAGAAAAGGAAGGAATAAACAGTAATGGGTCTGTGTACATCGCCATTGATCTTGTACCCCTCATCGCAGTAAAACCCGAGTTCGCACCCCCAAGTACTGTCGCTAGTACATCGACTACTGAAGTACAAGGTCTCTTTGAAAAGTGCGATGCCCCCGTGTGGAATATGCATGGTCGGTTTTCCACAGGGACCATAGGGATCTGGATGAAAGGGAACTAAAAAAAAGGCCCTTACTGAGGGCATAGACAGGCATTCTTGCGGGCAGCCGACGAAAAAGGAAAAAAAAGGGAAGGAATAAACTATAATGGGTTTGTGTACTTTTCCCAACCCTTTTACACTCGCTAAAATTCTGCCTTGAACTAAAAAAACAAAAAAACAAAACACACTGATAAGATTGACGGGAATAAAACATTTAAAAAAGTTTTAAAATGGTCCATCAAAGTAAAAAATAGTCCTAAGGTTGCATGAATGGCCCCACTTTTTTGTTAAAGAGTGAGAGAGATAGGGAGGAGATATTTTACAAACACGTACATTTAAAGGGACTTGGTAACATTGTTCAGATGGGAGAAAATGGTGCTAAGGTAGTGAATTCAATGCTAGATGTACAATTAAAGATAATCTGAAAGTTTGAGTGAAAACAGACCATTATTAATGATACAAATTGGGAAAAACTGATCTGATCGATTCCTTAATTCTCCGAACCATATTATTATAATTTAATTACATTTTAGGTGAATTAAAATCGTCACAATGCAATGAATTGGCTCTATATACCATTCCAGACATTTAAGTGTTGACAGATTTTTACAAGCCTATTTTATGTCTTATTTTCATGGAAAAACGGTTGGAAAAATTCGAAAATGGTTGGGAGAATTTCCTGTTAGACGCCTTCAAAGAAAACCATAAATATCTGTCTGGTTTGAGAATTTTTTCAGGATTTTTTGCATGTTAGAGGGTTAGTACAGGAGACGGAATATAATAAGTAACATTTCATACAAAAATTACGCAGTTTTTTCATCAACCTACAACAATGTTACCGAGTCACTTTAACGTTCTGTCTACAAAGGTGAGTTTGTTATTTTCCTGTTCAATTTGTTGGCAAAAATAAGTCTGCCCCATGAAAAAGAAAGAAAACTTTAATTCTCCGCTAATTCTGTTTTCAGCACATCGGACACAAAAGTTAATAGCAGCGAGAGGAATGAGGAAAAGGAGAAGAAAAGGAATTTAATTCATGTATTTACTTATCTGATGAAAAAAGTCATAATACAATAATACACATACAATTTTAGGCCTATATGAATAACCAATTGTGCTTGAAAAAAGAAAACATAAGACAAAAAAAAATGTACTGTACATTCTAATGATGATGTAAAATTTGACGGTACAATATTGAATGAAGCCAAGAAAAATCAATTTGTGGTGGGGCAGAAAGGCCAAAGGCTTGTCCCAATTTGTATAGAACAATAATCATGATAATCATGAGAATTATAACAAATATAACTTTAACAAAGAAACATTGAAAAATTGATAAACCTTACATGATGGCCATCGACTTTGTCTCTTGTTTCTGATAAGGGCTGTATGAGTAACTGCCAAGTAGACGACACACAGAACTATCGTCGAAATAAATCGAACCATGATCACAAATATCGCTTTTTTTTCTCGAGATGCAAATTTGTGTCGAAAGTTATAGCCGTTGTGCTGTTCAAACTCCGAGCTGGTATGGCTATCTTCCTATATAGAGCAAGTTGGCTTAGTTTATACGCACCGAATAAAAAAACAGAGAAAGCGGACTGGCGGATATGAAAGAGAAATAGAAAGAGAGAGAGAGAAAAAAAAAAGAGAAAGAGAGAAAGAGAAACGTAGAGTGAGAGAGAGACTTCATTAAAAGAAAAAGAAACAAATCCCTTTCAATTAGCACAGTCCCTGATCTTTATTTTAGCATCAAGGGCAGGCAGCTCTTGATTTTTGCTCCCTTTCTTTGAATTTCCGCATTTTATTTTCTGCAATTGCATCACTTTTAATTATTGTTTTTAAATCATGCGCTTTTAAATAAGGCGAAACTGATATTCGAAAGTGCTCGTGTATTGAAAATCGCAAAGTTTGATTGACAGAGAGAATTGATATTGTCAGGGGCGGCAGAACATTTTCCAAAGAAGGGGATTTGCCAAAAAGGACACATTTGTATGGGAAAAGGAGGCAAAGACAAAAATCTTGGTGTAAAATATTTCTCTATGCCATCGATCTTGGATTGATAGTAATTTAATGATCCTGGCTTTGCCTTGCCGGTATTTTCTTAGACATAAGTAAATGTACATTCTAATGACGATGTAAAATTTGACAGTACAAATTGTATAAAGACAAGAAAAATCAATTTGTGGTGGGGCACGAATGGCCAAAGGCTTGTTCCAATTTGTACAGAACAATAATCATGATAATCATGAGAATTATAAAAAATATAACTATAACAAAGAAACATTGAAAATTGTTAAACCTTACATGATCGCCGTCGACTTTGTCTCTAGTTTCTGTTAAGGCTGTCTGAGTAAATGTCAAATAGAAGAAACACAGAACTATCGTCGAAATAAATCGAACCATGATCACAAATATCGCTTTTTTTTCTCGAGATGCAAATTTGGGTCGAAAGTTATCGCCGTTGTGCTATTCAAGAAGTTGGCTTTATAAGCACCGAATAGATACAAAAACAAAATTCAGAGAAAATGGACTGTCGGATATGAAGATTTTTATTTGATGGCTGTAACTGCAGCCATGAAGATGTTACAGATATTCAACAATTTGTCTCAAACATCGGAGCTTCCATGTTTGTCTTTGAAACTCTGTCTTTGAAAGTCTGTCACCCAAGATGGCGCTCTAACCTTTTTGCTGCCTAACTCAAATACTGTTACATGGCTCCTTTAAATTAGTACAACTAATTTACCACAATAAGCTATCCTATAATTTTTCCTTTGATCCACTTGGAATATTTCTTACATGTTCTACAGAACTTAACATTTCTAACATTAGTATACAAAGGCCCATTTAAGAAGTAAATGTACTCACTAGCTGCATGTACTTCAATCTATAAGTTTAACTGGTTTTACAACTTATAAATATAATCTTCAATTCTAATCCTTCTAGAATTGCGATCAACTCGATCAGACGTTCAGAGATCATGAATCTATTACTAATGCATAAATTTGAATCTGCAACCAAACCACAATTCATGTATAGTAATACATACTTGACTTAAAATTTTTGTTTCGAATTAGTTTCAGTCCTTAATCCTAAATATGATTTTATGCATGTATAAATTTTGTCAAATAGCATTAACTCCTTAGTCTTGCATCAGACCCATATATTGGTTTAATGAGCATTAACTTTATGCCTACAATTTATTTTGCAAACAAATAGAATGACACAAGGTTACAAGTCTGACTTAAGACCCTAGTAAGTTTACACTGGAATGTTAACCTTAAACATTTCAATTTTGTTTTACATCCAGACTCTAGCACTTTGATCAAAATCATATATATATATATATATATACAAAGACAAAGCGACATTTAGGAAATTGAAGGTATTCTCCCTTTCAGACTTCAGAATTTTGGTTGAATTCACATTTATCTCAAACACAATGTTTGCAAAGTTCAATTTGTTTTCAATTTCAGACACAATGAACAATATCAAATGATAACATAAATTAGTCTTAATTCAGACCCCGTGGCTCCTTGTTACCCGAGGCCAGGTCTTTATCTCTAGACATGGCGTTTTGGTCATAACAACTATTACTTTAGGTCAATCAAATTAAACCCCCTAGCCTTGTGGCTCCTTGTCAATCAAGTTCAACCCCTAGCCTTGTGGCTCCTTGTCAGGGAATCTCCCCTGGTCTTCATGCGCTACTAACAAAATAAGCTTATGTATTGGTCGTTCTAAATAACGCTTTTGAAAGATTCGCTTCCCGCGACTGTTTATCTTGGGGTCACCCATCGCCAATTTCACCTTACGCACGTGATTCTCTGAGGATGGGTAAACATCAACTACTCTGGCTAGCGTCCATTGGTTTCTTGGGTTGTCGTCTTTCATTATTACGACATCACCTGTACAGGCTTCACGCTGTGGGTAAGTCCATTTCTGACGTGATTGAAGACTCTGGAGAAACTCTCGCTTCCAACGCTTCCAGAATTCATTAGCAAGATGCTGAACTCTCCTCCATCTTTTCCTAGAGTACAAGTCCTCTCGTTGGAAGTGTCCTGGAGGGGGCAACAGCACGTTAGATTTCATCGTCAGAAGATGATTTGGTGTCAGGGGCTCAGGATGTGTAGGGTCATTCAAATTGTCGACAGTCAGAGGTCTGCTATTCACGATACCTGCTGCTTCGTTCATGAGGGTGCGCAGGGACTCATCATCAAGCTGCTGTCCAGCTTCATACAACAATGTTGCTAGCACACGACGTATAGTGCGTATTTGTCTTTCCCATACGCCTCCCATGTGACTAGCCGAAGGGACATTAAATTTGAAGTGAATATAGTCACAGTCTTTCCTCAGAAGAAATTCCTTAATCTTGTCCCGGTGTGTATTACTACCTTCTCTTAGCTCAGCTTCAGCTCCAATGAAGTTAGTCCCTCTATCTGAACGAAGCTGGTGCACAGGACCTCTAATGGATAGGAATCGTCGAAGAGCGTTGATGAAAGAGTCGGTCGTCATCGAATTTAGTGTCTCAATGTGCACAGCCCTAGAAGCCATACAACTGAAGAGGAGGCCGTACCTTTTCAGTTCCTTCCGGCCTTCTTTTATTACCCATGGATCAAACACGTCCATACAGCTGTATGTGAAGGGTGGTGTAGGCTCAACTCTGTCCTTAGGCAGGTTTGACATCTTCTGCCATTGAGATTCACCACGTAGCCTACGACATGTGACACACTTCCGTATGAGTCTAGAGACTGTTGAGCTCCCAGATAAGACCCAGAAGCCGCTTGACCTCAGTTGGTTGATGGTCATACCTCGTCCCTGGTGAGCTGTCTGAACGTGACAATGTCGTATTATCAACTCTGTAATATGGTGGTCCTGGGGTAGAATAGCTGGATGCTTACTTTCATAGGAACCTTCAGCACATCTTAGGCGTCCACCTACTCTTAGTATCCCATCAGCGTCGATGAAAGGGTCAAGACGATGAAAGCGACTATACCCTTGCTGCTTACGTCGGTGTCTCTTGTTTGCATTCATCTCACTACCTTTACCCGACTGGTTCTGTATAGCTGTCAGCTCATTACTGAATGCATCTCTCTGTACGGCCTTCAGGATTTCTGATTGTGCTTTGTTTAGTTCATTTGTAGTAAGCTTCTGTAGCTCACCATGGAATGAAGTCTTTCCAGTGGTGGATGACGTGCTCAGACCTCGCTCTCGACATCGCCTTCTCAAAAGCGACTTCAGTCTCATGCAGTTGGCTACTGCCCCTTTTGCTCTGTGCCAAGAGGAAAATCTGTCTAAACGATCGATCTCAAAGGTAGAAGGCTTGGAGTGACCATGTACAACGTTTGCATGAGCTTTCTTTACTTCCGGATCATCCAACCTTATGTCAAACTTATCACCTTGAATGAACTTCTCTGCGTTGCTCTCCCACAGGAACTTTGGGCCAGTAAACCAAAGGGATGACAGGAGTTGGTTCACTGTAGCTCCTCGAGAAGCAAGATCAGCTGGGTTATCATGTGTACCCACATGTCTCCATTGCGAGGGGGAAGAGTGTTGTCTAATCTGATGCACACGGTTGGCAACAAAGACATGAAAGCGCTTTGAGTCATTATTAATGTAGCCCATCACTACATTGCTGTCTGTCCAATAGAACTCTTCGGTGTCTGAGGGTACCAACTCTCTCTGAAGAAATGCACTGACTCTAACTGAAACCACTGCGGCTGTCAGCTCCAGACGTGGTACAGTGATTGGTTTGAGAGGGACAACTCTGGCCTTCCCCATCAGTAATGTACAATGCACCTTTCCTTCATCATTAGTCAGTCTTAGATATGTGCACTCGCCATAACCAGTAGTACTGGCATCAGAAAAATGATGAAGCTGCGTTGTCCTTACTTCTCCGAATTGTGCAGGCTTGTAGCATCTTTGTATGGAGATTGAGTCCAGATTACGCAAATCAGCTCTCCATTTTTCCCAACTGCTTCTCTGTTCATCTGGGAGTTGATCATCCCAGCCTACTGCTTTCCTGCATAGTTCTTGCAAGATCTGTTTCCCTCGTAGTACAATTGGCGCCAGCAGACCCAATGGATCGTAGATTGACATAACTGTGGCTAAGACTCCTCTTCTCGTCTGGGGTTTGTCGTGTAGAGTGAGCCTGAACTTAAGTGTGTCGGACTCAACACACCACAGTACTCCCAGAGCCTTTTCTATGGGTGAATCAATTCCCAATAGATCCGTCTTGGAGACTCCCTTCACTCTATCAGGCTCGGAACTGATTCCACTACTTCTCTGCTGTTAGATATGAACTTGTGTAGATGCAGTCCACCTTTCTTACACAGTTTTCTTGTTCTCGAAACTAGGTCGATAGCGTCCTTTGCAGAAGGAACGGATTTCAATCCATCGTCCACGTAGAAATCCCGATGGATAAAGTCCTTCACATCATTTCCAAATTCGGCTGCGTGATCAGTAGCTGTTTGCTTCAGGCAAAAATTGGAGCAGCCTGGTGAGGAAGATGCTCCAAACAAATGGACAGTCATACGCAGCTCAATGGGTTCTCGAAGAATATCTCCGTCTTTCCACCACAAATATCTCAAATAGTCACGGTGGTCTTCTCTCACCTTAAATTGGTGAAACATTTCCTTTATGTCGCAACTGAATGCAATCTCGTCTTTCCTGAATCTGCAGAGTACGCCTACGAGAGCATTTGTCAGGTCTGGTCCAGTGAGAAGATAATCGTTAAGGGATTCCCCCTTGTACTGTGCACTGCAGTCATACACGACCCGAAGTTTGTTGGGCTGTATGACACCGTGGTGGGGAATATACCAGACTGGACTATCATTTGTCTTGATTTCTGGTGCTAACTCTGCGTACCATTTCTCTAAGAGTGCTTCCATCTTCTCTGTGTATCTACGGCGGTAGTTTGAATCTCTTTCAAACTTTCGTTTGAGATGTTGTAGTCTCTTGTCTGCCATATACTTGTTATTCGGAAGATCTGGTTTCTTTTCCTTGAAGGGGAGTGGAGTTTCATAATGTCCATCTTCTGATAAGCGAACATTATTCTTCATGATATTCATGAATCTAACATCATTCTGTGAGAAAGGTTCGTTGTTGTCTCTTAGGTCCGAGAAGTCTGCTTCCAATATCCTCAGCACTGATGAAGGACTTATCTCTTCCTTGATGGTAACGTTGTGTGAGAACATCACCTTTTCCCTGGTTGAAGTTTTGCTTTCAGTCAGCTCAGGGGGTATCTCGTAGGTGATCAAGCGATGACTGAAGCCTATTCTGTCATCAGGGCTGACATCAAACTCCTTCTGACTTGCTATACCCACAACACACCAACCTAGATCAGTCTTCATGCCAAAGGGTCCATCATCATCAGGAGAATGAATTATGCTGCGAGGAATTAGAGCACGTGCACAATCACCTAGGAGTATTGAAATTTCATGATATGTATGTATTTCAGGTACTTATATTTATGTACTTATGTAACAATTACCTCTTGCCAGACTATATCAAAACATTCTTTCAGTTCAATAATGAATATCATGGATACAATACAAGAAATGCTAATGATTTTCATTTACCCAAACCGAGGCTCTCATCTTTTAAAAACTCAATATTATTTCAAGGACCCCAAATCTGGAACTCTCTTTCTTCAGATATTAAACAAGCAGTTTCGTTAAATTTTTTAAGTCAAAATCTAGGCACTTTATTTTAGACAGGTATTCACCAAGTTTGTCTGTTTAAATGTATAGGCATACCCCCTTTATGTTGTAGTAAGTGATTTGTTATTTTTGTAGCGTCTTTAATGTATTATGTTACAGGGTCAGCTAATCACAAGGCTTGTTCCTTTCTTGCTGTCCCTCTCATACTTAATCCAATGTATACTTTGTTATTAATTTTTCTTGTGAATTTTACCCTTTGTATCATGTTGATTTATGTGTTTTCTGGATTTTTATGAGCAAATAAATTGAAATTGAATTGAAATCATATCCGATCAGCAGTCCTACCTCACAGTCTTGTAGTGGTAACAGTTCCTCTGCAATTTCGGTCAGGTGAGGAAAGGACATAGCCACTTCTGGTACTGGAATATACTCCCTGTTTGCAGGCATGATGTCTCTTGTGTATACTGCAGGGAGATCAATCGTCTTCATACTGTTGTGGGCACGAACCGTAAGTCCTTGAATTTTCTCACTAGGGATCCTCCTCGATAGAATTCTATATTGGATGATATAGCACCCATGAAACGAATGAGAATCAAGAATAAAACATCAAAATGGATTAATCAAAACATCCTAGATTTGATTGAAGAGAAAATGCTGCTAAACAGACTGCAAAAAAGTCAAAAGATGACGCTGACTGGCGCATTTACAAATCCTTAAGAAATAAAGTCACTGCTGTTATTAGGAAAGCAAAACGTGAGTATATTGGAAATTGTGTTGAAAACAGCTCTGATAGCAATACTCTTCAGAAGATCTTTCATCTATGCAGCAATTCTTACATACTAAGAAGAAAGTCTGCAATAATATTCCACAGTTACTTATCAATGAAGAATTATCTATGACCATAAATTTTTTTTGAATGAATTCAATGACTATTTCGTTTCAGTAGGTAAAAATATGCAAGCCCCCAAAATGTGTCCTTCCCCAGATATGACGTTTACAAAATATTGTTCTGATGTTTACGCTGGCGAATTCAATTTTGCCGATGTTTCAGAAAGCACTGTTTTAAAGGAATTAAAATACATTTCTGTCAAAAGGCTACAGGTCCAAATGAGATCCTAGCATTGTTTATAAAGATGATTCGACCATATATTGCCAAACCAATGTGTCATATAATAAATAAGTCCTAGACTTAAGGAATTGTACCGCTTCAATGGAAAATGTCACGTGTGACTCCCATATATAAAAAGGGAGATAAACAAGAAAAAAAGCAATTACAGACAAATATCGGTTATTCCAGTACTAGCAAAAGTGATAAAAAAAATTGTTTTGAATCAGATATATGAGTTTTTGAATAACAACAACTTACTATGTGATAATCAGTCAAGTTTTCGGCTAAAACACTCAACGACTACTACACTTTTAAATATTCTTTTTGATTTATTTGACAATATAGACAAAGGGTGCACAACAGGAATTGTTATGCTCGATTTACAAAGAGCATTTGCATGACTGCATTGATCATCACATCCTTCTGCAAAATTACGTTCTATCGGTAGGCCTATATATTATGTATTAAAAAAGTTACCAAATGGTTTGAAGGTTATCTTATAGGGAGAAAGCAATTTATTACAGTGAATTGTATAAGCTCGAATGCTAAAGAACTTACATGCGGAATACCGCAAGGTACTATCGTAGGATCCATGCTGTTTTCAATATACGTGAACGACCTACCAACTGCAGAGAAGCATTCTACGGTATTAATGTATGCTGATGATACGTGTTTATATTTCAGCAGTAACAATGTTCAAGATTTGACTACAACGTTAAACAAAGACCTAGAATCCGTATGTGAATATCTAAAATGCAACAAACTGGCATTAAAATTTTAATATTAAAGAAATGTGAGTTTCTTGTTGTAGGTACCAGAGTTAAGTTAAACAGCTAGACTTGACCCTAATATATATTTACTAATAGAGAGTAAACCCATTCCGAGAGATTCATCGTGTAAGTATCTTGGCGTAATTCTAGACGAAAATCTAAGATGGAACCTACATATCAACGAAATGAGAAGAAAACTTATGTTTAAATTATATATACTAAGGAGAATTTGTCCGATTATTACACAACGCCGAGCAGAATTGTTTTATAAATCCATGATACCATGTCATTTTGATTACTGTGATATAGTCTATGCAAATACAGGGGTTACGAACTTACGAAAACTTCAAACTTTACAAAATAAAGCGCTAAAAGTTGTCGTAAGGAAAGACCCAAGATTCTCAACAGATCAGCTGTTCCTACTTTTGAATTTAGATAACATTTTAGAAAGATCAAAAAAAGGACATTAATAATGATGTACCAAATATTTTATAATAATGCACCAAAACATATTCTACGTTTCTTTGAAAAGCGCAACCCCGTGTATAATACCCACACTCTTTTCATAATTTCTCAGTACCTAAGGGCCAAACGAATTATAAAATAAGGAGTTTAAGTCATCAAGCCATAGAGGACGTCATCAAGCCGTAGAGGTATGGAGGCACGCCTAATTTGCTCTCTGATATATTTAGTGAATTTGGTTACAAATGCATATCTTCGTTTATTCCAGTTTACACCATTGTGTTTATTGTGATGTTGTGATCCTAGTGGACTCTTTCCAGCAGACTGTAGGCTATATTGCTGGTATTACAAGTGAGTTATAATTTTCATATGCTCAGCTGTATACTGGACTCTTCATGTGCTCATGTATGTCAGCCTCTGTGATCAACCTTCTGATTCAAGTTCAGTGATGATTGCGGCTTGAATAGCCCTAACTTAGTTACAATGGATGTGCTTAAGTATCTCATAATTGTGATCTTTACCCTCACACAAAAGGGATTATGTGTTCTGGACAGCCATGGAACTGGGCATTGTATATGCCCCTCCCAGTATGCACGCAATACAAGGCCCAAATTCAGCCATCCAGTTATGTACTATGCCAACTCTTATGCCACCTGTCAATTATTACTGAACTCTGGTGACATTGACCCCTACCCAGGTCCGTTACCCAATCATCCCATTATTTCATTGGACAATCCTAACTCGACGCCGACTGATCATGGCAATAACGTTTCTGGCCTTCTTATCAATGCTCGATCCATCAGACTCAAAATGCCAGAGCTCCTGCCATATCTAACCAGTGCTCATATTGACATATCTATTTGTGGGAGCTGGCTGAACGAGTCTTGTGATTCCCTCGAACTTGGATTCCCTGATGATTACGTAATATTTCGACGGGACAGGAATGATATCGACCACTTACTTGGCAAAAGTGGTGGTGGAGTTCTAACCGTGGTCAATGGAAAATTGTGTCCCCGCATACTATCCGCTCTTGATCATCCAAATATCGAAATGTCATGCATAGAGGTTGTTATTGGAAAAACTAAATGGATCCTAATCCCTATTTATAGGCCGCCAAATGCTAGAGTGACCTTCTGGGATCGGTTACAGGAATGCTCTGATAACATCCAGGAAGCACTTTCAACTGATTACTCTGGTTCAATCGTTGCAGGTGACCTCAATGTTAACTTGCTGGAACAGGACCAACCAGACTCTGTTCGTCTACTATCAATTTTCGGCACCCTGGACTCGACTCAACTTGTTGAATCCTTCACGATGCCTTCTCCAGTTAACCCGGGCTCAGGTACTCTCCTGGACCACATTTTTACCAACCGTCCTGATCTGGTAGTCCAAGCATCCGTTTGTGCTAACCCGGTATCCAGTGATCATCACGGCGTATACTTCAAGATTAAATCATAGCGCAGTTTCGCCTCAAGGAGCATACTCTGTGAATTTATTAACTACAAAAGAGCTGACTTCAAACATTTGAATCGTCTGTTTGATTGGTTCCCTGGAGCCTGTATATCGACCCAAAAGACATTGAGGCTTCATGGGAAGGTTTTCTTGACATCTTTGAAGCTGCCAGTCGGGACTTGGTTCCAAGATGTAGGCGGCGTTCCAGGAAATTCAAACCCTGGATCTCGACCGACATCAAACGATTGATCAATAAGAAACACAAATCGTTCATAAGGGCCAAGAAATCTAACCTTTTATGTGACTGGAACTCATTTCGCCTTTTACGTAACCAAGTGAGATACGAGTCTCGTGCTTCCTACTGGCAGTACGTGTATCATCTGTTCTTGCTTCCTGACAACCGTAAGCGATTCTTTGCCTTCGTGAGAGAACGCATGGGAAGTTTGCCTTCTCCTGTGATCGTACTTGACAACTGCGTCGTAAGCAACCCTGCTGACATCGCTAGTGAATTTCTGTGTTGGTTTCAGAAGTCTTTCACAGAGCGGAGCATAGTTCCTCACGAACCTCCAAAGTGTGACTTTCCTATCACGTCTCTGAAATCCTTTGATGTGTCCGTTACTGATGTTTACCAGAAATTAATCCCTCTCCAGACGAAAATAGCACCTGGTCCGGACGGCCTCTCATCTGTGTTACTGAAGGAAACCGCACTTGTATCATGACATATCTTACAACTTATCTTCAATATATCACTGGCCTCAGGTAAAGTTCCAACCTCTTGGAAATCTGCTTAAATCACCCCTGTTTTTACAGCCGGCGATAAATCCTGTCCATCCAATTACCGTCATATTGCATTGACATCTCTAGCCAGCAAGATCATGGAGTCTTTTGTTGCAAAGGCCATACGGAACCACTGTGATACATCTTGTCCAATCACCAATGTGCAACATGGTGTCCAAAAAAGGAAAATCTTGTGTAACTCAGGTCTTGCATCTAATCAATCATTGGATGCATTGTCTTGAAGGTCCTTCTTCTTGCCCAGTAGATGTGATCTCACTTGACTTCTCGTGAGCTTTCGACAAAATGCCACATGACATCTTTCTCAACGAGCTATTACTGCAGTACAACATATGCGGAAATCTATGGCAGTGGATCAAGTCGTTTTTATGTGGTCGCCAACAGAGAGTCATCTTCAGAGGTGCATCTTCTCAGTGGGGGTAGTGTATCTTCAGGGGTACCCCAAGGGAGCATTGTTGGCCCCCTGTTCTTCAACCTTTATATCAATGACATTCCGGACTGTATGTCTTCTAGGTGTGCTCTGTTTGCAGACGATACACTACTTTATCGTCCAATTAGGTGTGCCGACGACTCCCGTGCTCTTCAATGTGATCTGGACAATGTATTGAGATGGTGTTCTAGAAATCGAACGGAACTAAATGCAAAGAAAACGAAAGTAGTTCGGATAGCAGGAATAAGAAAGAAAGACGTCAGTCTTTCATTTTACCACGTAAACGTAGATTCTGTAGAGGTTGTAAGTGAAATGAAGTATCTAGGGATTATACTAAACCACAAACTTTCCTGGGATAGTCATGTCACTTATATCATCTCCCGTGCAAATAGAATTCTACGTTTACTTACTCTCTCTTCCGGTCTCTCCTCCTCAGCAATATTTGCCCTGTATAAATCATTGGTTTTCCCGATACCCGAATATGGTTTACCTGCCTGGAATCCCTACAATAGCTGTCTCTCGGATAGGTTAGAAAGCATCCAACGCCGCGCAACCCGTCTCATTCTAAAACAACAACGGCTACAATTGTTAAACTGGCAAAGTTTGAAATCTCGCCGTACCCTCCTTATCATTACCTTTGTAGCTAAGTCCCTTCTCCGTCTCACATCTTGTGAAGATGTTCAAGCGAATATACACGTGGTTGCAAGGCGTCTAGATGATCTACGTTTTAGATATCTTCGTGCTCGCACTCAGCGACTAGCTAATACGGCACTATTTCCTTTTCCCATTCTATGGGACAGTTTGCCTATTAGCTTATACGAAACGACCTTGTCCTAGTAAACTTCATCAATTGGAAACAAAGCCTCAAAACCTACCTCTCATCCCTGGACCTCAATGTATAAATCTGATGAAGGCATTTTCAATTCAATAATTTCAATTTCAGTTATATATATATGTTAACAATCAAACACGCGACATAAGTCTGGAGAATAATTTCATCATATTTCAAAGTTATTAATGTACATATAATATTTTGATAGCAATTAATTAGGTAAATGAAAACCCCGGTATAAAACATTAAACTTAAAACATGATACATCGTAATTTTATGGAGAGACAACGCTATTATATTATTGAATTTGTGAATTTCCTAATGTAATATATAATGTGTACTTAATCTCTATATCGGCGTTACATTTGCTCGTGCCTCTCCTTTCTTTATCTTTATTTTAATTATTATTTATTTATCCTTGATTTGTTACTCCCTTTATTTGTCCTTACGCTATATTTTTTACCAGTCTTCTGATTGCATCAGTTGGTGGGGCGGAGGGACCTTTACGGTTACAGTGAATAAGTTTTCTCTCCTCTTCCCCGGCCGCCATCTGTTGCACTCAGAATATTGCTACTAAAATTTGTATTTGTATAATTTTTGTCATCCTAATTTTGTAATCACCTTGTTTGTATTGTTTCATTGATATATTTCGTGAAGGTGCCGAATAAATAATAATAAATAATACGTTATAGGGGGCGAAATGCTAGAGCACAAATTTACAGGAACTGAAAACCATAAAGAATAGAAATGTTAAAAAAAAAACATCATGTCAACACCTAGGTAATACACGATGCGGGGGTCAATCAGATTCTCGGTTTACAATAAACTTCTCTGTCTTATCTACTTTTGATTCATTATTGTTAATTTGTATTTTGTACATTATAATAATTCATGTTTTTTAAATTTTCTTATTCTTCATAGTTACCCATGCCAATTATGTTTTCCTTTGTTTTGATTTGATTCGTTTATTTTGCATATGTACGATGTACGACCTTTACGCCGACCAAAATTGCCACCGTGTGAACACGGCTTCTGTAGCTTTTATTTGATATCTGCCTGACTCGCATGCCTGGTTCCCTGACTTCGCAAGCAGGCATGCAGTCAGGAAGTAGATTAATTGTATTGAAATGACTTTGTAGCTTTTGTTTGATATCTGCCTGACTTGCACACCTGGTTGCCTGACAGGGCAACCAGGCATGCAGTCAGGTGGTAGATTGCTTTACCTATCATTTATGTTATGCAAATGTTTTGTACTCATGCACTTTTGTGTCTGGATTGACATGCCAGAAGAAGGGATAAAAGGGCGCCTCGTGTATTGGCACGGGGAGATAGACTAGGGCCTGTAGAGATGAGATGTACTAGTTGGTAGTGGCAAAATTGCCAGATAGATAGAGTCTATTAGACCGCCTGTTCTATTTTGTTTTATATTTTGCCTGAACTTTAATAAAGCAGAATGACTTTGAACTGTATACACTTATTCCTGCGCTCTTATTTTGCGGTTTCATTACACTATTAAAAAAGGGGGCATTTATCAAAAAGAAAAAGGACACTTATTAGAAGAAAAAAAAAAGGTCAAAATAAAAGTGGGCACTAATCATAGGTGAAAAGGGCACTCATCAGAGATGAAAAGGGGCACTCATCAGAGATGAAAAGGGGCACTCACCAGTAGGGTACACAGGGTACACAGGAAAAGGGCACTTATAAGATTGTGTAAAGGGCATCTAAAAGAAATACAAAGGGGTACTTATCTGAAGTAAAAGGGGCATGTCACCATCCGAAAGACGTGACTCAGTTTCGAACCGACCAAGGTCGCCTGAGCCAGTACGGATGAAATCATTATTCGGCCCATAGGACTATTCATTTTGGAGAATCGGCCGAGCAAACAACTCGGACTCATCTAGTAGTTTATTCAAAGAATTTTAAAGATGTAGCACTGGCATATTTTTGTTTAAAGGAGGCACAATTAAATGGTCTTGCCCCCTTGAAATAGCTTTAGTACACAAGTCCAAAATTGTCCCATCCTTTTTCAGTTTGCTTGTTATAACTTTTCGGGTGAAAACGTACCACAAAATGATGATGATTTTTATGTTTGTTTATTTCTTTTTGTTGCTTCATTTTCATATGATAATGATAATAATAATAATAATAATAATAATAATAATAATAATGATTTAAAAATAAAGTGCATTACTCGACTGCCCTATAATCATTTCATTGTACTAGGCATCTGGCCC